>JBCFYV010000024.1:5221510-5485404 GCA_039000515.1 Timema cristinae
TTGTTCGGATTTGTCTTGTTGTGTAGGTCCGTCTTGTGTGGCATGTTGGTCGGCGGCCCTTGTTAGGGCCTCGAATTTGTTTGTCAGTGTCAGTGTTTTTTTTGGTGTGAGTGTTTTGACGGAGTTTGCACTTACGCTTTCTCCCAAGCTTGTCGGCTAAGGTGAATGTACCTTGGCCGTCCGTGTCAGCTTCCATGTCTGATCCCTAGGTTGATGTGAATGACATGGGAGTGCAAGGTGTCGTCCTGCCTCCCTTACGTGTTCTCTGCTTCTGAGCCTACTTAGCGTTTGCTGTTTCAACGGTTTGATGGAGCCCGCGGTGAAGATGAAGAAAGGTGTTGGCGTCGGGGTCGGGAGAAGACCGCCGGATGAGGCGAGAAGAACCCCGGGCCCGGGAAGCGACCGACCCCGGGCAAGAAGAAGTTGGCGGCGAGCGGCGGGGGATCCGCCGTCAACGGCAGGCTTGTGCTGCCCGTCCTTTCTGGGGAAGTTGGAAGTCTCCGCTAGCGGGGACTGAAGGCTCCTCCGGTCAGGAAGGAGCTCGTGCCGGGTGGCAAGTGGTCCGCCACAAGCCCGAAGGCGGGAGCTTTAGAGGCAGCTGCCCCTTCGAGGGGCAACAAGCCTGAGGTGGCTGCCGAAGTCAGCGGGGGCCGCTCCAATTCCCGGAGCCGAGCGTGCCGCTGGCCGAGGTGAGCTAGAGTCGCCCCCGGGTGACGAATCGGCCCTTTCTAGGGCCAACAAGGCTGGCGTGACCCCTCAATTTACCGGGGGGTGGGCGCAGTCCACAACCAAGCGGGTGGAGGTAGCGGGGCCCCTCAAATTACTGGAGGTGAGCGTGCCGGTAGCCACACCCAGTCGGTGTCACCCTCGGGTGAAGTTTCGGCCCTTTTCAGGGCCAACAACTCGGCCAGCGTGACCTCGCCAACTACCGGCGAGGTGGGCGCAAATGGCCAAGGTGAAGCCAGCGTGGCCCCTCCAGCTACCGGAGGCGCGCGTGCTGCTGGCAGATCCGCCGGGGATTCCGGCACAGCACCCTTGGGCCTCGGCTTGAAGGACAGTGCTGGCCCCCTTCAAAGCGTCGGCAGTAATGCCGATGCGGGTGAGCCCAGCGGGGCCCCTCCGACTACAGGAGGTGAGCGTGCCGCTGATGGCCAAAAAGCGCTAGAGGCCCTTTGTAGGGCCGACAGCCCGCAAACCGGGGAGGATGGCGAAAGCTCCCGCCAGCACGATGGGTGGAAACCTAACGGTGCCAACGCAAGCCCTGACCAGGGGGAGCCTAGCCATCCTCCGCCAGTAAAGACCGCTGCAAGCGGCACTGACGCAAGCGCTAACGCAAGGGTCTCAAAAACCCGCGTCAACTCCGGCACCTCCCGCCAAGGGGTGTCGGTAGGTGTGAAAGGCCCGGCTGAATTTTCTTCAGATTCGGAAGACCGGGTCGCACGCTTCGCACGTGTTGACAGCTCGTGCGAGTCCGTGGACGTGGAGGGACTGTCTTCAGGACCAGACCTCCCGTTGATGCGTGATGAGTCGAGCCAGGGGTCCGATGATGAGTCTGAAGGATTTAGGACCGTAAGACCCCGCCGAAAGGGAAGGCCGGCAACACCAGGAAGCTGCGGGGGGAAACCCTAACCATTTAGGCGGCAGCTCTGGTGATGAGAGCGAGGCCAGCGGTGGCCCGGGCCAGGGTGCGCCAGCGCTGGGTAAAGGTGGGAAGCGGCGGAAACCTGCGGGTAACAACGCAAGACGTGTCTCACCTCAGCCTGGTACTAGTGGCTCTGGGCCGGCTGGCAAAGCGAAGGGGAAGATCCTTCCCATCATATTGTGTGATGTGGAGGGCTACTCCAAGTTGGCGAGGGCCATCCGATCCAAGGTTCGAGAGCCGGTGGAGGTGGTCAGGCAGCCGGGGGACCGAGTGCGCCTCCAGTGCGGGTCGGAGGAGGATTACCGCGCCCTCCAGAAGTTCTTGCCGAGCTTGGGGATCCAGCATTGGTCCTACGAGCTGGGACGGGAGCGACTGGTCAGGGTCGTGGTGAAGGGACTCCTGACACGGACAAACCCTGACGACATCCAGGAGGAGCTAGTGGAGATGGGTTTCCCCGTGAAATCCATCACACAGATGCTCTCCCAATGGAAGCGGGATCAGAAGACCGGAGAAAGGCAGCGGTTGCCGAACTTCGTTGTCTCTCTGACGCCCGGAGAGCACACCGCAAGGCTGTATTCCATATCAGTCCAGTGCGGGCTCCGCGTCAGGGTGGAGAAGTACAAGTCTCCAGGCATCCCGGTTCAGTGCAAGAACTGTTTCCGGTTTGGTCATGTGCGGAGGGATTGCCGCGCTAACCCTAGGTGTTGGTTCTGTGGTGGTGACCACGAGACGGGCGGGTGCCCGGAGGAGAGACGATCTCCCCCGAAGTGCCTGCACTGATCAAGAGCTCATTCCTCGGCGTGGCGGGGCTGCCCCACGTACAAGTCCTTGCGGGTGGCAGGGAATGTGCGGGTCTCCAAGCCTCAAGAAGGGAAGACGGATGGGCTAAGTGAAGGCCAGAAGCCCTCGGGGCACGTTGCGGGACGGAGGGCGAAAGTGACTCCAGCTCCAACACCAAAGCCACTGGTACAATCGTTCGCCAGTGTGCTGTCAAAGAGAGATACCCCTCCACCTCAGGCCGAGGCACCTGCCGAAGCCACCAAACCTGAACCGGTGGAATCCAGCTCTACCCCTTTGGTCGAGGGCCCGCCCGAGACCGCTCCTCTCCCTATCCCAACCCACACTGCCATCCTACACCCTTCCAACCCTTTCCTTCCACTCCCAACTCCCACCCTTGTCACCCCTGTAACCCCCACACCCGAGGATGATGCTGAAAATCTCAAAAATTGCATTGAGCTACTCAAGGGTATTCCGGGACTGGACCCATGGGACTTTTCATCGAGTCTCTTGAGGAAGGTCCAGGAGTCTCTGAGGAGTAACCGTGGCCACCTGGTCATGGAGCACATCATCCTCTACCTGGTCTCTCATGGCAGTGCACCCGAATAGAGGACCACCAGTGCTGAAGGAGCTCACGGTCGCACTCTGGAACGCCAACGGAGTCGCGGGGAAGAAGGCTGAGCTTGAAAGTTTCTTGGCAAAGCATCGTGTCGATGTAATGCTGCTGGGAGAAACCCACTTGCGCTCCGCAATGAGGTTCTCGTTAGCAGAGTTTATCTGCCATCGTAGTGACCGAGCGGGGGATGTGGGAAGGGGTGGGACGGCGGTTCTGGTCCGAAGGGGCCTTGACCACCACGTCGTCTCACTTCCTCCCTCCAACACATGGAAGCAACGGCTATCCAACTGGTGACCTCGACTGGCCCAGTGCGTCTCATTTCCATCTACTTCCCTCCCTACCACCGGTTCGACCAGGCTACGAGGGCTGACATGGAGGTGCTAGTTCGAGGTACCACGCCTGTTTTAATCGGTGGTGACTTCAACGCTAAGCACCCTTCATGGGGCTCTAGGATTATGTGCGCTCGCGGCGGATTGCTCCGCGACGTCATAGATCTACACGGCCTGGTGGCTGCCGGGCCTCCGACCCCTACCCACTTCCCTTTCAATCCCGGCTATCTCCCGGACGTCCTAGACTTCGTTGTCTCCAGAGGGATCAGAAGGCGGTTAGTGCTGAAGTCTCTAGCTGAGCTAGACTCGGATCACAACCCTGTTCTCGTGAACCTGGGACGCGCGGTGTCCTTCATAGACCCCCCCGAAAAACACGACCTAAAGCGCACTGACTGGGACAGGTTTACGAATGTGTTGAGAGAGAGGTTGGGACCCACCCTTACCTTTCGAACAGCAGCAGAAATCTATCGCGGTGCGGAGTTCATAACTTCCGCCATCAAGGGGTTGCTCGAAGCTTCGACGCCGAGGCACCGTCCTAAGAGGGCGCCACAGGCTTCTTTATCCCGATTATATCCTCAGACACGTCCGGGAGAAAAATCGGCTGAGGAAGGCTTGGCAAATCTCGAGGGACCCGGTAGACAAGGCCAACTGGAGCCGCAAAGTCCATGCGGTTCGGGAGATGGTCCGAGAATACCGGAACAGTGTCTGGGAGGACAAGATTGAGAGCCTGTGCGTGCAGGACAGGTCCTTGTGGCAAATGACGAGGAACTTGATGTGGGTCCCCGCACCAAGGCCGCCTGTTGTGAGTCGCAACGGGGTGGCCAACTCCGACCAGGAGAAGGCCGATGCTCTCGCTGAGCACTTAGAGGCGCAATTTGTACCGATTGACAACCCGTCAGACCCGGTGCACGTTGCGCACGTGGCGCAGGTCATCGGTGCGGTCTCGTACAGACCCTTGAATGAACCCGAACCCACGGAGGTGACAGAAATGTCACGGGCGATAGCCGCTCTAAGACAAAACAAGGCCCCCGGATCCGACGGTATCAGTAACGCGGTCCTCAGAAAGCTGCCCTTGGAGGCGATTAACTTCCTTGTGGAGTTATTCAACGCCGTCCTGTTCCTGAGTCACTTCCCCGAGCTCTGGAAGCATGCCAACGTCCTCTGCTTTCATAAACCGGGTAAGGACCCGGCCCTAGCTTCGTCTTACCGACCGATCAGCTTGCTCGACTGTCTGGGCAAGTTGTTTGAGAGACTAATAATGACGAGACTGACCCGACATGTTCGCGAGGGGGGCATCTTGGTGGATGAGCAGTTCGGCTTTCGGACGGGACACGCTACGTCTCATCAACTTGTCCGGCTCGTAGAACAGGTTACGAGGAACTTCAACATCAACAGGCTGACTGGTGCTGTCTTCCTTGACGTGGCAAAGGCCTTCGACCGTGTTTGGCACGAGGGTCTCCTTTTCAAACTCCTCTCCCTGAACCTGCCCTTCTACCTAGTTAAGGTTGTTCAATCTTATCTTTCCCATCGCACCTTTTCCACTACCTTTGGGAACGCCACCTCCCAAGTCAGAAGCATCCGGGCTGGAGTGCCGCAGGGTTCCATGGTGGGCCCGCTGCTCTTCAGTCTCTATGTGAACGACATTCCAAAATCCCCAGGCACCGAGTTGGCTCTGTATGCGGACGACACGGCTCTAGTAGCGGAGTCGTGGCGAGGGCTGCTGGTGGAGAGGCGACTCCAGACGCACCTGACGCAGTTGGAGGGGTGGCTGACAACCTGGAGAACAAGTATTAACGTGGAGAAGAGCACTGCAATGCTCTTTACATGGAAAAGAAAGTACTACAGGCCGGCCCCACTCCGGCTGTTCGGAGAACAGATCAGATGGGCGGACAGTGTTAAGTACCTGGGACTTACGCTGGACACAAAACTGACCTGGAGACGACACTGCAACGAAAGACTCAACAAGGCGAGGCAAAGGCTGGGAGTCCTAGGCCCACTGCTTAACAGGCGTAGCGCCCTGTCTACAAGGAACGGTCTGACACTGTACAAGCAGCTGCTCAGGCCGATCCTCGACTATGCGTGTCCCACTTGGGGTCACCTGGCGGACACGTATATGAGGAGGATGCAGGCGTTCCAGAGCGTATGTCTGAGGATCATTGTGGGCGCACCTTGGTATGTCCGGAATGAGACTCTTCATCATGACCTGGATATGCCTACCATCAAGGACCACTTCCGGAAACTGGCGCAGTCTTTCTACGCTAGACTTCCCGGTGCCACCAATCCTCTTATCCAGGGGCTTGGGAACTACGTCATCGACCCTGGTGGGTGCCATCGACGTCCCAAAGCCCTGCTCGGATAAGCGAGATGTGTCAACAGTGGTTTGGGAGGCTCTCACCCAGCCCCCATAGAGTAGTGTCTCCGCACGTAACTCTAAAAAACCCTTAGTCGGTTTCTCAATTTCTTACCCCCTTTTTTACCCCAATATTACTAATATTTTGTAATCTCTGTTTCTTTGTTTCAGAACTTCGCGAAACGCGACAACCCGTTCTTAATTTTTGCAAACCACACGGTGTGACCAATTGGTCGGTACGTGTTGGAACTTGCTCTCGTGCTCCCCTTCTGGAAGAGACAGAGACAGACAAAGGGCATGCTCCGATGCTTCCAGAAGGGGAGCACGAGAGCAAGTTCCAACACGTACCGACCAATTGGTCACACCGTGTGGTTTGCAAAAATTAAGAACGGGTTGTCGCGTTTCGCGAAGTTCTGAAACAAAGAAACAGAGATTACAAAATATTAGTAATATTGGGGTAAAAAAGGGGGGTAAGAAATTGAGAAACCGACTAAGGGTTTTTTAGAGTTACGTGCGGAGACACTACTCTATGGGGGGCTGGGTGAGAGCCTCCCAAACCACTGTTGACACATCTCGCTTATCCGAGCAGGGCTTTGGGCCGGACCGGCAGTAGAGAGGGAGGGTGAAGCGGCCGGTGCAAGTGATGGACACAGAGAAGAAAAAAAAACACGTTAATATATGACAAATAATTAATAATAACGAAAATACACTACGGCCCTTTTTAGGGCCAAAACTATATGGAATAAGGCGGCCCTTCTTAGTGTTACCAGTAAAACAAATCAACACACAATCTGCCCTTTTTAGGGCCAATAAAATATGGCAAAAAAAGGCCCTTTTTAGGGCCACCGATACGCAACAAAAATCTTAATTTTAACACAGATTGGTTTCAATAGTTCCTATTGACAGCTGATATATGACAGATAAATAATAATTTAAAAAGAAGACACATCGGCCCTTTTTATGGCCAACAAATACAGTAAATAAGACGGCCCTTTCTAGGGCCAACAAGTTATCGAACATAATCAGCCCTTTTTAGGGCCACACTTTGACAGTGTTTACTGAGTGGGGTAATCACAGACGGTGTAGTTTTCGTCACGCACTGAGTTGTGGAACCACGCACCGTGATGTTCACGTCACTCATTGGGTTGTGTAACCCCGCACCATGATGTTCACGTCACGCACTCGGTTGGGGAAGACACGACCCATGATGTTCACGTCACGCCCCGAGTTGGGGGGGGGGGAGTCCTGACCCATGATGTTCACGTCACGCACTGAGTTATGTATCCCACACTGGTTGGTGTGACCACGCATTGTGTCACGCACGGCCCTTGGGTAGCCGTGTGCCCGGATCTTCGGCCTCACTCTGTCTTGGGAGGTCGGCGAGGTCGAAGTCTGGTACTCCATTCTGCACTACTTGATGGAGGAGGGTCCAGCTCCTTGGTGTCCCCAGAGTTAGTGGGAGGGGTCTACTGTTGGGGGTCGTTCTCGTAGCTGTTGCTTCCTGATAATCTCATTGGAGGGTGCGGGACGCAGCTGTTCCCTGTGTATTTTTTTGGATCGACCATTCGGGTAGGTAACCCAGTAGACCCCTCCTCTTCGTTTGCTCACCGGGTAGGGTCCTTCCCATTTGGGGCAAAGCCGGCGTAGTAGGCCTCTGTTGCGTTAGAGAGGGGTTGGGTGCGGACCAGTACCAAATCACCGTTTTGAAAGGGTTGGGCGGCCCGTGCTGGAGGGTGGGTGTACCGTTGTTGGTAATTGGCTTGATTGGCTCGTGCCTGTTCTTCTCTTTGGAGGGTTCCTTGGCTGGGGGGCTCGTTGTCTTCCTGCTCACGTACTAGGGTTTCAAACCTCCACTCCCCGGGTCTGTATAGAGTTCGGCCAAGTAGGAGTTCACTAGGGGACATTCCTGTGGCTTCTTTCTTGCGGCATCGTAGTTGAAGGTGATCATAGGCAGGTATGTATCCCATTCCCGATGGTTCTCCGAGATTTGGAGTCGGATTCCCTTCTTTAGTTCCTGATTCCTTCTTTCTGTGGGATTGGCTCGAGGGTGATAGATTGGGGTTGTCCAGGCTTCGACATCCCACTTTTGACAGGCGTTCGCCCAGGCTCGGCTAATGAACTGTGGACCATTGTCGGACAGGAGATGTTTTGGATATCCCCATCGTGGGAAGAATTGTTGTTCCATCGTCTGAATTATCTGTCTGACCTCTGTTGACGCGAGCGGGAATACTTCTACCCATCTTGAGAAGAGATCCGTAATCACTAGGATGAACTTCTTTCCTCGGCGACTTCGGGGGTATGGCCCCATGAGGTCTAGGGCTACCATTTCCAGGGGCGTTGTGGTTGATGGGGTCTTAGTGGTTCTGCCCCTTGATACCCCCCGGTCTTACGACAGGCACAGAGCATGCAGTGGTGAACGTAGTTGCTAACTTCCGTTCGGAGGCCTTTCCAGGTGTAGCCTCGCTGAATGGATCGTGTTGTCTCGTCTTGTCCGGGGTGCCCTGCGTGAGGGTGGTCGTGGTATGTCCAAATGACCTGTTACCTGATTTGAGCTGGAACGATGAGTTTCCATGGTCCTTCCCTTCCTTCGCGTCTCCAGATATTCTCTTCTTTAACATAGTGTTCATTCCAGAACCGAGCATCGGTTGTTTTGGTGGGGGGTTGCCTTAGGCTGTCCAGAGTCTTCCAATGGTTCACTAGAGTTTGGATGTCTGCATCCTGTCTTTGTTCTGTCTTGACTAACTCATGTAGAGGTTCCTCTTGGGGTTGTAGGACTAGTATGGCCTCGGGTTCGGGTGGTGCTAACCCTGTGACCGATGGCGGAGTCATCCGGTCCCAGTCTTGAGTAGCTGAACTGGTGTTCTCGCTATCGGGTTGACGTGACAACGCATCAGGTAGATCGTTCAGTTTTCCCGGACAATGTTCTAGGGAAAATTGGAACTCTTGGAGTAGGAGTGCCCACCTCGTTAGCTTGGTCCGTTGATCTTTCATCGTGTTCAGCCAGGTGAGAGCTCGGTTATCAGTGCGTAGTATGAAGGGTTTATCTTCTAAGTAATGTCTATATCTTTTGATGGCCCAGACAATAGCGAGGCACTCCTGCTCGTTGCTATGGTACCGTTGCTCAGTAGGGGTTAGCTTTGCGCTGGCATGACTGATGATTCGCTTGCCCATATCATCTTCTTGGTACAGGACTGCCCCTAGTCCAATCCCACTAGCGTCGGTTTGAAGGGCGAATGTTCGTGATGGATCTGGGCGGCTTAAGGGTGGTAGGTCTCGGAATGCTTCTTTAAGCCTGTGGAGAGCGGCTTCTGTCTTGGAGTTCCATATCCATCTGGATTTGGTTCTTAGAAGTTCGGTGAGAGGTGCTGTTACTTCCGACATCTGGGGCACGAATTCCCGTAGCCAATTGCAGAGGCCCAGGAGTTGTCGGAGCTGTTTACGGTTTCTTGGTGGTGGGGCTTCCGTGATTGCCTTGATCGTCTGTGGTTGTGGGGCGTTTCCATGGCTAGAAACGATATGGCCCAGGTACTCTAGCTCCGTCTTGCCGAACTAGCATTTGGCCAGATTGCAGGTCAGTTTATGGAGCTCAAATCTTTCTAAAACCTTGCTCAAGTGGGTGAGGTGCTCTCCCAATGTCTTTGAGTAGATTGTCACGTCGTCTAGGTAGGCGAAACAGAACTGGCCGGTGTACCCTGCTAACACTTCTTGGCTCATCAGTCGCTGGAAGGTACTTGGAGCTCCCTTTAACCCAAAAGGCATAACTGTAAATTGCAAGGTTTCTCCAGTAGGGGTGGTGAAAGCAGTCAGTGGTTTTGAATCGGGGTGTAGGGGAATCTGCCAGTAGCCTGATTTCATATCGAGGGTGGTAAATATTTCTGCGTCTCCCAGATCTCGAAGGGTGTCATGTACGTTGACGGTGGGTGGAGTGACATCGATAGTGGCGGTGTTCAGTTGTCGGAAATCAATGCAGAAACGGGGAGTTTTGTCCTTTTTATCCACAATTACAATGGGTGAATTATATTCCGAGTTTCCAGGTTCTATTATCCCCTGGGATTTCATCTCCTGAACCTGGTCTTCAATTAGCGCGCTCTTGGTGGGGGAGTAACGGTAAGGCCGTACCATAATCCGTTGATTATCTTTAAGTCGAATTTGATGATTGATGCTGCGTGTTCTTCGCAGTGGTCCTTGGGTGTTGAAAACTGCTAGGTGTTGGTCTAGTAGTCTGAGTAGTTGTCCTTGATACTCTAATGGAGCGTGTTGTCTGATCTGGTCTTGAGGAACCGGAGGGGGATTCTCATTGAGTCTTGCAATCCAGTACAGAGTATGACGCTCTTGGTTTCCAAATAGCACTCGGCTGTTCTCGTAGTCCAGGATTACTTTCTGTTCTGTGAACCATGGTTGTCCCAAAATCAGTGGTTCTCGTAGCTCATCAGATACCAGGAACGTGACGTTGAGTTGAAGCCTTTGCATGGTTATGGGTAAGGTGATCTGGCCTAGGATGGCGAGGTTACTCCCAACCTTGGCTAGGTGGATGGGTGTGGGGAAAGGAATTACATTATTCCGGTTTGAAGGGGTAAGGTGTTGGTATAGAATAAAATTAGCAGTAGCCCCGGTATCTAAGAGGGCTAGTAGAGGACCATGAGGAGTTCCACACAGAACCCTGGGGAGTGGTTGGGATATTGAGGGGTTGACGCTGTTGATTACTGGTGGCGGCCCTGGTTCCTGTCTCCCAGAGGCGGGGCCCTGTTGTCCTCTGGCTTGGCGTTTCCCGATCTGTCTTTCTCTGGGAAGCGTTGATTTAGCACTGGGCAGTCCCGGTGAAAGTGGTACCCTGGGCAGTGGTAACATTTTGGTGGTCGTGGGTCAGCTGCAGTTGTTGGGGTCTTGATGGAGCGTGTCGTCCTTGTTGCCGGATTTTTATCCAGGTCACGTTCCACAGATACAGCCCTAGTTATAAGTTCTTCTAATTCTTGAGGGTGTGGGGCTCGCAGAAAAGGTCTTAGTCCTGGTCGGACCAATTCAATTAACAGTGGTATTATCTCTGATGATGGCGTTGTGGGGGACAAGCGTTGATGCAATCGTACCTTGTGCTGAAGGAATATCTCGATGGGCTCAGCATGTGCCTGTTCCTTTCCGTACAGCTCCGCGTGGAGAGAGGCTATGGTGGTTGTACTGGCGAAGTGGTGCGTTAGTCTTTGTTTGAATTCTTCCCAAGTTGTAATATACTCGCCATAAAGCTTCCACCACTGAGCGGCGGTGTCTTTAAGCTGCCTTTGGGTAGTATGTACCCATTCTAATGGGTCTATTTGAGCGGTCCTGAGCTGAACCTCACAGCGTTGAGTAAAAGTAGTAGGGTCTTCATGTCCTCGACCGTGAAAATCTGGTAGAGTTGGTAGGTGGTAAGGGCTTGAACATGGGCGTTGGTAGGTGGTAGTCAAGTGTGGCCGGTATGGTGGTGCGCTGGCGCTTGATGAGGTGGGTCGTTGGCATGGTGGGCAACGGAAGAAGAGGCCCCTCAGATCTCTAGGTTCATTTTTCCAGCCCAGACACTGGTAATGGTAGTATTGTCTACAGTCCTCACAGACAATCTCTGGGCCGTCTTCGCCAGTACAGGTTAACCCTGGGCAATATCGTACTTCCGCCAGTGTTTCAATGCAGGAGGTGCAACGGTAGGCTGGTTCATTGATGTCACGTGGTTCGTCTGTCCAACCAATGCAAAGGTGATGATAGGGTTTTTGGCAGTTTATGCAGGTTACATAATGTCGGTCCCCTCCTGGGGTACACGATGGGTTGGTACACTTTTGACTCCTGGTCATCACCATTTTCCCTTCTTTGGTGAGGTCGTCTTCTTTGGTGAGGTCGTATTCCTTGGTGAGGTTGTCTTCGTTGGTGAGGTTGTATTCGTTTGTGAGTTCGTCTTCTCTGGTGGGGTAGTCTTCTTCGGTGAGTTTTCTTTGGTGAAGTCGTCTTCTTTGGTGAGGTTGTTTGGGCGCCACCGGGTTTTGTTCACTCCCGGAAGTGTTGTGCGGTGTTCTGGGGTCGTGTAGTCGGTCCGTTGGACATCCGTCCTGTGTCTTGATTGGCCCCACGTTTAGGCGCCAGAACTGTGAACACGAAGTCGCGGTGGGAGGTAAGGATCTGTCCCGGCAACACGGAGTCGCGGTGGGAGGCAGGGTAACAGTCCCGGCAAAACAGAGTCGCGGTGGGAGGCAGGATAACCATCCCGGCAACACGGAGTCGCGGTGGGAGGTCGGGGATAGTCGTGGGAGGATAGGGAGTGACGATGAAATGCTCTTTTCAAACGAATAAAGATGGTTTATTATGCTCTTTCATAAAGGTGGTTCGCCAGGTTTGGGTCACCACTGAAAAAATAGCTGCCGTACGGCTGTTGCCCGACATAGAACATCTGACTTGACAGTTATGCCACGCCAGTTTGTCTATGAAAGGGCTGATTTGTTGTTTGAGTACCGAGTCACTGTCGTGACTCTTAACCTCGTGAATGAAATTATTACCTATGAAATGAAACAGATGAAATGAGGCTGTAAGAGGATTACACGTGTATTAGTAAATTACCCTTTGAGGTGCAATTTGTGATTGTGTTGGGTCGTGGGAATTTGGGATGATTTTCTTTTCTTGGGATGTGGGAAGGTGTGTTTAAGGTATGATGGTGAGTTGTGAGTGATTGCGCTGGGTCTCGGGAATTGGGGAGGATTTTCTTTTCTTGGGATGTGGGGAGGTGTGTTTAAGGTATGATGGTGAGTTGTGAGTGATTGTGCTAGGTCGTGGGAATTTGGGAGGATTTTCTTTTCTTGGGATGTGGGAAGGTGTGTTTAAGGTATGTGGTGAGTTGTGAGTGATTGCGTTGGGTCGCGGGAATTGGGGAGGATTTTCTTTTCTTGGGATGTGGGTAGGTGTGTTTAAGGTATGATGGTGAGTGATTGCGCTGGGTCGAGGGAATTGGGGAGGATTTTCTTTTCTTAGGATGTGGGTAGGTGTGTTTAAGGTATGATGGTGATTTGTGGATTTATTAGTGAGTCGATTTCCGGGAAGGGTCGAAAGGTTTAACTTAACTGTAGGGAATAGGTTTGACGCGGATGGTTACATATCCATTCCCCATCTGGGGCCGCCAGTGGCGCCAGCATTATTCTCTGGCTAGAAGGTTGACCTAGGCGGTTATCCCAGTGGAGTCCGGCGGTGGCAAAGGTTATAAGGAGTTGCTTGTTGGGGTAGGATTTTCTTTTCTTGGGATTAGGAGTGAGGTGGATACATTTCCATTCCCCATCTGGGGCCGCCCCCGGCGCCAGCGTTATTCTCTGGCTAGTAGACACCCTAGGCGGTTATCCCAGTGGCGTCCGGCCGTGACTAAGGTTGTAATGGCATGAAATGAGTGAATTGTGTGTGAAGGTCGGGTTTAAGATTGGATCAAGGATGGGTGGGGGTGGGTTGGTGTGGTTGCTGGTGGTTCTGCTGTCGCTTGGCGTAGTTGATTGTCGAGTGTAATAAGTAAATTTTTATTAAATTAGGAAAGTTACATCTAGGTTTTTTTATTATTATTATTATTAACATATATAATTTTTTTTTTCATCTAGTATTTTCAACTAGGGTTTTTTGTTATTTTTTAATTTTCTTTTGGTTTTTTTTTTTTTTTTTTTTTTTTTATATAAATTTAGTTTTAGAGTATAATTAATAGCTCAACTACGCCAGCCTGGGTCGTTTGTAGTGTCTCTGTTCAGCAGGGTCGTAGCGTCCTAGGTCCCTAACTATCTCGTTGGAGTGTGTGTCTGTCTGTTCGTACAGTCTCTTGTTTCGGTCTTTGTATATCTCCTGGAGTTGCCTACAGTTAGTCATCGTGTGCAAGTCTGTGTTTCTAGTGCGCCATGGTGCCCCAGTGATTGTTCTTAGTATTTTGTTTTGTGTTGTTTGCAGTTTTTTTGTGTGAGTCTTAGGTCCGTAACTCCATGCTGGGCAGTTATATAGTATTATTGGCAGTATCATGGATTTTTATAGTATTGTTTTTGTGTGTATTGTTAGCTCCCTGCCCTTAAGTAGTGGATATAATTGAACGAATCTGCCTGTTGCTTTCTGATTGGTGTCTACAATATGTTTCATCCAGGTTAATTTTGAATCTATTGTGATGCCTAAATATTTAGTTTCTTTTTTCACTGGTATTTCCGTGTCAAATAGAATGAGTGGGGCTGGTAGATGTTTTTTCTACGGCTTATGATTAAAGCTGCGGATTTGGCTGCGTTGACCTTGATCCGCCAGTTTGTGAGCCAGTTTTGTAAGTTCACTAGGTATCTTTTTATTGCCAGTCTGGCGTAGTTAATGTTTTTATTGACGGTGTAAATCATGGTGTCGTCTGCGAAAAGTCTAACTTTGGTTTGAGCGTGGGTGGGAATGTCTGAGATGTATATGTTGTACAGGTGAGGTGAGAGTGATGATCCCTGGGGCACCCCTGCCTTTATGTCGTGTGTGTTAGATTTTGAACCCTCCATCACTACCTGGAACTTTCTCCGCGCAAGAAAGCTGGCGACTGTGTGTATGAGCCATTGGGGGTATCCAAGATTTATTAATTTTTGTAGTAGACCTGTGTGCCAAACTTTGTCGAAAGCTTTTTCTATGTCTAGGAATATTGCTATTATATTCTTTTTCTCTGTGAAAGCTTCTGTTGCGTCCTCTATTAGATTTAGTACTGGATAGATAGTGGAGTGTTTTTCCCTGAAACCGAATTGAAGATTGGGTATGATATTTCTTGTTTCACTAAAGTGGTTCAGTCTTTTTAGGATTAGTTTTTCAAACAATTTGCTAAGGGAGGTGAGAAGACTTATTGGCCGTCTGTTTTGAGGAAACATCGGGTCCTTTCCAGGTTTGGGGAGGGTAATTATTCTCGCCAGCTTCCATACGTCCGGGAAGTGACAGAGTGAGAGTAGGGCATTGAATATGTGCAGAAGAATCAGTGTTGCTTTCGGTGGAAACTGTTTGCAATCTCGTACGCCTATGAAAGGGCTATTAATTAACTCAGTGCTATCATTTGTAAACTTCTTCATAGTTGTTTGATAAGTATACATGTGTGTGTGTGTGTGTGTGTTCTAAGCTAGACGTAAACCATTACAATGAAATCTTAACATTGTAGCGAATGTTTGAATAATTTCCAATTCCTAACAGGCTCAACCTCAATAGGATGTTAGAGGGAGTGGTGTCATTCAGGTTGTTTGGTGGGGAGGGGTTGAGGGGGAGGGGATGAGGGTTGGGTTACTCGCTGGGTATGGTGGAGTGAGCAATCAACAAAGAGGTTAAAAGAGAGGGAATTGCGTCAGCGGGGATTACCGCTATGTATTCTAAATGCTGTGCGAGTTAGGAGAATAGAATTAAAAACTTATGTTGAAAGTAGGGGAAGAGGAGGAAGGGCGTAGGGAATCCACCAGATGATCACCATCTTGGATTGATGGTCACCTTGAATTTTAGGTTGATATACCTTGACAGGCTTAAACATGTTTGGCATGATCGGACATCATGATCGGTTATGCTAGTCTATGCCAGTATATGATCGGTCATGATCAGTCATGATCAGATATTAATGAACGTGTTCAGTTTCAGACATGTTTATACAGGTTCAGATGTTATATAAAGGTGATTGACATGTTCAGACAGAGGTCAAGACCATCTTGGGTCAACCACCCTTGATTTTCACATCACATTTAAGGTATGGGTGGGGCGGGATCTTGGAATTAAAATGTGTATACATGTCAATACATTTTAAGACATGCTTAGAGATGTTCAGATATGTTCAGACATGGCGATCAATAAATCAACTTTCAATCAATCACGTGTCGATCAATCAAGCTTGTAGATTACCTGTTGAGTCTTGTAGTGATATGTTGTAACATGTCATAGCATATAAGAACCTGCACAGTTTTTTGCAGTCATCTTGAATTCCCATATCGAGACATGTCGGAACGTGCTAAAAATCAGAATGGCCACAAAAATTCAAAATTGCCTCCAAAATTTAAAATGGCTTCCAACATTCAAAATAGAATCCAAAATTAATTAATTTAATTATTTAATTAATTAGAGCATATTCATGTGGAGACCTGTCCAGACCTTTCGAAGAAGGCCATCTCGTTCAAAAATTGAGCCAGATCCATCCTTTTTCATCAATGATTATTTTTTATTTATTTTTACACTTTGACAATATTTTCTAGTTTGCCTATGCAGGGATCCTACTGTACGAGCACACAATAAAAATTTCCCGTCCAAATCTGTTTTCCTTTCGGTCGTCTAAGCAAGTGCGGTTCTTTGTAAGGCCACACCATTCACACTCCTCTAGGGACAGCCATGATTATATATTTATTTTAAATTCCTTTTACCTTTATTTTTTCTACATGATACCACTTTAAAATAATTGTTATGCCCTTAAAAATAGCTGTCGTAGAAGTTGAGTAGGGATATTTTGATATTCACAGGACCGTGTCATCTCATAAGGGTAGTGGGGAAGAGCGGAGAAAGGGGTTGACTTTTTTTCTTATAGGGGCTTTAGCATGCATGCGGTTTTCAGGACAGTGGTATCTCCAAGGGTGTAGAGAGGTAATTATCGAACGTGCTTGGGTTCGGTGGGATGGTTCGGAGGGGGAGGATGAGAGCTCGTGTTCAAAGGGTGGGAAAGGATGTGAGTTCTGTAGGGGGATATTTGATCCTGGAGGTTGACAGATGTGTTTCTGAGCATTCGGGCCCTCTCACGATACCTCCCCCTACAAAGGCTTCAAGGAACCAGGTGGTGATAGTCTTTAGGACTTAGCCGCGGGAATATTGAACCTGGAGGTTAACAGCTGGGTTAAATGACTGTGCTCTCTTTCTCTCGCACGCACATGGTGCAATATTCAAGCTTCGTATCCCTCGATCTTAATCGTGTTGATGAACGACTACCTAGACACGGGCTTCATAATACCTAGCAGTAATAAACTTTAGAACGTGTATATATTTATACGGCGCACGCATTAGGAGGTTAACAGATGGGTTCTGGGAACTGTAATAATCTTTAAAGGATATCGCTTCCCTCCTCCGCTAAAAGAATTTGGACATTAAATTGCATAGTTAAAACAACCATGAATTGGTTCACACGCAGAGGTGGTACGTGGACATCTGTGCGAGATGAACTATGACCTTTACAAGTCATTATACTTCGCCCTGAGAAGATTACGATTTCACATACACACGATAATCTGACCCATTCAAAGTCGCACGCATAGTAGGGGAGGTGGGGCGTGTCTTGGAATCCATTTGTTCCTATACATAGACCTAGCCTCTCTAGGTAAAATCATTAGCTTCCATCTACAATCTAAAGATTAACAATGTCAAGTGAATATGCAGCCGTATTATTAAGCACGGTGGGGTCTAGCGAGATCGTGCCAAGAAAGTTGACGGATTTAGAGATCGGCCACGGTTACCGTGTAATAAGTATAAAAGCGTTGAACACTCGCTGTGGTCTCCAAGTCATCACGGTTTTGGACGGGAAGTATAATGTGTGCCTGCCTAACCGTTTATCGCTGCTTACTGACGCGTAGGTAGAAGACATTTCCAAGGCGGAGTTGCTGCTCGTATACAAGGGTATCTCCAAGCTTAGCAAGACGCCCATCTTGAACTTTGAAGGTAAGTGTACATTCAAATTTGCCTGATTATATAAAATGTGTGTGTGCGTGTGTGTGTGTGCGTGTGGGGAAGTGAACTAAGGTAATTTTTCTTGTATCATTTTACCACTCTTAATTTACAGCAAAATTATTCAAAACACCTATTATTTATTTTTTAAATAGCCTTATATCGTTTACCAGCTTAATTATTTAAAAGAGTTATGACATATACGAGCTAAATGTTATAAAGCTTTAAGATTTAAACTTATATATAATATTTGAAGTGCTCGCAAGCTAATGTTATCACAAAATTAGATTAATTATTTTTCTCTTTTATCCGAATTTTTGTGTGTTAAACACCTCTACAATATATGAATTGTATGCTAAGATAGTAGCGTTTTCAAAAACTTTCACTTTATGGGAGTCAAATATGAATTAATTGTTAAATAAATAGATTAATTATTTTTCACTTATATCCAAAAAAGGGCAAGTGTACATAGGTAAACCAAATTTTTAAATCATTCAAATTTGCTTGATTATACAAGACGCGCGTGCGTGTGTGTGTGTGTGTGTGTGTGTGTAGGGAAACGAGTTTATATAGTATTTTTTGTATCGTTTTACAGGTCTTAATTTACAATCTATGGTTTAAACTTATCTACAATATTTAAATTGCTTGCTAATATTAAATATCATATCTTCATGATTTGGTATCTTTAAACTAACTACTTGCTCATGTTTTTATAGCTGTTTCAGAGTCACTCGATGAGATCCTAGAGCAAGCCGTGCAGAAATGAAGGGAATAATGTCAGGATGGTAGTGCCTGCTTAAACACTTTTAGAACATAGCGCAACCTTAGAAACATGTTAGGGCCTCTAGCAAAACGAGCTCACTTGTCATCTCCTATCATCGTAGCCCGGCAGACTAACGGGAATAAGGTGTATACCCTCGATCAATTAACCTCTAATGAATAACTATTAATTAAATACCTAAGAGATGAAATCGTTCCTCGAGGTGGGAAGGTATTTAATGCTTACATATAACATATACCAAGACAGATTAAGACCTCGTGCGTACTGATATTTGGACAGGACGATATAGTTGCACAGATCCAAAGACTTATGACCCTGTCACGATACCTAGGTAGAGGATTTACACCGTTAAGGCTTTACCTGGAACCGCTAGAACTATCTATAAAACTTATTGAACAGGCGTACACCCGACGCATAAAGACGTACTCTATTACCAATGAACTACACTATAAGGATCCCATAAAGTTTCTCGTTGCGTGCGGGGATATTTACGTGAAGACTGTAGAAGAATCCATTGAAAATAACTCGATAAAGGTAAATTGCACCCTCATCTGCAAGTCTATGTATCCTACCAAAGGTTGAATTGAAAAAGGTTATTTCAACTCGACTCTATATGATATATTTATCCCGATAAACTTTGAGGAAGTATATGAAAATAACGTGATCTTCCCACTCCTTGCTAAGATTAAGGCCTTCGTTTCTAGAGACTCGGAATGTTTATATGACGGCACGTTGGATATGAGAATAAATTTCTCGAAAAACTCAGCTTTCTCGATCGGGGCTCGTGTTCAAATCCCTGAAATTATAGACAAACGTAGAGCGTTGATAAATGTACAATCCGAAGAAAGACTTTACTTCCCCGTATCCGTATTGACGTGCCGATTTGAACCAACGGGAAGAGCACAACGTTTGTCGTCGTATCTTAATTTTCGAGACGTTCTGAATCTAAATGGAATCCCGCTACCGTTCGAAATAAGATATATCGAACGTTTCGAAAGGCTTAACGTTAATGTGTACACCACAAAACACGATGAAAGTGATGCTTATACTGATACGGCTGAAAAATCTAAAACACTAGAGATGATTCCAGTGCACGTCAGCGCTAAAGAACGTGCCAGAAAGGAGCATTTATTCATGATAAGAGTTCATGGAACGGAAACAAATCATTTCAGCGGAATAAAAATCTATCTCGGTTAATAAACCCGCAACTAACGTTAACGTCTAAGAGAGGATGTAGGTACTATTTCGATCAATGTCTGACCGCTTTTATGACCGAAAAAACTTGCAAAGCATAAAGATATGTTTATAAAATTTAGCGTGGTAAGGAGTACATTCCCTCAAGAAGAGAATACATTCCTTATGTTTTCACAGTATAAGCAGCAGGAGAAAACCGGATTTATCATATATGTGGACCTGGAGAGCTTACTCGTGCCGATAGAGACGTGCAATCCCGACATGAAATTTTCTTATACTGAGAACGTAAAGCGTCATGTGGCTTATTCTGTAGGTATGTACACTAAATGTAATTTTGACGATAGTCCCTCAAAGTACCGCCACTTCACGGGAAGAGATTGTACAGATCAATTTGTTGAGGCGCTCGTAGATATGGCAAAGCTCGTACTAGAGTACTATAGTACTATCGTTCCGATGACGCCACTAACGTCCACTCAAAGAGATGCTCATAATACAGCCTCTCATTGTCATATATGTGAAAAGCCTTACAAGAATGATGATATTCGCTTTATGGATCATTACCACTTGACGGGTCTTTATCGTGGGAAAAGTCACGCGGGATACAATATTAATTACAAGAACCCGAGCCACATTAGGGTAATAATCCATAACGCGCGTTGCTACGACAATTTTTTCCTTCTTAAATCACTTGTTGAATGTAGAGAGACCGATTCGTTCACGGGAGAGAGCGTTCTCGTCAATCCGGGAAAAGTCAAGGTTATTGGAGAGATTATGGGGATATTCAAAGTAATCATGAAATATATTTGGCATGGGTTGGGAGGGATCACGATTATAATTATAGGTAGTTTCAGCTTTCTATGTACGTCTCTAGAGAAATGTGTATCGTACCTGACCAACTTTAAATTACCAATAAGTGTCATCCTGAGGATGAACGGTTCAAACTGGTCACTGGTAAAGGGGTGTTACCCTATGACTATATAGATTCATTCGAGCGACTGAACGAGACTCAGTTACCGAGCAAATATAAATTTTACAACACGCTCACGGATAGTCATATCTCTCAGGAAGCCTATAATCACGCCTGCGAGGTTTGGCGACAATTTGAATGTAAGACTCTTTGAGACTACTCGAACCTCTACCTTTATACGAACATAACGCTACTGGCTGATGTCTTTGAGAACTTTCGTGATCTCTGCATAAAGACGTATAGACTCGATCCCTGATGGTCCCTTACGGCTTCGAGTCTTGCGTACCAAGCTCTATTGAGAATAACCCGGGTACAGCTCGAATTAATCGATGATGTGGACATACATCAATTCAACGAGGGAGCTATCCGAGGAGGGGTATGTTTTGTGGCTAATCGTCACTCTGTGGCGAATAATCGGTATATGGACTCATTCGACCGTTCCAATCCCGAGTCTTGCCTTGTTTATCTAGACGTGAATGGACTATATTCATTTAGTACGTTGACCTCATTAGACTATTAAGCGTTCAGGTGGTTCAAAGATGATGAAATCAGTCGATTGGATGCGCGAAAAGTAGAGGACGATGCGGAGACGGGGTGTATCTTGAATATAGATCTCGAATATCCTAGAGTTGTACGCGATGCTCATTTCGACTTGCCGTTCTGTCCTGAGAAAGGGATTCCACCCGTAGGGAAACACGAGAAATTGTTAACGAGTTTAGCAGATAAGACTAGGCACGTAATTCACTACTGTCATCTAAAGCTATGTTTGATGAATGGATTGAAACTGACAAAAGTCCACAGGGTTCTCAGTTTCAAGCAATCGCCATCGATGGCCCCGTATATCAAACTGAACGTGGGAATGAGCAGTAAAGCGAGCAATCAGTTTGAAAACTTGTTTTTCAAACTGATAAACAATGCCGCATTGGACCTTCTTATATCCAACAAGAGGGCCTACCATACGATAAAGATAGCTACCAGGTGGCGAGGGAGATTTGGAGCGGGTAACCTCATAGCCAGCCCAAACTTTAAAAACCGTACTATCGTATCGAAAAACCTGGTCCTCATCGAGATGGAACCGAAACAGATTTACTTTGATATGCCGATTTATGCAGGGTTCACCATTTTGTAAATCCCAAAGGTGGTTATGTATGGTCTATATCACCAGTTTATGGTTTCCGCATTCCCGCTAAATGCGGTAAAACTCCAGTACACGGATACAGACTCACTTCTCTATTGCATGACTGTTGAAGATGCGTACCGGCGACTTACCCTGTTAGCTAATGACAACCTGGACACCTCCACCTACAGACAATGTTTGTGGAATGCCTCTAGTAAATAAATGGGTGCTCGGTAAAGTAAAAGACGAGACTCGAGTTCGGATCATCACCAAGTTCATAGGTTTACGTCCTAAGCTCTATTCATTTGCGGTACAAGGAGATGGCGAGATGCTCAAGGCTAAAGGGGTCAAGAGTAGCGTGTTAAGAACGCTTTAGTTAGAGGACTATCGCAATTGTCTGACCGATGAGACGATAGTCATGAGAGGGGCCAATTCAATAATAGCTTTAGGATTCAAACCTTACACTAAAAAATTCAATCGGGTCGCCCTAAGCTCTATCGACGATAAAAGATATATAGTACCCGGTACAGTCAATACTCTACCATGGTACCATTACTCTATAAGTGAGCAGGTATCTACTTCCTCCCAACTGTGAAGAGAGAAAGAGACACTGATCGATACTAACCCGCCATCTCTATGAGAAGAAGTTTTTCTATAGACATATAGTTTAAGTGTAAGTGATTAAGAAAATATTAATACAGTACATCTAAAGGCATAAATAGATTGTAGAGTGAATAATTAAGAGAATATTAATGTAACTATGTAGCGATGTATTTTCATGATTAGAGAAACTTTTTCATTATTGTCTAAAGAAGAAGATAAAAAAAGAATATAGCGCATCTAAAGACCTGAGAAAATATTAATGATTTGAAGTTCTGTAACTTTTTCATTATTTTTAAAAGAGGAAAATAATATTAATTAATATGTGTATATGTAACTCTATTAAATAGAATTATTACAAAGGTATTGTTTGTTTTGTTATTTCGTTCCAAAAAGAAAAAAGTAATAACCATTAATTTTTGTATTTAAAAAATATTTGATAAAATTTTTAGATTTAAATTCTAATTGATTAAATACATTTAGTTCTAAAGATTAAAATGTTTGATATATTCCTAGACTTATACTCTAATTGATTAAATACATCTCTTTTCAAAGAATACAAAGTAATAATCATTTAAAAAAAGAAAAACACATGGCTTATACATTCCGTGTATACAAAAAAACTTAAGGAGTATCCAATCAGAATCGATGAAAGAGTTAACAAAAATATCATGTTTGATACATTTTTAGACTTAGACTCTAATTGATTAAATGCATTTATTTCTAAAGAATAAAATGTTTGATATATATTCCTAGACTTATACTCAAATTGATTAAATACATCTCTTTTCAAAGAATACAAAGTAACAATCATTTAAAAATGAAAAAACACATGGCTGATAAATTCCAAGTAAACAAAAACTTAAGGAGTATCCAAGCAGGATCGATGAAATAGTTAACAAAAAATAATGTTTGATACATTTTTAGACCTAGACTCTAATTGATTAAATGCATTTATTTCTAAAGAATAAAATGTTTGATATATATTCCTGGACTTATAATCTAATTGATTAAATACACCCGTTTTAAAAGAATACAAAGTAATAATCATTTAAAAAATAACACAAATGGCTGCTACATTCCGACTATCTAAGCAGGATCGATGATAAAGTTAACAAAAATCCTTTTCGATCTACTGTCTCGGGCTTAAATTGCCCAAGTCTTTAAAGTATAACGCTAACAGTTTCTTTTCACACGCACACTAGCACTAGTCATTGTAGATAAAAACGGTCTGTGTATTCTCTTACGCATCCTTCAACTCGTCTCGTAGCTTATTCTTCTTCGTAGGCTCTTTAACTGCTTCCTTGGAAGTTTTATTTTTCTTTACGACTATACGTTTAGAAGCGTCAGTAGTTTTCTTCTGTCTGACCGTGTCACCTCGTCTTGACCGCAGAAACATGATAACTTATCGAAATCGATGTACTGTTTATACTCGTTTATCAAGGCTATGATATGAAGCAGTGCAGGAATTACCGAGCTCGTATCGTTCTGTATCGCACTCTTGGCCAGATCGCAAACGTTTTGTCCGATCAAACTTAAAAATTCTTAAACCATTTGCGGAGTAGTCGGACATTTTCTGTGGCGCACGAGTAAGTGGTACCGGAATCAGTAGAACACTTGTTTACGTTGTGCATATTTTAAAGCTTACTCAGAGAAGGACAACCGAAATCAACTAGCTCGTAAAAGTAGTAATTTTCACTATCGACGCCGATGAGACTCTGTAATCAAGTCACCTTCTCCGTTCCTTTAGTATAGATCTATGGTCGTGACGTATACCGCTCAAGATGGAAGATGATGATAGAACGATGATTCAAGTACTGTACTCTCCATCGTACCAAGACAATCCGTGATAATAATCGGTTACCCAATTTACGTTTTCCTTGCCCAAGGCACGGCATCATCCATTATTTTAGTAACGAGTAACCTAGACGTATTAAATAGAGTTTACTTGCAGGCGTTAACACTTTCAACGTTCTTCTCTCAATGTTTCGAGGAAGAAGACGTCGTCTCGTTTTATCTAGTACGGGAGATGGGTCTCCACTGACTCGTTTGAGATGCAGACGTAGTGATATCGTCTCGTCTCTAAAATTGACAATATCCACGCGTTAATCGACCAGTCGTACTGCGATAGACTCTATTACTCGCTTCGTTACCGGAAGGTAAATTATATTGTTCGGTGCTTCCACTATCTTATAACTGGGTGGGATGGTCATGTTGAACTCGTGCAAGGTATGACTCGGTTCTACATTGACGTAAGCTCCACTAGCGAAAATTCATTCTACGTGGATCACGTTCACAGTAATGATATTCACAGTATTGGTAGATATGTGCGTCTTCCCCCCAGGAAAAATGACAGAGTCGAACTCTAGCAATGATGCGAACGTGCCAGGTCATGTAAAGTCAATCGCCTTATTGCAAGTGATATAACTCTTTAAAGTGGTTGTGTCACCGATGTTCGAGAGATTCACACCACTATAGACTTCTCTTCACAAGAATCGGTCCAACGCCTCAAGTTCATAGGTGCCCGGAGGGATGGTGTACTCTTTACCGTCTCAATAAAATTTATTATTACGTTCGTTGATGTTCGGTATGGAATTAAACGTTGCCAGATTGATCAGTCCAACGAACCATTCTTCTTCGCAATTCTCTTCTCCGATCAGGATATAAGGGAAGTAATTCTCCGTCAGATTCGAGCTCTGAGTCGTCAGTGTAAGCGTCATAAACATATGTACTAAGATCCAACCTCAGCGCGAGTATTTAAGGAAAGTTAAACAAAAATGACTGCAAAAAACTGTTCCGTACTCTTGATACCGTGTATGATTATAGGTGATAGGTATTCCCCCGAGATATCGAACAAGTTTGAGTGGCGGTCTTAGATCACCGAAACATTCGAAGTATTCCGTCCACCCACCGTTATTCTTATACGCAACCCAATGAGTATCCTTACCGCTATCTTTATCGAGATTGATGATGGCGCTCTCTATCTTCCAAGGCGGACCGCTAGTGTGACAAAGAAAACCTTCCCCTTTAGTTATAAATCATATTTACAATTAATTAGAGTAACAAAACATCTATTATTTACTCTTATTCTGTTGATGTACGTACAATTGTGCCAACATTGAATTTATTTATTTTCACTTGCCAAATAAAATAACTTTGAGCTTTCTTTAACATAGTAAAAACTAAACAAGATGATTAGAATTTTAAAATATACATATATTTTGGTCTTACCTGTGTATAAAACAATAATATTCATTTTACCAAATATCAAAATGCGAACATTTTATTATTTGGCAATGAATACAAACTATCGCTGTGTAGTAGTCTTCAGTGGTTACAATTGAACTAATTGTCAGAAAGTTTTAAGCTATGCTACCAGAATGAGCCTCTAGCACATGATGATATGATTGTTTTCTTGGTTCTTAATTCCCTAAGCGCGTAATTCAATAATCTTACTCCGATATGTAAAAGAAACAGCTGATTTTGTATTCGTTTTAAATTCAACATACTTAACTGCTTGCTTTATGTTCATATCATTTTAATTCTTAAAAATTATTAATATATTTTTTCCAAACAAACATTTTTTTTTAAAGAGGATTCCCTTTGGTTTTGGAAGATTTATTCTGTAAAGATTGGAACGTTTTCAAATGACGGAAGTTGACCGGACAATAAAACAAAGAGATACGAGGTTGTTTAATCTAAGATCTTGAGTGAATATGGTGTGTTTCATGTCCGCGGAGTTGGAAATTGAATAAATTATGGGCGAAGATTGTGTTGCACCTCAGGAAATGATTTTAAATACGAGTCTGAAGTGTGAGGAATCTACAGAAATGGAGTTGGGAGTTGCCAATTACTATTTTATGTAAATCCACTCCAAGCAAAATCTCACGAACTATTCCAGGTATTTCCTCGAGAAGCTATTTTTCTCAATCTATTTTTCAATCAACAAAATTATACTTCTAAATAATTATAACAGTATTTGATTTGTGAACATCCTAATTTTCTGGCATTTCGTCCTTCATGGAAACATAATATAAATACTATTTTTTATTACTGAAACCTAAATGTACATCATATAACATTTATTTATACCTTTCATTGTTTAAATTATAACATATTTTATTTTGTTAAAAAATTATCGGATTTTATAATAAAATTTAAACAATATAAATCTACTTATTTTTTTATTCAAAATAATCTACTTCTGGTCAAGCGAAATATTATCATAGATTTCATCTATATTTCTTCCTGTAAACTTGTATTATTACGTTAATCTTATAGTGCAAGTGGAGCTTCACAGGATGATAGTAGGTAATTGTAATGAAAATATAAATCAAACAAGTGAAACATTTTTTTATTATCTTTGTTAAATGTTTACTCACATACATGGTACAACTCAAGGTAATATATATATATATATATATATATACTTGCATTGTTGAAGATGTTGTTTGTATATTGTGTTTTATGTTTTTCTTCTCTTTTTTTTATTGTTGAGATGCAAAACTAGAGGTGGAACATTGTGATTGTTGGCCTAAGGGTCAAAGTGAGCAGGTACTTTATGGTTGTAACTATCCAAAGCCCATCCCCAGTGGTTCCGAGATCAAAGAGTCACCGTGTAAATAAGCTAGACTATCTCAGAGCCGGATGATATGTTTTCGAATAAAAATGGAAGAAGTCAAGTCGTCTCAATTATAATACAATTTTTTTACTATCAAAAAATTAATTCCTTTCTTTATTATATAATAAAAGATTTTTTTACATTTTTTTCAAACTAGGTAAAGCATATCTCGCAAATACCCCCATAAAGAAGGGTATTTTTTATTTGCTAGCGTACTGGCACAGATCCGTTTCAGTAAGAGCACGTTTAGTTAGTCATTATTTCGAGTAAGGCCGTAGATACATCCCTTTCCCCATGGCAATAGCCTCGGTCGTACGATTATGCCTCTGAGCCTCATTCCTTTGTTTCGTATTAGCCTTCGCAATTTGTACAGCTATCGTGATTCCCGCAGCTACTCCAGTGACGGCTCCAAGCGTGGCGATCAAAGGTAGTATAGGTAGGATTCCACCCTTCTTACGGCGAGTAGTAGTAGTAGTAGTAGTAGTAGTAGTACGCCGTTTATTAGCACGCTGTTGACGACGACCTTTCTTCTTTAGACCGGATCCCATCTTGACTTTAGCTTTCTTCGTGTTGGCAACAGCCTACGTGGGGGCTTTTTCACTCAACTTCAAGTCAGGCGCGAGTAATCTTTTCCACGCTATCTTGGTAAGTTCGTGATCTGTGGTATGACGTCCCGCTAGATCTTTCACCCTGTAGTAGGCGATATCGTGTTCCTTACAATAACGATCTAAGTCGTTAACTCCGGGCTCACCTCGTTTCAATCGTTTTTCCAACTTGGTTCCTGGTCCGCAGTACTGATATCCAGGTATATGCGCCTCAAATAGTAGATTATTAATTATTTTATCCAGCAATCCTCCTCCCCTTCATCGCTTCATGGCACGTACTGATTCGTATTAAATAGGTGCGTACATTATATAGTCTAACTAGTAGAAATGCGGCTTGAGAAACAGGTGGACTCTTTAACTTTTTTTTATTTTTTTTACTACCAATTTAATTTAGCCTGGCATCTTACAATTTTAATCCAGGCCTTATTACACATTATAACAGAAATTTCCTACTATTACACATCTAATTTATATTATTTTTAAACAGGTTTTGGCTCCTATACTATAACCCCTACCCTATCCTAGATTATCTAATCCTAATATTACCACTAGCTAACCTAAATAACTGTAATCCTCCGGGGATATCCGTTGCTCCGATGGTACCAGGGGCTGAAGAGCAGCCGCCTATCTCCATCTGGACGCGTAGGGCCCTCACAAGACCAAATCCTACTCTTCTTGTTTCCAATAAGAGGGATCTGCAGTCACAGGGTTCCCCCACGCGTCCCGTTTCTTTCCCCTCATATTTCCCATTATTCGGCTGGAATGATGATCCCTCGGAATTACCAGGGTTACCCCAGTAAACCTCCGGATCCATCAGCCGAACTGATATGCCAGTCCCACAAGGCCTCGTGTTTGCCACTTCCCGGCATCTCTCCTTGTTCCTCGTGGAAGGTTGTATGTCAGTAGTTCCACAAAACAACCTTCACCTTTCCCTATATTCCCCCGCTGAGACCTCACCTGCGTCCGTCTCAGTCCCGCTTCCCGTGTTTCTGTCCTCGTATCCTCCATTGTCCTCGTCATTGTCTTCGTCACTATCCATGTCACTGTCACTGGTCTCTCCCCCACTTCCTTCTCTGGTCCGCCGTCTGTTTTGTCTTTGTCCCAGTCCTCGTCTCTCTTTCATTGCCCTTATATATTCCGCCTTGGCTCTTTCTGAAGCGTCCGCTGCCAGCTTGTCTAGGAACCTCCAATGGGCAGGATCTCTCAGGAGCTCACCCACCAGTCTCCCCTGCACTTCCTGCTGGCTAGGTCTTCTTATCTCAAGCGTACGGGCACATTCCAACACTACGTGTTCCGGGTACCCACGTCACCACATTCACACAGATCAGATTCGACCAATCCCATTTTCCTTAAGGATTCTGGGTATGGCCCCTTCCCCGTGATGAAATGAACTAGACCCGGGTATGGTTCCAGATGTGCGTTATCAATCCTTTCGACCACATTGGGAAAGAGTTGATAAGCCCTCCTACCAGTTTCACTGCCCTCCCAGCGTCTCTGCCATTCCCTCAACAGAGAAAAAACTGCATCCTCGGATGTTTCCACCTCAGGTGATGTGAGTATCCTAACTTTCTCCCAGTTGTTCTTTTTCTTCCAGTACCCAATTGCCCTCTTCTTAACCAGAAGGTCCAACGGCCACACACCTAGGGTGACGTTCAGTGCGTCTGTCGCCACTGTCCGGTAGGCACCCGTAAGTCTCAGAAGGACATTCCTCTGTATACTCCGAACAGCCCTAGCCGGCACGACGTTGTTCAGTCTGTGCGCCCAGACGCACGCTCCATAGCCAACAATAGATAAAAGGATCACTTGGTGGTATATCTTTATTATCCGCATAGGCAGGTGGAACCTCCTCTGGCCAATGCTTATAATCTTATTCATGACCCGCTGAGCTCTCCCAATCACTTCCTCTATATGTGCCGTGAAGTTTCTCTTCTCATCGAGAGTGACTCCCAAGTACCTGACCGTTTGGCTCCTTCTCAAGTTCTTCCCTTCAACCTTTATTGCAGGATTCCGCAACATCTTTCCCTTAAACAGCACGAATGTCGTCTTCGCCGGTGCCATCTTTAGTTTGACACTTTTACACCACCTTACTATTCTGTCTAGCACTCGATTGGACCTTTCCTCCAGGCTCTTCCTTGAATTACCTTCTACCACTATTAGAAGGTCGTCTGCGAAGGCGACCACCCCATGCATTTCAGAATTTCCTCCAAGATCTGCAGTCCCGGCTCCAGTCCCACATCCCAGAATACCGGCCCACAGACCGATCCCTGGGGACATCCCTTTGTCAGTCTTTTCTGCACGCTGATACTCTGACACCTCAGGGTGGCATACCTATTTCGGCAGTAGTCCTTCAGGCTTCTATACAACTGCCCTGGGCACTGC
Organism: Timema cristinae; assembly: GCA_039000515.1. Taxonomy (NCBI): domain Eukaryota; kingdom Metazoa; phylum Arthropoda; class Insecta; order Phasmatodea; family Timematidae; genus Timema; species Timema cristinae. Next base: position 5,251,141 of record JBCFYV010000024.1, read on the forward strand.
AGTTCTCTCAACCGCCCAAACAACGCCGGCCACCATAGGTTGTCAAATGCCCCCGAGATGTCTACGAATATGCCCACCACGTATCTGTCAGTGGCCGAGTCGATCAGTTCCATTGCTCTACATATGGCATCCTCTGTCGATTTGCCCCTTCTAAAGCCATACTGCTGTTAATGCATACCCACTACTGTTCAGTGCCTTAATAGTCTTTGGCACAGTATTTTTTCCTGGAGTTTCCCACTCGTATTTAGCAGGCAGATTGGTCTATATGACTTTGGAAGAAGAGGATCCTTGTCCTCCCCCTTGCTTAGCACGATTACCTCACACTGCTTCCAGATGTTCGGGATTCTGCCCTGAGCGAGGCATTCGTTTAGCAGGCCTGCAAGGTAAGGAGCTATGAGGTCCGCCGTCTTTTGCAGCACCTCAACCACTATCCCATCTGGCCCAGGTGCTTTCTTATTCCCCATCTGAGCAATAGTCCTGATCACCTCGTCCTGACTGACAACTTCCACAGGAACCTCATTGTCATACATGTCCCGAGTCATGGCTCCTCTCAACTCTCTCTGTTCTTCTGTATCTGCGTCCTCATCATCATCCGGTAACAATGTCTCCATCAATAACCCCGCAGACTCCTCCCAGTTCCTCGTGGTGCTGCCATCCTCTCTCTTCAGTGTAGATAGCATCATTGGCGGTCTGATTTTCCCAGCCGCTATCTTAAATGGAATTCCCCAAGGTCCTTGCTGGAGCTCCTCCTTAACATATTCCTCCCAGCTTTTCCTTTTCTCTTCTTTCAGGCCCTCCTCAAACTCCCTCTTTCTTTCCCGATATATTTCCAGCAGCACCTCGGACGACTGGGTCCCTGCACCTATTATACCTCCTACGAGTTCTCCTTACCCTTGTACGTAGTCCCTGCAGTCTGTTATTCCAAGATCTATTCCCGACCCTGGTACCTCCTTTCATCACCGGGATGGATTTCCTAATTGCATCCTGCAGGGCCGACGTCAACTCCTTGGCTTTGGTGTTGACATTATCACCACTTTCTACTTGGTCAGGCAGTACCAGTTCCCCCCTCAACTTTTCCCAATCAGCTCTTTTCATGTCGTATATTTTCCTTATCCCTCTCTCATTTCCTTCCACCACCCTCCCCATGGCAATGCCGAATACGATCAGATTATGGCCGCTAATCGTCACATTATCGACCACCCTCCATCCCTCAACCATGGCCCCAGACTCGGCGTTGCATAAGGTGACATCGATGTTCGTAGCCACCCCAGCCCTCCCCTTATACGTGGGGGCATTTCTCGGCTGGTTTACAACTTCCAGTCCGTACCCATAGATGAATTCTTCAAGGGCCCGCCCTCTCCTGCATGGCCTTCCTGCGTCATTTCTCCTGTCCCCTCTGATCACTACCCGATATGCCACATGGGAGACTTGGCATTGGCATCAGCAGTAATAATGAGTGGCTCACCTGTGTACATCCTACACAGTACCTCCATCTGGTCCAGGTACGGCTCAATCGGATGCCTAAACTGAAAATACAGATTTGCCACCACAACCCTGCCAACGCCAGTTCCCAGCTCCACACACGTTACCCATTGGTTACACAACTGTGTAATTTTAATCACGGTAATATTCCTATTAAAGATAACAATTGCACTCATTGGCATCTCTCCACTTGTGACTATTCTAGTAACCACTGGCATGTGTGGAACTTTTCCTCTTAAGGTGTAGGGCTCTTGTATACATACGACATCGAGATTCATTTCCTCCGCCAGCTTACGAATCTCATGCAACACGGTCACACTCCTCATCGCATTGATTTGGCCTATTTTAATTATACGCCCAACCATTACGGATTATGTGTGAGCACATAGCACGCTGGCCACGCCACCCTCGGATCAAAAGTTTTACGACCGTGAGCTACCACAAACTGCTGGTACGTTTGCTCCAAGCTTAACTCTTCTTCTCTCCTCTTGAATACTTGTTCTATGAAATCCACCAAGCTGACTACCTCCGTTGGCAGGTTCATTGATTTTAGTTGAATCCTGTCCAGAGATTCAGGAGTAGGGAACATGACACTACCCCCTCGCTCATGCCCCAGTCTGACTACATATCTAAGTGCCATGTGCAAGGTGTTCTTCTCCTCCAACCTGGACAGCCGCAAGGTCTTCTCGAATGTCCCGTACGCTTGGGATGGCACATCACCTAATCCTTTGACTATCTCCCCTTCCACCTCTGTACAGTCGCGCGTTTGGCTGCTTTTGCTAACCAACTTACCATCTATCCCTTTCTCTCTTTTACCGTAGCCAAGACCATGTCTCCAGAACTTCCAATTTGGCTTATTCTTAGTAACAGGCTCCGTCTTATCAGCATTCTCCTCCTTGGACTTATCCTGCAGCCTCGCAACCATCTCAATCTTTGACCTTATAGGTATGGCTACCGGAGGATCATTGAGGAGTCCTCACAAATTATACAAATGTTGGTCAACACTTGGGGTTTATCATCGCGTTCTGGACCTGCGATATCAGCGTCGACGACGCCGCTGCCGAATCCCCTGTAGAGCCAAACTTCCCATTCCAAAATTCATTACCCGGCCAGCTGTTGCCATCCAACGCGTATGTCGTGATCAGATACTCCCCTCCATACCCATAGGTCTCATATGGAGCTCTCCGGGTTGACATTATCTTTATATCCCTATCCTCCAGCATTGCCTCTCTATCAGCAAAATAATCCATCACCCCATCCATCCACAGCAGTTCCAATATCCCAATAGCACCCATACCCGAGCCGTATTTTCCCACTGCTGCGTAGAAACATTCCCTCAGCTCCTGGTAGAATATGGCATTTTGATGTTCCGACCCACTCCAAACCCCGAGACCGAATCCCACCACCTGGACGTGGACCCTGCACGACCTCTCTCTCGATATTCTATAGGCCTCAGAAAAGAGCATCTCAAAGAGGATCCTCATCCTCCTTCTATATATCGATTTGAAGATTGTCGCTCCATCCCTTGAATCCATGGTACCCTCATGGTCCTCTCCTCCTCCTTGGAAATACTCCCTAATGAACTTCATCACCGGATCCTCCTCGGGATTCGGGCTCATATAGGTTCTGTCGCCTCGCCCAGCATACCTCAGATTGGGGCCCACCAATCCAATGATTGACCCACCACTGACTACCCCCTCTTTTACCGGGTGACCCATATTCCTCCTTTCTCCCTTGTTAATAAAGCACGTGGTTGAGGAGACCCCGATCAGCCCCGATGCTATTATTTCATAGTCACGCAAGTTTGCCATGTTGTTATCCCTTCCCGCAGCCACTCCCTTGTACTCGCACGACTTATAGCCGGTGCGCGTACAATAGGTTTCGTTCCTTCCATAACAATACCTGCATCTTTGAATGAGGAGCCTTCTGATGAACTTCTCGACCGACATATTCTTGTAGAAGGGTCTCATCTCAGCAGGCCCATCATTAGCCAGAAATCCCACTAGTGCTGCCATGAACTTGTACGTCCATCCGTGGACCAATGTACGCACCGATAATATATGATTCTCGGCATCCTCGACACTCATTTCTCCTCTCTCAACCATTTTTCCCATATCCACCGTCGGCATTGGGATTTTCCACGACTCTAGATTTTGCCAGAACCCCTTACACTTTTCCTTTCCTTTTCCCATGGCCGGCCCCTTGTTGGCTCCCCCCTCTCCAATGAGCTTTGAACTCAATACTGCCTCACTAACTTCTTTTGATGGTCTCTTTACCGTACTCTCATCGTGTATTCCAACCTTTCCCTGACCTGAGCTAACCGACTTGTGTATAGGTACATTACTCGCAGCTGTCCTCTTCCTATAAGCTGCCGCCCTCCTTTGATTTCTGGCACGTTTGGACGGGGAGTTTTTCACCCTTCTCCCCATCCTTTCAGGTTTAGAGCCTGTTCCAATCTCGTCCATTTTCCCCAGTATCAGTCTAAGTAAGTCCACTATATCTGTCAACAATTTAACTTCCATAGTCAGTCCTTTCTATCTGCCTCCTCATCATCATTATGTGCGTCGGGCATTCCCTCGAGTTCGGTTTTTTACACTTTTCCGACCTCTTCCTTGCCACGCATGGAATGCACACCTCCTCCCTACTCTTGCAGTCCTTGAACTTGTGCCCCTCTCTCCCACATTTACCGCAAAGCTCCTCTTTTCTAGGGCAGTGGGCCATGACATGGCCCAGATCTCTGCACCTTTACTGGACTTTACCTGGACTCTTTAACTGTGCGTGATAACGATCATGATGCAGGTAGAGCCTTACCTCAGAGACACGCTAGGCTGTTACCTGATATTATCCGTTGCATCATCTGCGGACCTTCGAATTGTGGTAAAACCTACGCTCTGATCAGTCTGTTAGAGGAACCTAACGGTCTTCCCTTCAAGAACATGTACGTTTACTCTAAATCTTTATACAAACCCAAGTATCAACGTTTATCAAAGGTTCTCTCGCTCATCGAAAGCATGGGCTTTTTCCTCTTTTCTGACAACGCGGAGATTATCCCAACATCCGAAGCTAAAACTGACTCAGTCTTCATTTTTGATTATGTCGCTTGCTATAAACAGTTTAACATAAGGCTTATTTCCATATGGGGAGACATAGGGCTATATACTGTTTCTATCTTTGTCAGACGTACTAACGTATCCCGAAACAGATGCTGAGAGATAACGTAAACGTCTCATCCTTTTCAGGATGGATGATAGAAACCTGAGACACGTCTATGACGATCAAGTGAACACGGATATGACGTTCCAAAAGTTTAAGGAGATGTGCTCGCTGTGTTGGATAAAAAAAGTACGATTTGCTAGTGTTAAGCAAAGATCATGAGATTGGTAACGGACGGTATCGCTACGAGTTCGATACCTTTATCTCGCACGATTGATATGAAGGCGTACTCAGTACGTGATAATACATCATGTCGTCCATATCTAAATTCGCTCATAGTCTCTTAAGTATAGATCTTCCGACGATAAGGAAGGAAATCTGACTCTAACCTCTCAAGGGTATTACGATACTAGATCGAAGAGGATCGTCAACATCGAGACGTCCATTGCATTTAAGATGCCTGTAACAATTCTTACGTCGATAGGATGGACGCAAAAAATAGTAACAAACAGATACTCGCGCTCAACGCGGCCAAGGAAGCTATCAAAGGGCAGATGGACTCGTTGATCGAGAGTTCGGATAAGGATCGAATAAAATACACCAATTTCGAGAAGACTATCCGCCAATGGATGGAGGAGGTGTCGAAGCTGTCTCGTCATCATGAAGATCATCTTAACGAGAATAAAATGGCGCTGGATGCCTTAGGTCCAAAGTTCTAAGGCTTGAGGAGTCCTTCACGATACAACAAATAGTTTGCACCGAATTGAACGATATGGTGAGAAGAGGTATACTATCCGTAAAGGCGACAGATGCCGATGGTTTTACGAAGCAGTTGGTTTAGTTTTACGAAACATAGGAATGCCCTCATTACCCTAAGACGCTGCACCTAAAGCTTATGTAGACTCTATGGTTAGTCGCGGTTTCATCTACATCTACTTGGATTCTAAACCTTCGAGGAGGGACTGAGACAGTTCGAATTGGCTTTAACGGGTGAAAGTGGTTATAAGTTTAAGGGGCAAGGATCGTTTAATCTATTATCACGAACTTGAAATGTATTATTTGTTGTTAAATCTTAAACCAATCGGCAGCATTCTTTTCGAGGTGTCTAAAGATGACTCTATATCTTTCATACCGGAAAAACGTTTGATGACACCTCAGACTTTACAAGTTTAATTGGGTTTTACTTACGTTCAGATATAACGAACCATTTCTTCACTGTGAGAGATATTCGTATCTATCACCATGTCGACGAAGGTCACAGAGGATATCATAAAAGCGAGTAAGATTATTAAACGAAAGTATAAGCAACAACGCGATGCTCTACACGAGTCCAAATACGTTGCAAAGGAAATCTTTAAGCCTATCATGGATCCTCTAAGTAAGATGGCAAAGGCACTCACCGAACCCGAACTGAAGGATGAAGAGGTGGAAGTCTCACCTTAGAGATTGCATAACATACATCTATTGGAGACTTATCTTTATTCGTCTCAATCGCATTCTGATAAGACCTACAGCGTCCGTCACGATGGTAACTCTACCAAGCTCGGAGATTCCCATATCGTATACGACGAGTGTGATGGCACAGTACTTCTTAACAATATGGTGGTACCGTATACTCTAGGGCTATTAGAATTACTCTTCAGAAGAGCACCTACGCATTATACCAATGAGGAGCTGAGTGTATACAAGTCCATGCTTGAAGAAACGAACCCGCATCGGTTGAGAAACAAGCCGTACGCACGTATCAAGATGCGTGGGGATCGAAGTTATCGCTAATCATCAAACCTATGTTTGAGGAGGAACTCGAGGGTGACGGTTTATACAAGATGTAGACAGAAAGATGGACCAATTATATCTATTGAGACGATCCCAAAGAATTGGTCGATCAATTACGACTCTTGCACGCATCGACCGAGGTGGGTCATTCCGTACATGAGAACGAGATCGTTTATTTTAATTGAGAAATAACGTGAGGCCGGAATCATCGTATAAAACATTCATCTCATCAGTATATATATCATAATCATGTCTACCGTCAAGTGGGAGATTGCGCGTGAATTTCATCGTCCTGCAAGACGACGGTTTCCCCGAAGACACGTTAGCGTACGAGGTTTGAAGAACTCCTTCAGGCTGATCTGGTAGAGATGATACCTACTCCAGATTAAATAAAGGATTCAAGTACCTTCTCACTGTCATCGACGTGTATTCCAAGAGGGCTTGGGCCGCACCTGGCAAGGCTAAGACGGGGAATAATGTCACGCCGCAATGACTCTCCTCCTCGATAGGGTATCTGACAAAGCTTTACCTCCCGTACGTCATCTACAAAAGGAAAATGGGACGGAGTTATACAACGCAGCATTCAAAACACTCATGGCGAGAAAGAGGATCAATCACTATTCCACGTTCAGCAAAGTCAAGGCTAGCATCGTGGAAAGATTTAATCGTACGCTCAAGAACATGATATGGAGGAGGTTCACTGCTAAAGGATTGTATCGATGGATCGATATTCGATTCATTACTGGACGAATTCAACCGGACGGTATACTCGACCATAAAGATGAACCTATAGACCTCAAGAATGACAGACTTTTACGTACAGTCTATAAACGTCTCAAGAGTTCGAATTCTACACCAAACATGTTTAAAGGCGTTGATATAGTTCCTATAAGTAAGTATAAGGACGTTTTTGAAAAGGGTTATACCGCAACTGGTCGACCGAACTGTTTAAAATACATAACGTTGTCTAGACGAATCCTAGAACTTTCTACTCGAAGATATGAAAGGTAAGCCTATCACGGGAGGATTCTACAATAAGGAGCGTAGAAAGATTTTTGTATCCGGATGTTAACCTTGTATAGAAGATAATCAGACGTTTAGGATACAGAGTATACGTCAAATGGCATACAGGACGTGTTCCCCTCCATTATGAACATATATTTGTGGGTGCGAGGCAGAGAGACGCATCACATTCGATATGTTTAGACATGGGCTACCGTCTGGAGGACATGAGCGATATTATGATTTCAAACGGTTGCTTAGAATATTAAATCGCGGAGGTTTGACAAGGGTTACAGCTAGCGCTGCGATTCTTCCATACATTGGCTCGGGCTTCATAATCCCCGAATGTGGGAAGCGAGCCAGTCCATCGAGAGCTGTTCTACATCCTACCCCAGGAGGGGGACGAGCCGGAGATTCTCCAGGAGGAAGATGCCTTGTGCGCGGTGTTGGATCGGATCAAGCGTGAGGAGTACGTTAGGGTCAAGTGCCTCTTCGAACTCAAAAAGTACAGAACCTACCACGTTCGCTGACTAGAAGGAGATGAAGAGGTTAATGAAGTGGAGGACGAGCCAAACATCATCACTTTAGACTGTGTAGGAAGAGTCTGTCTTCCGGATAAATCTTTGTCGCGAGGTATAGGCGTCACTTTAACGCTTCACAGCGAGGTCTGATATATCTAGGCGATGACACGTGGTGAAGCGTGTGCAGACTCTACCTCATCATGCTAGTCTGAGTTGGTATTTCGCGCCAGTTCTATGGTGGTGAGGCGTATATGTTTACCGAAGACTATATATTTTCTCAGAGAAAGATATTTTTTATAATCACTCTATGTATTGTAGGTGAATCCTATGTATTGACTGAAAGACTTTAGAGAAAGAGATTTTTTTACATAATCATTGTACGGAATATATGTATGTATTGTGAAGTGTATGCGCCTACTGAAATACTTAGAGAATTTTTTTGAATAATATTTGTACGGAATATATATATATATATATGTTATCATGGTAATCTTAAGAATATACGCGTTAAAAAAGAAGCTGTACTATTTATTTAACCTTATTTCCAAAGCTTACGATCCCAGTAAGAAAGATGAGAGGGGGAGAGAGAAAGTCAATGTATCCTTTTAAGATTATATTCCGAGAGGAAGATAGTTAAGTATTGTTTTAATCTTAAGAATTTATGCATTAAAAAGAATCCATACTATTTAACCTTAATTCCTTTGTTCCCTTGTAAGAAATATGAAAGAGAGAGAAAGTCAATACATAGAGTTAGAAGGGTATCCTTTTAAGATTCTCTCTGAGAGGAAGAGATTTATAATAATCACTGTATGGAAGATATATATGTAATTTTTAATAATCTTAAGAAAATACACCCTTTAAAAGAAGCTATACTATTTAACTATAGTTCCTAAGCTCAGAGAGAGAAAGAAAATACTTAGAGATAAAATGGTTATCCTTTTAAGACTCTATTCTGAGAGAAAGGGATTTATATTAATCACTGTACGGAAGATATGTATCATTTTTATAATCTTGAGAAGCTATACTATTTAACATTGGTTCATAAGCTCATGATGCTCCATAAGAAATGTGAAAGAGAAAGAGAGAAAGGCAATACTTGAAAGGAGCTTATTAAATGTGTACAGCCTTTTAAGATCATAGAGGTCAGGGGGTGCCATCCACGCTCCATAATAAATGTGAAAGAGAGAGAAAAAAAAGGCAATACTCGGAAGGAGCTTATTAAATGTGTACATCCTTTTAAGATCATAGAGGTAGAAAGGGTGCCATTCTTGAAAAAAAAACCGCGCCCACCCTTTGAGCACGAGCCCTTATCCTCCCCCCTCAGACCCATCCCGCACCAACCCAAGCACGATCGATAATTACTTCTCTACTCCCTCGGAGATACCACTGTCCTTAAATATTATATTATTATTATTATTATTATTATTATTATTATTATTATTATTATTATTAGCACCGCGTCTTACTACCCGTTCGGGTTATACGCACTTACGCTAATGTGTAATGGTAGGGTGATTGTGAGATGAAATGAAGGACCTACAGTTTAACGTGGAATCCGAACCACGGTGGCGGCCTGGCATTCCACTGTCCTTAAAACCGCATGCATGTTAAGGCCCTATAAGAAAAAAGACAACCCCTTTCCCCGTTCTTCCTCTTTACCCCCCTGAGATGCCCTGGTACTGTGAATATCAAAATATCCCTACTGAGTTGATAAAATAAAAATCTAATTGGAATGTTTTTAAAACATCTATTAATGAATAAACCTTTTATTTTACAAAGTTTCAGCAACTTTTGAACCATCTATGGCAAGTTAACTATAGCCCCTACTTTACTCCTTGCCAGAGATTGATCTAAACTCTAAATATAAACCCTATAGTATCACTCTTGCGAGACTGAACTGCTTATTTTCGGAATATCGGGGTGTGAATATCGGTCGGGTGTACAGAAGATGAGGGTGTAAATTCCTAAATGATTTTACACTCTCCCTCTAAGTAATGTGGGTTCATTTCGAGTAAAATAAACCTTCTTTATCCCTAATTAATCTGTTTAATTAGTATATAAGAGTATACCCTAGTGGTTAGTAGGAAGTTGTGGTTAGAAAGGCATACAAATATAATTGATTACTTAAGAGTGAATAACAATTATAAAAAGTAGCTGCAATACAATGAGGAGAGGATGGAAAAACCAATGTGGTTTGTCATCTATGGAAAATAAAAATTATTAATGTTCAACCACGACTGAGAGTTTGGGAAGGGTAGTTGTTTTATGTTAGAATAGTTTTAAATGAATGTCATACTCTAAACAAAAGAGTGTAATATCCTATTCTAGGGACCGATATGAGCTTTCCTTGAAGTGGATTTGGTCAGGTCATATCTCGTTGGAACAGCTGGTCTTCACAACTCTGTGGCGAGAAGAGAATGAAAGCCGGGATGTAGTCACGACAATGTTCGTGTTGTACAGTCTGGTCTGTCTGAAGACACATCCTCACTCACTATTCGTGCTTGTGACACGTTCGTCCGCACTACTTCAATTGCTCGCCAGTCCTCAGTGTGTGAGGATCCTTGTATTTACTGGCAGCACTTGCTTTAGTCATGGCTATAGTTCATTTAGTAAAGTTAAGCATGCCCTGGATCACCTCAGGAGAGCTCAGAGAAGGTTTGCTAACCAATATAATAAAGGTAGACTTCCGGTTCCATTTGGAACAGGTGAGCATGTGCTCTGTCGAGAATTCCCCTTGAGTTCCGCGGTGGATAAGAGGTCCGTGAAGCTGTGCCCAAGGTGGGGTGGCTTATGGAAGGTGGATAAGTTCTTAACCCTTGTGACGGTCTCCTCAAGTAAGTAGCCGACAATACGGTGACTAGGCGTGCTCACGTCTGTCACCTCAAGAGCCCTGGTCCAAGAGTCCCTAAGGGTATTTAAGTGTACGTCCTTAGTCGTATTGTGTAATTTAGGTTAATAGTGTAAATAGTTATATACATGTGAATTTGGAGTTGTAATTATCACCCTTATGGCAACGAAAAAGCCCAAATTGTTATTATGGCTTTATAATTTCTTGTGGAAAAGTTCTGTTTCCCGACAAACTCCAGGGTGAGTACTTGATCATGAAGACAACGTACATTTAGTTCGTGGAACATGAAATCACGACCATTACAACATTACTGAATATTCCGCGATAGTCAACTCAAACTGCTCAAGAAATAAGAGATGAATTTGATGCTTATTTCATGTCTGAAGATGTGAGAGTGCCTGGCAAGATGACTATGAATAATTTTTCAAGAGTTTTGAAATTAAAAACTATAATAATTTTTTTTTCTTAAGGTTCAGTAACTAGATACCTAGATATCTACTTACATAGGTACAGTACTGTGAGGATTTTCAATAATCCCCTAATTTTATTATTATTTTTATTATTATTACTATTGGTATTCTTACCATCTGGTAAAATATATATTATTAGTGTGAATTTTGTAAATCTTCCCTTTTATATGCATATTGTGGGGTGTTAGGAATGGCCGCTTTCGCAGCACGCTCGTTTTAATTACTGTTACCATGGGATATTTAACTATTTAAGGTGGTTCCATGGTAGCTTACATTTTCGGAAAAAATATAAATATAATCTTAGATTTACAATTACACTAATCTGTGCATTATTTTATTACTTACCTGATATATTTTTTTTTGCAGTCCATTTCCTATCGTCTATTTTTCTTTATTTTTCGGCTTATTTTATTTATTATAAATTTCTTCTAAGGGGATCCATCTTGATTGGGTAAATAGATCGCGATCCCGCCACACGAGTGTGTTGCTAGGTGGGCATGTCGGCCGCGCAAAGGTAGAATGAGAGGGAAGATAAATCTGTTTTTTTTTTGTTATTATTATTTTCTGGCGTGTATTTTTTGTCTTGGAGGAAGACTATAATTATTTTTGTAGTTGTTTTATTAATAATAATTTTGTTAGTGTTAATTTTAAGAGGTTTCCTTAATGTAGTACTCGCTATAAAAAGGCTACAAAGGAATTATGATTTTTTTGCGGGAATCTTACCGCACTTTTCGGGCGACTTTTGGGGTAATTCCTGGAAGACGCTAGGGAAAGGGGGCTTGGCGGGGAGATTCCTGCAAGGAGAGGGGGGGGTGTCTTTGAAAGTGATGGCGGTGAACGGAGGTTCCGGGGCGGAGCTCCGAGTTTATTTTGGTAAAATAACTTTCTAGCAGGGAAGTTACCCATAAGAATATGAAGCAAACACCGTAGGCGTGTGCCTAAATTCTACTAGAAGGAGAAAGTCCATCCGGCATAGTCCGGTGGTGCAACGTAAGCAGCACAAGCTAGGTTGCACTTATACAGCATCCTTGAACAATTGGGGGACCCGTTTTGTATCATGATAAGATAGCGTTCTATTCACCGAACGCCCCGGCGAATGGAGTCCACCGACCGAAGACTTTTTAGGTGACCTCACTGATGAACTTCAGGATTACTGTCCGGGAAGCTACATTAGCACCTTTGTATCTGGCGGTCCCAAGAATTACGCGTACCGAGTTTGTGTTGGCGGCGATCCTGCCAAAACAAAAACGGTGTGCAAGGTTCGAGGGATCACCATAAACTATGGCAACCGGAACGATGTTAATTTTGAAGTTTTGAAAGCGATGGTCACTGAACAGGCTGTGGAAAGATACATACAGATACCGCACAAAATTGTAAGAAAAGGTCTTGCGACTGTATGTACCGTTTCGCAGACTAAAGTCTACCGGCCCGTGTACACCAAACGCAGGATAACCGATGATTTTAATACGTTGCCGTTTGGGTATCACAGTCCTTGTAAACGCGCTAGCCACGAATAAAAGGTGCTTATTTAGACGGGCTGAATAATCATCTTTTTTTCTTTCACTCTAGACAGTTCCACTGACACACCATTTTTCAAAGATTTGAAATTTTAAAATATTTTTTTCTGCATGAAATCAAGCATATTTTTTAAATATTTTTTCTATGCACCCGGGATACTTTTTTATATTTTTTTATTTGCCAGGTCAATCCTCCCCTACCTGATTTTTTCTAGTCAATTATTTATTTGTATATATTTTAATTATAATAAATTTATTGTATATATTTTTATTTTAAATCTAATAAATTGTTTGTATATATATTTATTTTCTTTCTAGTCAAGTATAATAAACTGATTGTATAAATTTTTATTTTAAATCTATTCAAATATAATAAACTGTATATATATTATATATTATATATAATTTAGTACCGAGGGCACTATTCCCCCCATATTGTAAATATTCACAGTATACTTTTCACTGTGTGTAAATAAATATTGTAAACAAAACCAGTTATGTTTATACAATAATTATATATTGTAAATATTCACGATATACTTTACACTGTGTATATACTTTTTCATGACCAAATAAATATTGTAAAAATTGTTATGTTTGTGTTTTAACGTCTATACCTCACACCTCCCTCCTATCCTATAAATACAAGCTCATATAGCTTATAAGCTCAGTCTCAAACATTATGGACAAGTTGAAACATCCATTTTCGGCCATCATAAGCGGCACTTCCGGCTGTGGAAAGTCACATTTTGTAGCAGACTTTATCCGTCGCTTGGACACAATGTGTGACGTTAAATTTGATAAAATCACATGGTATTATGCTTTATGGCAACCGGGATTCGAACAAGACGGGACAAGTCCCCACGTCATATTCTGTAATGGTTTGCCGGAAATGGATGACGTCTGTAATGACTCTCCACAGCTGATTATCCTGGACGACCTGATGCGTGAAGCCAACGAAGTGGTCCGTCGAGCTTTTCACCAAAGGATGCCACCATCAAAATATTAGCGTCATGTACCTTACACAAAATATATTCCATCAGGGCAAGGGCCAAAGAGACATTTCCTTAAACGCACATTATATCGTGCTTTTTAAAAATCCCAGGGATAAAGCTCAGATTCAACACTTTGCACGACAAGTCTGTCCTGAAAATCCCGTGTTTTACAAGAGGCTTACACCGATGCTACAAGTACGCCTCACGGCTATATATTGATAGATTTCAAACAAAGTACATTAGAATGGTTCAGATATAGAACCCGCACAAATGTCGGCTGTTGCGTGTATCTACCGCGCAAAAGCTATAAAAACACCGACACTTCCCGCTTACAGATCATTTCATAACCATGAGTCCCAAAGTGTTGAAGCAGGCCCCTCTGCTACGTGCGATGTATCGCATGAACCCACAACAACGTGTCGCCTTGATGAAAACTTCCGACAAGAAACTGGTGACTCTGTTTGCGAGTGTGCCTACAACACTTTAAAAGGACGGGTACCGCTGAAAAATGCGCAGAAGATAAAGTTACGTGCTCACAAGCAGGAGTTGCGCAAGCTGGTCAAACGAGGAGAGTGCTGGAAGAAGAAGAGACGACTACTCGTTCAGAAAGGAGGAGCGTTCTTGCCCTTACTTTTAGCCCCTCTAATCACGGGGTCCTCGGTTCCTTATTCAACAAGTAAATAATGGAACACACGAAAAAGATGATATTGGTGTCCCCGGAAACATTACACTGTTACTGGCAACACCACCAACAAACAGCATCGGCAACAAATCTAGTAGTCTCCGAGTTGGACAAGGAAATGGAAAAAATCCTCGCTTCAAAACTTGACGACACGTCTAAATGGACTTTATACCAACAAGTGCTACAGCGTTATCTACACTTTAGTCAACACCCTCCCCAACTGAAACCACCACCACCACCACCACCACCCCTGAAGTGTCTGTACTTCCCATCCCGGCTGTACTTAATACTGTACCAGCACAGGCACGTAAAAAAGCTGAACTTTTACTAGAACATATTAAGATCCGAGGCGGCATCTCTTGGGACTCAAACGGAGAAGTGAGTATTCAAGATACGCCTTTCCGTGGATCCAATATTGTGGATTTAGTCAATGATCTGGTCAGAGCAAGAAGACACAGTGAACCGTCGGGGTGGCGAGAGTTTCTCACGGCGCTGCAAAAAATAAACGTTCTGAAAGAATTTATTGTAAACCCGAAACGTTTGGCGCCCATTAGAAATCCGACGCCCGTACCACAACCACTTACACCATCGCAACGCCTAAGAACCTGAATTGTAGCGCGTACGTCTCCCTGAAACTTTTAAAGTTGATAAAATACTACGTGTCAAGGGTAAAGACGCCAGAAAGAAGGTGTACGTGCAGTGGAAAGGTTACCCCGCCAAGTTTAACTCCTGGATTCCTGCCAGCTACGTCAGCGCACTACCATGAAGGACCAGTTTTACATCACTTTGCCGAGCGACAGCTCTATGGGATATTTCCCGAAAAATACGCTCACGAATTTCGCCACGCAACTTCCTTACCGTCTTACACTCGAGGGCAGGTGGGAAGTCGCTCTGGCTGAATTTCAATATCCTTGTTCTTTCACCACTGTACCCGAGGTCAAAATATTGTATGGTACAACAGGGTGGACGCTAACAGCGTGGAACAAATATTCAAGGATCATATCGCTGCTGGAAACTACAGCACTATCCAGGAATTATCAAAGCTCTAAACGACATAGATACGTTTCAAGGGAATTCCGGAGTTGTATTCAAGTACACAAGCCTCAACAAAAAAGTGGAAGTTATCTCTACACCAGATATACAGCTGTTGAGTCTATCAACCCAGCTAAGTCTACAGCTAGGTTTCGATCCTCAGACTAATCTGATCAAAGTACTAAAGTCTCCGTACAATGCCAACATTCTACTAGGCCTGCCCTCGCAAATGTACATCTACACGGATATCGTCGAACCGCAGCCCGTGGGTGACATTGTGGCACCGCTGTTACGTATCGTCGGTATTAACAACGTAAACTATCTCTACGGCATACATACGGCAATTAGCTACGACCGTTGCACTACATGCCGGTGCTTAGAAGGGAAATTGAAAGCTTGGAAATCAATATAAGAACCGACACGGGTGAACCTGTACCATTCGAGTTTGGAAAAGTGTGTATGAAACTTCATTTTAGACGCTGCTCAACATGAATTGGTCACTACCAAAGATACATCAACCAGGCTGGAACAGGAATATCTTCGATCTACCACGGTGTTCCCTATCAAAGAGGGCATGGATAGGAAATTTTCAGTGGTCTTTTCAAAAGCGTCGTACCGTTGCTGAGAAGCGGCGTTAAAGCCATCGGAAAACAGCGCTTCATACGGGTATCGACGTGCTCACCAACGTTGACAATCAAGGCGTCCTTTCAAAGAGGCCCTACGGCAACATGTCGGTGAGGCTGGAACAAACCTGAAACGCAAGGCTGAACAGAAGATCAGTACTCTGATGACCGGCTCAGGCTATAAAGGGCGTCGTTAGAAGCAACGACGTCATTCTAAGGTCGTCATCCGACGTAAAAAGATCAAGAAAGAAGCTAAAGATATTTCAGTTAAAATCTCCTTTCTACACCCCCAGTCCTGAGAGTGTGCCAGCAGCGAACTCGATCTCTTTTCCGTGCCACCCACTCAAACCAGTCTTGAAAGAGGACAATGGCTCCAGTCCAAACCTGTCTCTTCCCTCACCGATGATTCACCCATCGAATCTTACCGTTACAGGACAAGGCGAGTTCTATATAGATCTTTCACAGACTATGCTCTATCTCAGGGTTGCCATCATGAAACCTGACGGTGGCGCTTTCACCGAGGTGGATCAGATTGCACCCATTAATAACTGGCTGCATTCGCTATTCACGCAGGTGGACGTGTTTTTAAACCAAAAACTAGTATCACCGCCCAGCAACACGTATGCCTATAGAGCGTACATTGTTACGCTGCTCAATTACAACAGTGAAGCCAAAAGAACGCATTTGACTTGTGGTCTGTGGTTCGCCGACAGTCCTGGAAACTTTGAGGAGGCTAACGCTAACAACTAGGGATTTGAGGCCCGTCGCAGTCTCACCACAAAAAGTAAGACGGTGAATCTTTTGGGGTATCTACACGGTGACGTGTTTAACCAAGAGAAATACCTTTTGAACGTCACCGAACTCAGAGTCAAGTTGGTACGTTCCCGTGACGGGTTTAGTCTTATGGCGGTCCCTGATCTCCCTCACTTTAAACTCACATCGCCGAAGCTGGTCTTCTAGTGCGACGTGTCAAAGTAGCACTTTCTATATTGTTGACACACGCCAAAGCATTAAACGTCAGTCCCGCAAAGTATCCCATCACCCTTGTGGAAGTAAAAACACTCACTATTCCTACGGGTGTGCAAGGGAAATCGCTGGACAACGTATTCACCAGACAGTTACCCAACGGTGCATCGTGGGATTTGTGTCAAACGCGGCGTTCAACGGAGACGCCACCAAGAACCCGTTCAACTTTCAAACCTACGGTATGAACCATTTCTCGCTGTACGTGGACGGGGAACAAGTACCGTCGAAACCGTTACAGCCCGATTTTTTCCTGTCCTACCACACGCTGTTTTCTGGAATGGGTATCCATTTCATGAACGAGGGTAGTGACATCACACGAGAAGCCTTCCCCAAGGGATATCATCTCATGGCTTTCGATCTCACACCTAATCTGTCCGCTCACATGACATCTTATTGGAATTTGACGCGACACGGTTCTCTGAGCATCGAAGTGAGCTTCACTCGGGCTCTCACCGAAACCGTCAACTGTATCGTGTACGGCGAGTTTGCCAACATCATAACCATTGACAAGGATAGAAACGTCGTGACCGATTATGGAAGTTAATATAATCGGCTTCCCGCCCCTTACCCCCTCATTTAAACTATGGACGTCATTGTGGATTTCCAGAGCTTCATCGACGACAACAACGAGTTTATCGTCAAGGAACTGAGTGTTTTATCTGTATGTGGCACATTACTTCAACATTGGGTGTTGAAACCTCCATATACTATCGAAGAACTTTCCACCGATGCCAGAAAGAAAGCCGACTATATAGTCAACAATCTGCACGGTATCACCTGGGATTACGGTGATGTGGATTACAGCCTACTCGAATCCCTCATCTCCCGTACCCAACGCGTGGAGAAACCGTCTACGTCAAGGGGTCAGAAAGGAAAAAGTTTCTAGTCAAATACACGTCTACACCCATCGTAAATCTGTACGACAGAGGTTATTCTTCACTCTAAACACTTAAATTGGGGCGCACCATGTGCATGGCACATAGTTCTGTATGGAATTTCTGCTCTGCCTCTATCGTCTGGGGACTTCGAGACTGGATGATTGAAGATTGACATCCACACCATAAGACGTGCGCTGAAAACAAGTCCGTGGTTCCGTTCTGTACGGTCGGGTGTTTTCCCTGCTGATCAACTACCTGCAAGAATAGCTCGACCTGCCGCTCTAGTCATCAACACCGATCCACACACCAAACCTGGGACGCATTGGGTCGCCATCTTTATCGACAAGAACGGCGTGGAGAATACTTTGACAGTTATGGTTTTCCACCGCGTATAAAGACACATCTGGCATTTATACGCAAAAACACTTTTCGCACGTCCCATAGCAAGCTACAACTTCAAATCATCGCCTCAGATGATTGCGGCCATTACTGTCTCATGTACCTTCTCTATCGCTCCCAGAACATTCCGCTGAAAACTTTCCAAAACCTATTCTCACCCACCAATCATACAGCCAACGACGCTAAGGTGGTGAGATATTACAATAGATTTTTCAAGACTGTAGGGGCATGTTGCCCTTCAAGAGGCCGTGTCCAGGCGGCGTGCGCCTATAAAAGGGGTCCCAGCGGTGTGCCGGCCATAACCACCGAAAATCATGGAAGGTCAAGACGTTTGCGGTAGCAAAGCAAACCTGCGAAACCACTCGCCGTCACCAGTATTTTCAACACATTGTTCCCGCTGGATGGATTCGACGCCAAGCAAGTCATCGTCGGCATGAGTGTCAAGAACAACTTTACGCCCTATGTCCAGCTAGAAAAATGTGGAGGGAACTGCGCCGTGTTTAATCGTACAGAATGGCAAGAACTGGGCACCTACAAGTCGGTCATATCAAAGTTTTTCACCAACACGCAACCTCCTCAGAAGATTAGTCTGACTAATCACGAAATCTCTCTGAGACGCATGTGCGGTGACCGTATGGTCGTCATCAATGAGAAACAAGACGCTGGAATCAAACGGGTCACCTATCTAGCGCCTAGCTGGGCGCGTCTTTGTGAGGTATGGGACCTCATCGACGTTGCCGTCGACCGATGGGACATGTGGTCGACACCCGTCGCGCGCTATTGCAACAATTTGATCGACACCCTCGTCGTGGATGTATGCGACACGCTAACAGAATCGACGGATGTCATCGACCTAGAACAACCTATAGTGGAAACGCACATCATAAACCTGGATCTTATCAGTGCTACCTACTATACACGTCAAGTCATCGGTTTGGACTATTACATGTTGGATTGTGAACTAAACACAATTTTTTTAACGCATCTAAAAGACATTGTTGAAAAACGTATGAACGAATATATGCGTCATTCCTCTAAAAGTGTATGATAAATATTATGTATGATGATGTATTTAATGTTTAATAAATATATATATTTGTAATATAAGTGTTTTATTCACGCAAACCCTATTTATCCTTACTCGTAGTGTAACCAGATATGAGTCTAGATTTTTCAAACAGATAATCTTATAAATCCATACATGTCACCGGTAGATACCAAACAGACAATTTTATTAGACTTTTGTGTGGTATAGCGGCCCCTAACTGAGAATTATAAATCACTGTGACGTTTCCACCTGGAAAGAGCGAGGCCCCTAAGTGTGTATTATAAGAGCTGTGTCAATGCTCCCACTATTCCTGTCTCTACTTGTCTTGTCGACCCGCCAAACTGGCACCAGGTATGAGTCATCAGGGTTGCGACAGAGCGATGACGTCATCGGTAAAACTCATTGCAAGTGAAGGTTGCGACATCATTCAAGGCCGTGATCTATTCTTGTCTCGACTTGTCTTGTCGACCCGCCAACCTGGCGCCAGGTATGAGTCATCAGGGTTGCAACAGATCGATGACGTCATCGGTAAAACCCATTGCAAGTGAAGGTTGCGACATCATTCAAAGCCGTGATCTATTCTTGTCTCGACTTGTCTTGTCGACCCGCCAAACTGGCGCCAGGTATGAGTCATCAGGGTTTCGACAGAGCGATGACGTCATCGGTAAAACCCATTCCAAATGAGGGTTGCGACATCATTCAAGGTCGTGTCTCGACTTGTCTTGACTTTTCTCGACTTGTCTTGTCAACACGCCAGACTGGCGCCAGGTATGAGTTATCAGGGTTGCGACAGAGCGATGACGTCATCGGTAAAACCCATTGCAAGTGAAGGTTGCGACATAATTCAAGACCGTGATCTATTCTTGTCTCGACTTGTCTTGTCGACCCGCCAAACTGGCGCCAGGTATGAGTCATCAGGGTTGCAACCGAGCGATGACGTCATCGGTAAAACCCATTGCAAATGAGGTTTGCGACATCATTCAAGGTCGTGTCTCGACTTGTCTTGTCAACGCGCCAGTCATCAGGAAAACACATTGCCACATAGAAAGGGAGTGGGAAAGAGTTGCCGGGGGTCAATGACCTCATGTACTAGCTCACTGTTTCAAGGTCACGATCTATTCCTGTCTCTACTTGTCTTGTCAAGCCGCCAAACTGGCGCCAGGTATGAGTCATTGGGAAAACCCTTGGGGGTAGTGTTGCGACATCACATGCAATGATTACGTTCACACAACTCGGGGTCAAAGGTCAAATTGGTGCCAAACGTCTTGTAAGCTACTCACATCTAATAAAAACTCGTAAAATTGTGAAACAAAATAAGTTAAATTGTTGTAGAACCCTCCACCAAAAGGTATAAATGGAATAATATTCACTCTTATAGAAACATTGGGAAAAGAGGAATATCTCTGTCCACCAAAGAGCATAGCAATACATTTCTGTTTTCAAAGATCTGCTTGAGAAAATTAATATGTTCGCAGGAACTATTGGTATTATAAAAATAATTATTAAAAATAGTATAGGCCTAATTTTAATAGTACTATAACTTCACTATGACAAGTTTTTTTATATCTCAAATAGTTCGAAAATATTATCAATATTGGAAATTTCCGCTTATGTAAAGTATCCTTAAAGTCATTTTTACGAGAAAATGAGAACCGCCATTTTATATTTTGTAATGCTAAAAAATGTCTAGTCAGAAAGTTTAATCAAAACCATCAAAGCGGATTTTGATAAAATAATAGTTTCTGTTTTTACCTCTTAGTAAACTTTCTTTGATTTTACGGTTAAATATCTAATTCAAAAACCCCCTTGGAGGGGCCTTGTGAAAACCCTAGATACAAAGTTTTAGCCCAATGGGTAAAAGGGTTTCGACTCTAATCCGAGACAACAGACGATATCGCTTAACCACTTCTTCGGTTTCAGTGGATACATTTTTTTTACGATCATAATTCAAGGGGTTGATATAAATTGAAAACGTTCTTGTTTATAGTTGAACAAATTCATAAGCGTACTCTGCACCACACTAACAAGAATGATTGATTGTAACTTTTACATCGTCAGCGATAATAATAGCATCGTCTATGTATAACATCAGGAGCAAAATTAATTAGGATTCATCATTTGTCTCACTAACGTAATACATTCTCTGGAATAAGAACTGTACAATGATTGCATGATTACAAGTGTGTTGTGAAACAGTCTGTGAACAGGGCGAAAAGCCATCACGGGCGTGGAAATGCCGAAAACAATGACTGTGTGACGTCACAAGATCGTTTCATTAGAGGAGTGCGTGTTTGCTATGTTTTCCCTCGTAATACACGCGATGACGAGTAAAGTTGAAAGGTGAGCACCGCTCTGGAAATAAAGAGATTACTTGTGTAGCAAAGGGAAACAGGATATGACTCCAAGTACCCACGAACTAACAAACAAACATAAATTATAGCTTAAGACAGGCTTGTAAAGCTTGTGGCCTAGTCCATGTTTATATGCAGCTTGCGGACTTTTGATAAACAAACATACAATGCAGCCCGATTATTTTGATACATTTTGAGATCATGCCATTTGTAAATTAGTCATTATTCTTTGGAACAAGTGAGGCTAGTGTAAACCAATTCTTCTCTTTACTCATCAGAAACATATTTCCATGGATGGTTAAATCTCCGTATCTGATTTGAACAATGTTAGGCAGCACATAAGTGTGTGAACATTTGCTTTCTGTTATCAAAATAAACAAACACTCGAAAGATCGCGGCTCACTGACAAATATTTGTTGTAAATAATAGGAAGGTGACGTCAACACAGGACTTAAAGCCTAGAGGTACGCATCCACCCAAGGAACATTGAAGAACATTTTTGTTTTTGTTCCATATTTCCGAAAATGTTCCTCAATGTTCCAGTAATTAAAGTAAGTCAATTCTAGACAAAGGGAAGCAATGAGGCTACAATAAAGGGGGTATGACGGGCCCTTGTTTAATTGGGAGCTCACACTGGTCGTTCATTGGTTTTTGTATAATTAAGAGTATAATTGGGAAGAAAGAAATGGGGTGACTAAAAATATGCATGGAATAGAACACAATATTTTATTATCTTGGAAATATTACTCAATCATTAATTAAATAGTATATCATATTTAAACAGTAATTGTATTCTAATTCTAATAATAATAAATAATAATAATAATAATAATAATAATAATAATAATAATAATAATAATAAATAATAATAATAAATTAATGACTACTGAATTTTTCTCTTAGGCTGTGGCCTGAAAATAAGTTTGAACTTTAGCCTGCCTTTTAATAGCTTTGTAAATATTATTAATATCACTAAATCTGTATTTATTCTACACGCCATTATCCTTGCTAAATAGTAAGGTCAACTATATAATTTTCCACAAACACTATTATAAAATTGAGTTTTGTAATCTCAATGTTTATGTATATAAATAGGTTGTTATCCCTCAATTGGGAATTCGGGGGTAACTTGTTGATGTCACGACGACGGCAACGTTGTGTTCAAACGCGTTTGGGTAGGGGTGGGAGAAATGTCGGCAAGCGTGTCTCAGCAACGTGAGTCATGGTGGAACAGAAGGATGTCCCAGCAACGTGAGTCATGGTGGAACAGAAGGATGTCCCGGCAACGTGAGTCACGGTGGAACAGAAGGATGTCCCGGCAACGTGAGTCACGGTGGAACAAAAGGATGTCCCAGCAACGTGAGTCATGGTGGAACAGAAGGATGTCCCGGCAACGTGAGTCACGGTGGAACAGAAGGATGTCCCGGCAACGTGAGTCACGGTGGAACAGAAGGATGTCCCGGCAACGTGAGTCACGGTGGAACAAAAGGAGGTCCCGGCAACGTGAGTCGCGGTGGAAAAAAAGGATGTCATGGCAACGTGAGTCATGGTGGAACAGAAGGATGTCCCGGCAACGTGAGTCACGGTGGAGCAGAAGGATGTCCCGGCAACGTGAGTCGCGGTGGAACAAAAGGATATCCCGGCAACATGAGTCGCGGTGGAACAGAAGGATGTCCCGGCAACGTGAGTCACGGTGGAACAGAAGGATGTTCCGGAAACGTGAGTCGCGGTGGAATAAAAGGATGTTCCGGCAACGTGAGTCGTGGTGGAACAGAAGGATGTCCCGGTAACGTGAGTCGCAGTGGAACAAAAGGATGTCCCGGCAACGTGAGTCGCGGTTGAACAGAAGGATGTCCCGGCAACGTGAGTCACGGTGGAACAGAAGGATGTCCCGGCAACGTGAGTCGTGGTGGAACAGAAGGATGTCGCGGCAACGTGAGTCATGGTGGAACAAAAGGATGTCCCGGCAACGTGAGTCGCGGTGGAACAGAAGGATGTCCCGGCAACGTGAGTCGCGGTGGAACAGAAGGATGTCATGGCAACGTGAGTCATGATAGAACAGAAGGATGTCCCGGAAACGTGAGTTGCAGTGGAACAAAAGGATGTCCCGGCAACGTGAGTCGCGCTGGAACAGAAGGATGTCCCGTCAACATGAGTCACGGTGGATCAGAAGGATGTCCCGGCAACGTAAGTCGTGGTGGAACAGAAGAATGTCCCGGCAACATGAGTCGCGGTGGAACATGAGGAAGTCCCGGCAACGTGAATCACGGTAGGAGGTACGGTGATGATAGGAAGAGAGAGAGTGAGTCAAAACAATATTGATCCTTCGTAACATAACACAATTTAATAGATCTTTCAAACAGGTGGCACACCCGGGTTGGATTGCCAATCTCCAACTGGTTCTGACTGCCGTTCGGCTGTTGCCTGACATAGAACATCTGACTTGACAGTTATGCCACACCAGGTTGTCTATGAAAGGGCTGACTTGTTGTTTGAGTACCGAGTCATTGTCATGACTCTTAACCTCGCGAATGAACTTATTTACCTGATGAAATGGAACAGATGAAATGAGCCTGCAGAATACTACAGATGTGTGATTTTGTAGCCCGACGCAGGACATTTCTACCTTGACTCTGATGCCAAGCTAAGCCGCCTGTGAAAGGGCTATATTTGTGATCGAGTATGGAGTCACTATCGTGGCTCCTGGCCTCTTGATTGAATTAATACCTTGTACAAATAATTGTATAATTATTGACACTGTGAGTGAAATTGGTGATAGTGAACGATTGCGCTGGGTCTCGGGATTTGGGAAGGATTTTCTTTTGTTGGGATGTGGGAAGGTGTGTATAAGGTATGATGATGATATATTATGTTGTTGTTTCATGAGTCGATTTCCGGGAGGAGGATCGAAAGGTTTAACTTGACTGTAGGGAATAGGTTTGACGCGGATGGTTACATATCCATTCTCCATCTGGGGCCGTCAGTGGCGCCAGCGTTATTCTCTGGCTAGAAGTTTGACCTAGGCGGTTATCCCAGTGGAGTCCGGCGGTGTCAAAGGTTATAAAGTGTTGCTTGTTGGGGTAGGATTTTCTTGTCTTGGGATTAGGAGTGAGGTGGATACATCTCCATTCCCCATCTGGGGCCGCCCCTGGCGCCAGTATTATCCTCTGGCTAGTAGACAACCTAGGCGGTTATCCCAGTGGCGTCCCGCCGTGACTATGGTTGTAATGGCATGAAATGAGCGACTTGTGAATGACAGGTATGGGGTTGGAGCAAGGATGGGATAGTTGGGTGGTGGGTTGTCGTCGATCCCGTTGATCTGGCGTAGTCGATTGTCAATTTGGTTAATTACTACTCTAATTTTTTTTTCTAGAAATAGGATCAGGGATTTTGTATTTATTTTGATTTTTGATTTTATGTTGTTTTTTTCAAGGTTATAATAGACACTAAGTTAGTCATAATAATGCTCTCCTACGCAAGCCGTGGTCTCTTGTAGCGTCTGTTCTCAGCAGGGTCGTAACGTCCTAGTTCCCGTACTAAATCATTAGTGTGTGTGTCTGCCTGTTCGTAAAGTTTTTTGTTCCTTTCCCTGTATATGTCTTGGAGCTGTCTGCAATTAGTAATTTCATGTAGGTGTGTTGTCCTAGTTCGCCAGGGTGTTCCAGTGATGGTTCTGAGTATCTTGTTTTGTGTGGTTTGTAGTCTATCTGTGAGGTGTTTGGCTCCGTAGCTCCATACTGCGCAGTTTTACAGTATAATCGGTTGTATCATGGATTTGTATAAGACAGTTTTTGTGTGAAAGTTTAGTTCCCTTCCTTTGAATAAAGCGTACAATTGTACATATCTCTCAGTGGCTTTTATTCTCGTGTCCTTTATGTGACTTCTCCAGGTTAGTTTCGAGTCTATTGTAGTGCCTAAATATTTTGTATCTTTTTTAACAGGTATTTCTGTGTCGAATAAAGTGAGTGGTGCTGGGAGTTGTTTGCGTCCTCGGCTAATAATCAAAGCTGCTGATTTTGTGGGGTTAGCTTTTATCCTCCAAGCCGTGAACCAAATTTGTAGTTCTACTAAGTACCTCTGCATTTTTAAGCTGGCAAAATTTATGTTTTTATATATGGTGTAGGCCATAGTGTCGTCCGCAAAGAGTCGTACTTTTACTTGTGAATGGGTAGGAATGTCTGAAATATATATGCTATAAAGGTGTGGTGCTAGTGCAGATCCCTGGGGCACCCCAGCCCTTATGTCGTGTACTGGTGATTTTGTTCCGTCCATGACTACCTGAAACTTCCTTCGAGCAAGGTAACTGGAGATAATGTGGATGATCCATTGTGGGTAGTTGAATTTAATTAGTTTTTGAATTAGTCCTATGTGCCAGACTCTGTCGAATGCTTTTTCAACGTCTAGAAATATTGCTACGGTGTTTTTTTTCTTCAAATGCTTTTGTGGCGTCCTCAATTAAATTTAGTACGGGGTGAATAGTCGAGTGATTTTTCCTGAAACCGCATTGGATTTTTGGGATTATCTCATTTTTTTCGCTAAATTTGTCTATCCTTTTTAGAACTAGTTTTTCAAATAGTTTGCTCATAGTGTGGAGGAGACTAATAGGTCTTCTGTTCTGAGGGAACATTGGGTCCTTTCCTGGTTTAGGAAGTGTTATTACTGTCGCCAGTTTCCATACGTCTGGGAAGTGACAGAGTGTAAGTAGAGCGTTGAATATTGTCAGTAGCGTGAGTATTGCCCTCGGTGGTAGTTTCTGTAGTGTTTCATTTGAGAGTCTGTCGTGGCCTGGCGCTTTATTTTTTGGGAGTTGTTTCATTGTGTAGTTTAGTTCATCTAGTGTTATTAGGTCCACCCGTGACACTATTGGTCTAAATAGGTATTCCCGTACTGATCTCTGTGCGTCCCTGATTAAGTCTGCGTCTCTCGGGTTTTGGTTTGGTTTAAACTGTTTCTCCAGAGTCACGGCTATGGCCTCCGCTTTCTCTGAGCTTGTATAGGCCATACCGTGCTCCCCGTGTATAGCGGGTACCGATCGTTTGTTGCCTGATGATTTAAGCTGTTTTGTGACATTCCAGACTTTACTGGGGTCCATGGCAGCGTCAGTGATGTATGTGTTCCAGTTGTTGCATTTAATAGTTTTAACTGTACGTCTTACTTGTACAGTGAGTCTATTGTAGGCTGTTCTGTGTTGTGGTGTTCTATATGTTTGCCAGTCTCTCCTTGCCTCTCGTTTCTGGGCGAGCAGAAAGTCGAGGTCTGGGTGTTGGCGCCTCAAGTCGTGTTTTTCCTGTTCTATTGCGGTGTTGGTCCTGTTTGCTTCTTGTACTGTGCTTGTAAAGAGTTGGAGTGTAGTGTCTGCTTCTTCGGTGGTCGTGATGTTTATGTTGTCGGGTACTGTTTCGTCTAGTGTTCTTTTAAACCCTTCCCAGTTAGTTGTAGTTTTTAGTTTTTTAATGTTGTTTATCTGTATTTCTGTGTTTGTTGTGATCTCGCACAGTATAGGGTTGTGGTCTGAGTCAAGTTCTTTGAGAACAGAGAGCTCTTCCGGTGTCACCCCTATATTGTTCAAGACCACGTCTATTATGTCTGGCCTCTGTAGTGGGTTTGAGGGGTAAAATGTCGTTTCGCCAGGCCCGACTACCGTGTAACCCTTAGTGTCCACGTGGTTGTTTAGTATGCGTTCATTCCTATTGGTCAGTCAGCTATTCCAGTTCAGGTGTTTACTATTCATGTCCCCTGCTAAGAATATCTTGTCGAAGTTTGTAAGTTCGTCTAGATCGCTCTGTAGTAATGTCTTGGTCGGTGGTTTGTATATGGCCGCGATCAGGATACCTCCGCTCTTTGTATTTAGTTTTACTGCTGTTGCTTCTATATTCTGTAAGGTTTGAAAATGATGCTGGCAGTGGGGAATATTGTCTTTGATGAAAATTGCTGTTCCCCCGCCGCTTCTACCGGGTCTATCTGTTCTGTATGGATGGTAGCCAAGAAAGTTAAGCCTCTTGATTTGGTTTAGGTGTGTTTCGTTGATTAGTCCTATGTCTATTCCATATGTTTTAAAAAGTTCTTCTAGTTCATGAGCCTGCGTCAGTATACCGTTCGCGTTCCATATAAAAACGCGTATAGTGTCCTTGGTCTCGTCTTGTCTTGTCTAGTCATCTGGTTTACAAAGTAGTCGTTCGGTCACTCCCTCTATCATTATAAACATTTTCTCTGTTGAGTCTGTTGTTTGTCTGAGTCTATTGAGATAAGGTTTGAAATGTGTAATGATTTTCATTATGTTTAAGTCTTTGAGTAGCCTAATTAAGTTTTTATGTCAGAACCGGTTGAACCGGCTTCTTGTTGTGGGGGAACTTGAGTCTGTTTTGCCTGCACTGCCTGGGCGTAGGATCGGTGGATCTTGGCCGCCTCAGGGACGGGGGTATTTGCCACGGATCTCTGCCGCATTGGTGGGAAGCTCTGTGTGTTGGATGGTGGGGGCATAGTCCGGGTCAAAGTTTTGTTCTGTGTGTTTGTCTTTGGTAGTTGTGCCGTCTTCTTCTTTTCTAGTAAGTCTAAGTACACCGGGCACTTGCTGTAATTCGCCTGTGGCTTCCCATACAGTTTACGCATCGGGCAGGAGTGGTGGCGTCTTTTTTGGGGCAGTCTTTGGTGATGTGCTGTTTTAAGCACTTGACACACCGGGGGATGTTCTGGCAGTTATTCTTAGTATGGCCGTATCTTTGGCACTTGTGGCATTGTACGACTGTGTTGAGTGGTGGTATTTAGGGTTCGATCCTAACTCTTGTATGGTTAATTGTCTTTACTTGGAAGATGGTGTTTGTGTCTGTGCTCTTTGCTAGAGTCACTTGGAAAGTAGGGAGAAGTGTTACGGTCTGAGTCGTGTTGTCCGCAGCCGACTTCCTGGAGAATTGTCTCACGTCAGTTACTGGGAATCCCATGTCTTTAAGTTCTGCCTCTAGGTCACTGGTAGCCATGTTGGGAGGGAGCCCCTCGACTATAACTTTAACTGGTTTGTCCCTCGGTAGCGTGTAAGTGTGAAACTCCTGTTTTAGGTCCTTCAGTAAGTGTTGTATTAGGTCGTAGTCCTGCTTGTTGGTGGTGTGAATTTTTAGTCCGTTGTGATGTACGTGATTTTAATGTCCCCTCCTATCTCTTTTGCTACCTTGGCTATCTGAGAGTAGTTTTGTGTTCCTAGCGTCACTATTGGTGGGTAGTGTGTCTTGCGTGTGGTGGTTGTTGTAGGCAGCTGTTTGTCAGTGTTCTGGTCGAGTGGTGAGGGAGTATTGTTTTCGACCCTTTTCAGGGCGTCGAACTTGTTCGTCAACTCTGTTGGTGTCTTTTTTGTCTGGGGTTGCTTGTGAGGTCTGAATTTCCTTTTCCGTCCTAGTTTGTCGGCCATCGTGAAAGTTCCCTGTCCGTCAGTGTCGGCTTCCATGTCTGAATTGTCTGTAGAGGAGTAGTCCATGTCCGTGTCGTTTTGTTTTGTTTTCGGTCTGGTGTGGTCAGGGGCGGCCATTTCGCTCAGCCCTGAAAAGGGCAGGCTAGTGGCCAGTGTGGAAGTGTTAAGATACCCTCCTCTGTGCAGTGCGGGAGGATCTGTGATGTTGTCTGATTTCCCGGAAGACGTGCGCCGACTGCGAGGTATTGTTTCGCAGCCGGTCTCGATTTACGGCCTACTGTGGCTTTGTTGGCACCGTTAGGTATCCACCACAGAAATTACCACCGAAACGTCCCTTCCGAGTTTAGTCTAGTGTGTGTGTATGGGTTAAACCTGTCTCCTACACAATCTGCTCACGTTTGCCTTAAAAAAGGCAGGTTTGTCTTAAAAAAGACAGTTGCGGTTTTGCCTTGAAAAAGGCAGCTCAATAAAACACCTGGTGGCTCGAATCTCAGAGAACGAGTCGTCGTTCGTCACTGTCACTAGGTCTACTACTACTGGTTCTGACTGAAGAACCACTGTGTTAAATATACTCCTCTGCTGCCTGGCCTTGTCAAATGGTAGGAAAAGGGGGATTTCCATTGGCGAGTAAAAACGTGAGAGAAAATGGCCAACAAGCGAGGCATTAGAAAAAAGAGTTCCCATGGGTGCTGAGTACAGAGAGTAACTCGTCATGGAGTCACACATTAGCCTGCTTTGATGCACCCTGAAGGGGAGCACTAAAGCAAGATGGATGTGCAAGGTGTCATCCTGCCTCTCTTACGGGTTCCTGGCTTTCTGAGCGTACTTGGCGTCTGATTGTTTACGGACTGGATGGAGCCTGTGGAGAAGGTCAAGAAAGCTGTTGGCATCGGGGTCGGGAGAAGACCGCCGGATGAGGCGAGGAAGAATACCAGCCCCAGGAAGCGAATGGCCTGAGCAGGAAGAAGTTGGCGGCAAGCGGCGGGGGATTCGCCGTCAACAGCAGACTTGTGCTGCCCGTCCTTGCTGGGGGAGTTGAAAGTTTCCGTTCGTGGAGACTGAAGGCTCCTCCGGTCAGGAAGGAGCTCGTGCCAGGTGGTAAGTGGTCCGCCACAAGCCCGAAGGCGGGAGCTTTAGCGGCAGCTGCCCTCTCGAGGGGCAACAAGCCTGCGGTCGCTACCGAAGCCAGTGGGGCCGCTCCAATTCCCGGAGCCGAGCGTGCCACTGGCCGAGACAAGCGGGAGTCACCCCTTTTTAGGGCCAACAAGGCTGGCATGACCCCCCCAATTTACCGGGGAGGTGGGCGCAAGATACAGCCTAGTGGGTGAAGGTAGAAGAGCCCCTAAAAATACCGGAGGTGAGCGTGCCGCTTCCCTCACCAAGCAAGAGTCACCTTCTGGTGCTGAATAGGCCCTTTCTAGGGCCAACATAACGGCCAGCGTTACCTCTCCAACTACTGGAGAGGTGGGCACAGTCAGCCAAAGTGAAGCCAGTCAGTCCCCTCTTGCTACGGAGGTGCGCGTGCCACTGGCAGATCCAACGAGGCATCATGTAGTGCACCCTCGGGCCTCGGCTCACTGGGCAGTGCCGGCCCCCTTCAAAGCGTCGGCAGCAATGCCGATACGGGCGAGCCCAGCAGGGCCCCTCCAACTACAAGAGGTGAGCGTGCCGCTGATGGCCAAAAAGTGCTGGAGGCCCTTTTTAGGGCCGACAGCCCGCAAACCGGGAAGGATGGTGAAAGCTCCCACCAGCACGATGGGTGAAAACCTAAAGGTGCCAAGGGAAGCACTGACCAGGGGGAGCCTAGCTGTCCTTCGCCGGTAAAGACCAGTGTAACCGTCATCTACGCAAGCGGTTACGCAAAGGTCTCAAAAACCCGCGTCAACTCCGACACCTCCCTCCAAGGGGTGTCGTTAGGGAAGAAACGCCCGGCTGAATTTTCTTCAGACTCGGAAGACTGGGTCGCACGCTTCGCGCGTGTTGACAGCGCGTGCGAGTCCGTGAACGTGGAGGGACTGTCTTCAGGACCAGACCTCCCGTTGATGCGAGATGAGTCGAGCCAGGGGTATGATGATGAGTCTGAAGGATTTCAGACCGTAAGACCCCGCCGAAGGGGGAAGGCTGGCAGCAACAGGAAGCTACTGGAAGCAACCCTAACCATTTAGGTGGTAGCTCTGGTGATGAGAGCGAAGTCAGCGGTGGCCCGGGTCAGGGTGCGCCAGCGTTGGGCAAATGTGGGAAGCGGTGGAAACCTATGGGTAACAACGCAAGCCGTGCCTCACCCCAGCCTGGTACTGGTGGCTCTGGGACGGCTGGCAGAGCAAAGGGGAAGATCCCTCCCATCATATTGTGTGATGTGGAGGACTACTCCAAGGTGGCGAGGGCCAACCGGTCCAAGATTCGATAGCCTGTGGAGGTGGTTAGATAGCCGGGGGACCAAGTACGTCTCCAGTGCGGGTCGGACGAAGATTACCACGCCTTCCAGAAGTTCTTGCCGAGCTTGGGAATCCAGCATTGGTCCTACGAGCTGGGACGGGAGCGACTAGTCAGGGTTGTGGTGAAGGGACTCCTGACGACATCCAGGAAGAGCTAGTGGAGATGGGCTTCCCCGTGAAATCCATCACCAAGATGCTCTCCCAATGAAAGCGGGATCAGAAGGCAGGAGAAAGGCAGCGGTTGCCGAACTTTGTTGTCTCTCTGACTCCACATAAGTCCTGTGTGGGCTCCGCGTCAAGGTGGAGAAATACATGTCTCCAGGCGGCCCGGTTCAATGCAAGAAGTGTTTCCGGTTTGGTCATGTGCGGAGGGATTGCCACGCTAATCCTAGGTGGTGGTGGTGACCAAAAGAGGGGTGGGTGCCCGTAGGAGAGACGATCTCCCACGAAGTGCATGCACTGCTCAGGAGCTTATTCCTCGGCGTGGCGGGGCTATCCCACGTACAAGTCCTTGCGGGTGGCAGGGAATGTGCGTTCCTCCAAGGGTAAAGAATGGAGGACGGATGGGATAAGTGAAGGTCAGAAGCCCTTGGGGCACGTTGTGGAACGGAGGGTGGTAATGACTCCAGCTCCAACACCAAAGCCGCTGGTGCAATCTATCGCCAGTGTCCTGTCAGAGAAACCAACCCCTCCACCTCAGGCCGAGGCAACTTCCAAAGCCACCCTACCTGAACCGTTGGCATCCGGTTCTGCCCTTTTGGTCGAGGGCCCGCCCGAGACTGCTCCTCTCCCTATCCCAACCCCACCACACCCGCAACCCTTACCTCTACCCATACCCCTTTGCACCCTTCCAACCTTTTCCTACCACTCTTAGCTCCTATCCGTGTTACTCATGCCACCCCCACACCTGACCCGTTTCTCACACCCGGGGATGATACAGAAAAGCTCAAAATCTTCATTGAGCTACTCAAGGTATTCCGGACTGGCCCCATGGGATTTTTCATCGAATCTCTTGAGGAAGGTCCAGGAGTCTCCGAGGAATAACCGTAGCCACCTGGTCATGGAGCACATCATCCTCTACTGGTCTCTCATGGCAGTGCACCCGAATAGAGGACCACCAGTGCTGAAGGAGCTCACGGTCGCACTCTGGAACGCCGACAGAGTCGCGGGGAAGAAGGCTGAGCTTTAAAGTTTCCTGGTAAAGCATCGTGTCGATGTAATGCTTTTGGGAGAAACCCGCTTGCGCTCCGCAATGAGGATCTCGTTAGCAGAATTCATTTGCCATCGGAGTGACCAAGCGGGGCATGTGGGAAGGGTGGGACGGCGGTCCTGGTCGAAGGGCCTTTGCCCATCACGTCATCTCACTTCCTCCCCTCCAACACATGGAAGCATCGGCTATCCAACTGCTGACCTCGACCAGCCCAGTGCGTCTCACTTCCATCTACTTCCCTCCTTATCACCGGTTTGACAGGGCTACGAGGGCTGACATGGAGGTGCTGCTTCGAGGTACCACGCCTGTTTTAACCGGTAAAGACTTCAATGCTAAGCACCTTTCATGCGGCTCTAGGATTATGTGCGCTCGTTGCGGATTGCTCCGCGACGTAATAAATCTACACGGCCTGGTGGCTTCCGGCCCTCCCACCCTACCCACATTCCTCTCAATACCATTGGTTTCCCGGACGTCCTAGACTTCGTTGTCTCCAGAGGGATCAGGAGGTGGTAAGTTCTGAAGTCTTTATCTGAGATAGACTCGGATAACAACCCCGTTCTTGTGAACCTGGGACGAACGGTGTCCTTTATAGACCCCCCGAAAACCTGAAAATGTCAGGATGCTGGTTTATTAAGCCAAAAGTAACATTACTTTTATTTTAGATACTTTAAACAAAACTTTAACTACAGTTTTTGGTCCTTCCGTTCAGATATGTATAAGAAGTGTGTCATATTACACAATAAGCTGAAAGATTTGAGCATTGATGACAATGAAAGAATACTTTACATGAGATGAAGGCTGCATCTTTTTTCACCGAGCTAAAAGAAAAAAGCCAACTGTGCAAGTAGAATAATGAAGTTGAGGTCCTTACATTCGATTTTCAACTAAATCTTCCTTTGCCAAAAGTGCCAACTTGTGAAGCCTTCTACAAACATCAACTGTGGGTGTAAAACTTTTTTATTCATTCTGTAATTATAGTTCATACATCTGCTTTATATTCAGATTCAGAAATTCTCGCTAAGCTCCGGAACTGCACCCTACTTGCACCAAACAACAATGAGGACAAGTCCAAAGCTTGTTTTATATTTCGTATTTATTATCGGATCTGCCTCCTTCTTTCCCCAATGGATTCAGTTTTTTTAAAGTTTAGTACACATATTATCTGGAATTCAAACAAAAATAGAGCTGCCCTCTTCTTACTGCAAGGTCATCAATTATGTTAATTAAAAAAACCACCTCTCCAAGATTACCATTCGTAAGGCTAAGATAATGGTGCAAATATGCGTGGTGTTAGGATAAGGTAGAAGTTAGAGGAAGTGTATGCTCATTTGCATGCTGTGGTCCATCTGGCTGACCTTTCCATCACCTTAGTAAGGGAGAATGCGGCATTCTGTGGCGCATTTGCATAATGGGGTGTGGGGGGGATGGGGGGATGAGAAGGGTTGGAGCACGCGATAGTGCCAGAGAGAAGTGAGGTAGGGGGGTGAGGGGGTGTGGAGCACCTGGGTTTTTTTTTCTTGTGGCATACGAGGACACATTAGCATAATGGAGGGGATGCTGCGATAGATATGGTGATGTGAGGTGGGGAGGTGGGGGGGATGACTGAGAGATGTGATGGGTGGTTGGAGCACCTGGCTGACTGAGAGGGGAGACTAAATTTTTTTGGTGCGGCATACGGGGACTCATTTGCATAATTGAGGTTTCCCGGGGGATGAGAAGGGTTGTCTCTCGCACGGCCTGGGTGTTTTTTTTCTCTCAGGGTAGAGGGTGGCGTGTGTATACTGGAACAGTGAGGAGAGGGTTACAGGGGGGGATTGAGTGTTTTCTCTCTCTCTCTCTCTTTCATCGACGTGATGTAGTAGGGTTTGGGAGGGCAGCTTATGGACCTCAAACCCTTACTCCTTGGGATATGACAAGTATATTCGCTCTCTCTCTCAAACCCTGATGGTCTGACCTCAATCCTCAGTCCTAGCAAAGATTGGGAATTAAGGATATGACAAGTATTATTCACCCCTAAATAAATAGTACAGTTTTTTTAAACCTAGTATATTCTTAATATTACATTGATACATATATTCAGTACAAAATTCTCTCTCTCAAAGATTCTTTCATGCATAGTCTTAGTCTTTCAATATACACATACATATAGTCTATTCAACACGCGCACGACCGGTTCTTTCACCACTTGAAAAGATCGTATTTGCCGTCGCCTAGATAGATCAGTCCGCGCTGTGAGGCGTTAAACCGACTTCTGTATCTCGCGCCAAAGTTTTTACCTTGAAGACGCACTTTGCTCACATAGTCCAGCGTCACAATGTTTGTCTCGTCCTCCAGTTCGCTGATCTCCTCGTCTCCTTCCAGGCGACGAACGTTGTAGGTCCGATACTTTTCAAGTTCGGAGACGCTTTTGACGCGGTCGAGTTCCTCACGCTCGATCCGATCCAGCTCGACGCACAAAGCGTCTTCCTCGAGCAGGGATGTCGATTCCTCGAGCTGGGGAGCGTCTTCACTGAGAATTTGCGGCTCGTCCCCTTCCTTCAGCTTGTAGACGGGACATGATGTTGAACAGTTCTCGACGGACTGACTCGCCTCGTACATTCCCGGATTATGGCATCCGAGCCAGTGCTACCGAAGAGTCGCAACACTCGCTGTAACCCTTCTCGTGTCTCGTGATGTAGTATTCCAAGCTGTTGTCTGAGATCTTAATTTCACTCATGTCCTCCAGACGATAACCCAACCGTCTAAACATTTCGAATGAGATGCGTCTACCTACTTCCCGGTCGCTTTATATGCTCGGGATGGAGGGGGGAACATACCCTCGCCCCCCTCTATATCCTTCGCATCGATCCATGAACCCTAACCATTTGACGTACGTTCTATTTCCGGAACGTCTGACTATCTTCTCCACGAGGTAGACGTCGGATTACGAAGTCTTTCTAAGTTCCTTAGCGTAGAAACCACCCGTGATAGGGCTACCTTTCATATCTTCGAGTAGGAAGGTCCTGGGATTAGTCTCGACCACCTTGCGTATTTTAAACGGTGATGGTCTGACTTCAATCCTCACTCGTGGTAAAAAGATTAGGAATAAGGTTAAATATCTTCTGTATGTTTTCAATCCTTAGTCCTGTTCAAGATGATTGCCAAACACCCTAATGGTCTGACTTCAATCCTCACTCATGGTAAAAAGATTAGGAATTAAGGTTAGTTGAGGTGAAGGGTGGTGACGGTGAGCCTCGAACCCTGAGGGATCAGGTTTCAATCCCTCTCTTTGTCAAACCCTGATGGTCTGACTTCAATCCTCAGTACCGGTAAAAAGATTAGGAATTAAGGTTAAATATCTTCTGTATGTTTTCAATCCTTAGTCCTGACAAGTATTATTCTCTCTCTCTCTCTCTCTCTCAAGATGATTGCCAAACATTCTGATGGTCTGACTTCAATCCTCACTCCTGGTAAAAGATTAGGAATTAAGGTTAAATATCTTCTGTATGTTGAGGTGGAGGGTGGTGACAGTGAGCCTCGAACCCTGAGGGATCAGGTTTCAATCCCTCACTCCCTCTCTCAATCGCTAATGATCTGACTTCAATCCTCAATCATGGTAAAAAGATTGGAATTAATGTTAAATATCTTCTGTATGTTTTCAATACTTAGTCCTGCTCAAGATGATTGCCAAACATCCTGATGGTCTGACTTCAAACCCCAGTCCTGCTAAAAGATTAGGAATTAAGGTTGAATATCTTCTGTATGTTTTCAATCCTTAGTCCTGCTCAAGATGATTGCCAAACATCCTTGGTGGTCTGACTTCAATCCTCGCTCCTGGTAAAAGATAAGGAATTAAGGTTAAATATCTTCTGTATGTTTTCAATCCTTAGTCCTGCTCAAGATGATTGCCAAACATCCTTGGTGGTCTGACTTCAATCCTCGCTCCTGGTAAAAGATAAGGAATTAAGGTTAAATATCTTCTGTATGTTTTCAATCCTTAGTCCTGCTCAAGATGATTACCAAACACCCTGATGGTCTGGTCTGATTTCAATCCTCACTCCTGGTAAAAGATTAGGAATTAAGGTTAAATATCTTCTGTATGTTGAGGTGGAGTGTGGTGACGGTGAGCCTTGAACCCTGAGGGATCAGGTTTCAATCCCTCACTCCCTCTCACAAGCGCTGATGATCTGACTTAAAAAAGAATTGTTTACATCATTAACTAACAATACGAGGTTCGAACCTTGCTTCCCAGGATAATTGTACTTAATCTATACCTCGTAAGACCTAAGTCAATAATCATTGAATTGTTTTCAGGTTAAATGCGAATAGTTTTTGAAATGAGTTTAAAAAGAATTGTTTACATCATTAACTAACAATACAAGGTTCGAACCTTGCTTCCCAGGATAATTGTAGTTAATATATACCTCGTAAGACCTAAGTTAATAATCTTTAAAAAGATTTGTTTACATCATTAGGTGACGGCGAGCCTCGAACCTGAGGGATCGGGTTTCAATCCCTCTCTCTCTCTCTCAAACGCTGATGATCTGACTTCACAATCCTTAGTCCTGCTCAAGATGATTGATGAGGTGTAGGACTGGTGATGGTGAGCCTCGAACCCTGAGGGATCAGGTTTCAATCCCTCTCTCTCAAACCCTGATGGTCTGACTTCAATCCTCACTCCTGATAAAAGATTAGGAAATTAAGGTTAAATACCTTCTGTATGTGTAGGTGGAGGGTGGTGATGGTGAGCCTCGAACCCTGAGGGATCAGGTTTCAATCCCTCTCTCTCTCTCTCTCAGAACGCTGATGGTCTGACTTCACAATCCTTAGTCTGCTAAAGATGATTACCAAACCCTAAGGTCTGACTTCAATCCTCACTCCTGGTAAAAGATTAGGAATTAAGGTTAAATATTTTCTGTATGTTTTCAATCCTTACTCCTGCTCAGATGATTACCAAACACCCTGATGGTCTGACTTCAATCCTTACTCCTGGTAAAAGATTAGAATTAAGGTAATATCTTCTGTATTTTCAATCCTTAGTCCTGCTCAAGATGATTGCCAAACATCCTTGGTCTGACTTCAATCCTCATTCCTGGTAAAAGATTAGGAATTAAGGTTAAATATCTTCTGTATGTTTTCAATCCTTACTCCTGCTCGAGTGATTATCAAACATCCCTGATGGTCTGACTTCAATCCTCACTCCTGGCGAAAGATTAGGAATTAAGGTTAAATATCTTCTGTATGTTTTCAATCCTTAGTCCTGCTCAAGATGATTGCCAAACATCCTAATGGTCTGACTTCAATCCTCTCCTGGTAAAAGATCTGAATTAAGGTTAAATATCTTCTGTATGTGAGGTGTGATTGGTGGTGCGAGTCGAACTCAGGATCGTTAAATCCCTCTCTTACAAATCGCGATGGTCTGACTTCAATCCTCACTCCTGGCGAAAGAATAGGAATTAAGGTTAAATATCTTCTGTTGTTTTCAATCCTTAGTCCTGCTCAAGATGATTGCCAAACATCCTAATGGTCTGACTTCAATCCTCACTCCTGGCGAAAGATTAGAATTAAGGTTAAATATCTTCTGTATGTTGAGGTGGAGGATGGTGGTGGCGAGCCTCGAACTCAGAGGGATCAGGTTTAAATCCCTCTCTCTCAAACGCAGATGGTCTGACTTCAATCCTCACTCCTGGCGAAAGGTTAAATATCTTCTGTATGTTTTCAATCCTTAGTCCAGCTCAAGATGATTACCAAACATCCCTGATGGTCTGACTTCAATCCTCACTCCTGGTGAAAGATTAGGAATTAAGGTTAAATATCTTCTGTATGTTGAGGTGGAGGGTGGTGATGGTGAGCCTCGAACCCTGTGGGATAAGGTTTCAATCCCTCTCTCTCTCACAAACGCTGATGATCTGACTTCACAATCCTTAGTCCTGCTCAAGATGATTGCCAAACATCCCGATGGTCTGACTTCATACCTCACCCCCTGGCGAAAGATTAGGAATTAAGGTTAAACATCATTTGTATGTTTTCAATCCTTAGTCCTGCTCAAGATGATTGCCAAGCACCCTGATGGTCTGACTTCAATCCTCACTCCTGCTAAAAGATTGGGAATTGAGGCTAGATATCTTCTGTACAAGTATTATCCCACCTACATAAACCGGCTGACATCTAAGTTCATGAGAGCGTTCGTTGACATCTAAGAGAAGGGCTAGAATCCTGTCGAGAGTACTGGGAGGGTTTTTACAAAAATGTTCCACTATGCAAATGCAGGTACATTTTATCATCCTTTTACTCGCTAGAGTAATAAAGACGGGGAAGAAAACTACGAAACTTTTTTTTGGTATGTCAGGCCTCAAATCCAGCACAATCTCAGGAAAAATGTGGCATAGAGGGTCGGCGAGTTTCTCTCTCTCTCTCTCTCTCTGGGAGGCGTACGTCTCGGTTCACCTGCACCTGGCTCACCTCATATATGGTAGCTTCCCTTCCCGCCTTTGGGTTAGCACATTATCATAGAGATGGGATGGTACGGTCTACCCTTTATTGCCTCCAGAGGGTTATTTATTGATAAACACAGCTGTGCAGTTTCTTGACGAAGAATACCTTTGATTTTAATCGGGCTGAACGAGAATCTTGAATCGTTAATCGTTCTGCACGAGTCTCCGAAACATGGGGGGGGGGGGGGGAGGTAAGGGTACAGCTCCTGAATTATAACGTCGTCTCTCGCTTGACATAAGAACCCTCGGTCTTTTATCTAAACAGTATTTGAAGCGAGGTCAATACAGCTTCCTTCCCTCATAGAGGGTATTCCAATCAAAAAAATTATTTTACAAGATTCGTACATTAAAAGTTAGATGCGAGCAAAGTTATTTGCATGAATAAACAGTGAAAGGATATTTAAGAATAAAGCATCTACGTATAAACTGACGGGATTCAAATCGTCACTGGCGAACCGGACAAGACTAGATTGAAGCCTTTTTCTGGATACATTCCTAATCTTTCGCGAACGTTTCTTTGTATTTCCATCTTCCCAGTTCTATCTTTTTGGATGTTGGTAGCCTGGTGGTCTAGGGGTAAGGTGTCAGACTTCTGTGCTGACGGTCTGGGTTCAATCCTCAGTACCGGTACAAACCCTTCCTTCACCTCTGACAAGACATCTTGTGAATGTGAGGAATGCCAGGTCACCACCGTGGTTCGGATTCCACGTTAAACTGTAGGTCCTTCATTTCATCTCGCAATCACCCTACCATTACACATTAGCGTAAGTAAGACGTGGTGCCAATAATAATAATAATCTAGAAACGTTACTAGATAAAACTCCCTGGTATTGATGTGGCCTAGTGTGTTCTTCCTATTACAATCTGACTATATCTAACGGTCAACAGAGCTATGTGTGGTGTGTTTGCATTGGGGCTGAGAAGTCGGTGTTCGTTACCCAACGTTCTATGAGAGGTCTGTATTGTGATCTTTCATCCTCTTCTGGAAGCAGAGCAAATTGTCTAGTTCCCTAGTTAATAGGGTTCTAATGATTGGAAAAAATAAATGGTTAATGTAATTAACTTTTAAATGTATGAATCTTGTAATAGGGTTTTAACTATTAATGATTGGAAATAAATGTTTAATGTAATTAACTTTTAATGATTAAAAATAAATGTTTAATGTAATTAACTTTTTAATGTATGAATCGTGTAATAGGTTCTAATGATTTTAACTTTTAATGATTGAAAAAGTAATGTATGAATCTTGTAATAGATTTTTTTTAATAAAAGAATTATTGATTATAACTTTCATTGTATTATTTAATCAATGAGGGAAAGAGGAGCTGGATGAAGGGGAGGAAAGAAATAATGAAAACAACACACATAATTAATTCTATTTAATGAATATAAAGATTTAAAACACATAGATACATACTAAATTAGTATTTTTTTCACAAGTACAATAGCAAAAAAGTTATAGTTCTTGAAATTGTTGTTTTGTTTATACATTAACACTAACCACTTACACTATAGAGTACAGAACATGAATATTTTTTATACATTAACACTATAGAGTTCATGACGTGAATATTTTTTAGGTATAGTTCTTGAAATTTTTCTGTTTAATCACTTACAGTATAGAACATGAATATTTTTTATACATTAACACTATAGAGACTACAGAACATGAATATTTTTTTAGGTATAGTTCTAATCCCTCACACTATAGTGAACATGAATATTTTTCACATAGACTACTGGCTCACTATAGAGTTGACTGTCCGATAGAGTAATGGGACCATGGAAGAGTATTGACAGTTCCTGGTACTTTTATATCTTTTGTCGTCGATAGAGCATAGAGCGACCCTATTGAATTTTTGTGTGTAAAGTTTGAATCCTACAGCTCTTATTGAACGAGCCTCTCTCATGACTATCGTCTCATCTGTCAAACAATTACGATAATCCTCTAATGAAAGCGTTCTTAACGCGCTACTCTTCACCCCTTTAGCCTTGAGCGTCTCTCCATCTCCTTTTATTGAGAATGAATAGAGTTTAGGACGTAAACCAATGAACTCAGTGATGATCCGACCTCGAGTCTCGTCTTTTAGTTTACCGAGCACCCCTTTATTTACTACGGGCATCCTGTAAACATTGTCTTGTCCGTAGGTGGAGGTGTCCAAGTAGTCATTAGCTAACAGGGCGAGTCTCTTGTATGCATCCTCAACAGTCATGTAGTAGAGAAGTGAGTCTGTATCAGTGTATTGAAGTTTTAACGTACCTTTAGGGAAGGCAGGGATCATAACCTGGTAATGCAGACCGTACATGACTACCTTCGAGATTTCCAAAATGGCGAATCCCGCATAGATAGGCATATCAAAGTAAATCTCTTGCGGTTCCATCTCGATGATGACTAGGTTTTCTGACACTATCGAGCGGTTTTTAAAGTTAGGGCTGGCTATGAGGTTACCCGCTCCAAATTTCCCATCCCACCTGGTAGCTATCTTTATCGTACGGTAAGCCCTCTTGTTAGATATGAGGCGACCGAATGCGGCATTGTTCATCAGTTTGAAAAACATGTTTTCAAATTGATTGCTCGCTTTACTCCTCATTTCCGCGTTCAACCTGATATACGGAGCCATCCACGGCGCTTGCTTGAAACTGAGAACACGGTGAACTCTCGTCAGTTTCAACCCGTTCGCTAAACATAGCTTT
Source organism: Timema cristinae (assembly GCA_039000515.1). Lineage (NCBI taxonomy): Eukaryota > Metazoa > Arthropoda > Insecta > Phasmatodea > Timematidae > Timema > Timema cristinae. Next base: position 5,293,155 of record JBCFYV010000024.1, read on the forward strand.
AGATCACGGTAGTGAATGACGTACCCGGTCTTATCAGCTAAAGTTGTTAACAGTTTCTCATGTTTCCCTACAGGTGGAATCCCTTTCTCAGAACAGAACGGCAAGTTAGAATGAGCATCGTGCATATCTCGCGGATATTCAAGATCTACCTGCAAGATATAGCCCGTATCCGCATCGTCCTCTACTTTTAGCATGTCCAATCGAGCAATTTCTTCATCTTCGAGCCACCTGAACTCTCCATAGGGAAGTGAGGACAGCATACTAAATGAGTAGAGTCCATTCACGTCTAGATAGACAATGTAGGACTCCGGCTTGGAAGGATCAAACGCGTCCATATAGCGATTATTCGCTACAGCGTGACGATTAGCCACAAAACATATCCCTCCGCGGATAGCTCCCTCAATGAATTGATGAGTGTCCACATCATCGATTAATTCGAGCCGTACCCGTGTTATTCTCAATAGAGCCTGGTACGCTAGACTGGGAGCTGTAAGGGACCATCCGAGATCGAGCCTATACGTCTTCATTCAGAGATCACGAAAGTTCTCAAAGACGTCGGCCAGTAAAGTTACGTCCGTACACAGGTAGAGGTTCGAATAGTCCCAAAGATTCTTATATTCGAATACTCGCCAAACCTCACAGGCGTGATCATAGTCTTCCTGAGAGATATGACTATCCGTGAGCGCGTTGTAAAATTTATCTTTACTCGGTAACTGAGTCTCGTCCAGCCGCTCGAATGAATCAATATAATCATAGGGGAACACTCCTTTTCGTGTTACTAATTTGAAGCGTTCATCCTCGGGATGGCACTTACGGGTTATTTTAAGTTGCTCGGGTTCGAGGTAAGATACGCATTTCTCTAGGGAAGTACATAGAAAACTGAAACTATCTATAATTTTAATTGTAATCCCTCGAAACCCACACCGAATATATTTCATGATTACTTTGAATCTTCCCATTGTCTCTCCAATAACTCTGACTTTTCCTGGATTGACGAGAACGCTCTATCCCGTGAACGGATCAGTTTCTCTACGTTCAACGAGTGATTCGAGTTGGAAAAAATTATCGTAGCAACGCGCGTTATGGACTACTACGCTCAGGTGACTCGGGTTCTTGTAATTAATATTACACCCTGCGTGACTACTCCCACGATAAAGTCCAGTCAAGTGACAATGATCCATAACCCGAATATCATAATTCTTGTAGGGCTTCTCGCATATATGACAATGAGAGGCTGTATTATGAGCGTCTCTTTGAGCAGGAGTTAACGGTTTCATTGGTACGACGGTACTATAGTACTCTAGTACACGCTTCGCCGTATCAATGAGCGCCTCAACAAATTGGTCAGTACAATCTTTTCCCGTGAAGTGACGGTACTCTGAGAGACTATCGGCAAAATTACATTTAACGTACATTCCTACAGAATAAGCTACATGACGCTGAACATTCTCGGTATATGAAAATTTTGGGTCGGGATCACTCGTCTCTATAGGCATAAGTAAGCTCTCCAGGTCCGCATATACGATAAATCCTGTTTTCTCCTGCTGCTTATACTGAGTGAACGTGAGGAATTTATCCTCCCCTTGAGGGAATGTACTCCTTAACGCGTCGAATTTTATACACGCCTCTTTATGTTTTGTGAGTTTGTTTTCAGTCAAAAAAGCGGACAGGCATCTATCACAAAAGTATCTACGTCCTCTGTTAGACGCTCGCGGTAGTTGAGAGTTTATTAACCGCGACAGATTTTTAATCCCCCTGAAATGATAAGTTTCTGTCCCGTGCACTCTTATCATGAATAAATGTACATGTCTAGCGCGCTCTTTAGCACTGACGTGTACGGGAACAATTACTAGTTTTTTAGAGGTGTCAGCAGTGTCAATATAAGAGTCACTCCCATCATGCTTTGCAGTGTACACATTTACAGATATATCGTTAAGCTTTTCAAAGCGCTCGATATATCTCATTTGGAAAGGGAGAGGGAACCCATCTAGATTCAACACGTCTCGAAAATTAGGGTAAGAGGATAAACGTTGAGCTTTTCCCGTCGGTTCAAAAAGACAGGATAAAACAGATACAGGGAAACAATGACCTTCTTCACATTGCACATTTATCAACGCTTTACGGCTGGCTATAGTTTCAGGGATTTGAACCTGAGCCCCGATCGTGAAAACCGTGTTTTAGAGAGATTTATTCTCATCTCCAATGTACCGTCATACATCCAACCCGAGTCTCTAGAAACAAAACTTTCAATTTGAGCAAGGAGGGGGAAAACCACATTATTCTCATATATCTCCTCCAAGTTTTAGGGGTAAATATACCGCATAGAGTAGAGTTGAAATACCCTTTCTCAATTCTACCTTCGATAGGATGTCTAAACTCGCAAATGAGACTGCAATTTACCTTTATCGAGTCATTTGCAATTGTTTCTTCTACCGTCTTTACGTATATACCCCCGCACGCGACGAGAAACTGAACGGGATCCTTATAAGGCAATTCATTAGTGATAGAATAGGTTTTTATACGGCGGGTGTACGCCTGCTCAATAAGTTTCAATGAGAGACCTAACGGTTCCAGGTAAAGCCTAAACTGGGTAAATCCCGTACCTAAGTCATGTGACTGAGTCAAAAGCGTCCGGATCTGTCTATTTATATCCTCATGTCCGAGTATCAAAACGCTCGAGGTCTTAATCAACCCTGATGTATGCTCAATATATGCCTTATATACTTGTGTTGGGATATCACGTTTTAGATAATTAATTAAAAGTTGCTCATTCGAGGCTAATTCACGGAGAGTATAAACTCTATTTCCATTTATTTGTTGAGATATAATGATGGGGGAAGAAAAGCGCGCTCTTTTAGCTAAAGGTTCTGCCATGTTCGCTCTATGCTCTCCTTTTTAGCCTCCTCTTCATTCAGGTACAGTCCCCTCCAAGATAACGTCAAGTGGGCTCGAGATGGCTGTAAACAAACAAACAGGAACGACTATGATGAGTAAGTGCATAAGTATGATAATCATAAAAAAAAGGTCAGACACCTTACCTTTAGACCATCAGGCTACCCAGCTGCTTCAGTCACTGCCTGTTCTAACGCGTTACTCTCGTATTGGGAGGGTCAAGGTTCGACTCTCGCCCATGATGGTTTTAACCCAATGGTTTTTTCTAGTCTCTCTAACCACGCAAATTTGTACACATTTCCTCTAAAAATATAACCTTATTAATCCCTAAACAGTATTAGTATGTAGGGGTATAACCAGAACGGGTAGTATGAGAGATTTGTACGAAAGCTGTTTGTGATATTTTTTATAGTTTACTGTAAATACAGAAAGATTTAAATGTTTATTTTTTTGTCGGTGAAGGTTGTTCTCCCTCGGTCCCTTCTGTTAAAAGAGGGTGGAAAAAAAGTGTGTTTAAACTCATTTCAAAAACGACTCAAGTAGGTGTTTTTTTAAACTATTCACTCGTGTTAAATTCTCGATATTCCGTTAAAGCATTATTAACCATGACGAAAATGTGCTTAAACTATTGACATTTAACCTGAAAACAATTCAATGATTATTGACTTAGGTCTTACGAGGAATAGATTAAGCACAATTATCCTGGGAGTGAGGTTCGAACCTTGTATTGTTAGTTAAGGATGTAAACAAATCTTTTTTAAAGATTATTGACTTAGGTCTTACGAGGAGTAGATTAAGCACAATTATCCTGGGAGTGAGGTTCGAACCTTGTATTGTTAGTTAATGATGTAAACAAATCTTTTTTAAAGATTATTAACTTAGGTCTTACGAGGTATAGATTAAGCACAATTATCCTGGGAGTGAGGTTCGAACCTTGTATTGTTAGTTAATGATGTAAACAATTATTTTAAAACTATTCACATTTAACCTGAAAACAATTCAATGAACATTGACTTAGGTCTTACGAGGAGTAGATTAAGCACAATTATCCTGGGAGTGAGGTTCGAACCTTGTATTGTTAGTTAATAATGTAAACAAATCTTTTTAAAGATTATTAACTTAGGTCTTACGAGGTGTAGATTAAGCACAATTATCCTGGGAGTGAGGTTCGAAACTTGTATTGTTAGTTAATGATGTAAACAAATCTTTTTAAAGATTATTAACTTAGGTCTTACGAGGTGTAGATTAAGCACAATTATCCCGGGATTGAGGTTCGAACCTTGTATTGCTAGTTAATGATGTAAACAAATCTTTTTAAAGATTATTAACTTAGGTCTTACGAGGTGTAGATTAAGCACAATTATCCTGGGAAGGAGGTTCGAACCTTGTATTGCTAGTAATGATGTAACAAATCTTTTAAAGATTATTGACTTAGGTCTTACAGGTATGATTAAGTACAATTATCCTGGAAGCAAGTGTTCGAACCTCGTATTGTTAGTTAATGATGTAAACAATTCTTTTTTAAACTATTCACATTTAACCTGAAAACAATTCAATGATTATTGACTTAGATTAAGTACGGTTATCCTAGCACACATACATACACACACACTTACCTTCAAAGTTCAGGATGGCTGTTTTGGTGGCGGTAGAGAGACCTTTGTAAACAAGTAGTAGATCCGCTTTCGAGATGTCCTCTATCTGAGCATCGCTAAGCGTCGAAAATCTTCGCGGCAGCCAAACGTGATACTTGGCGTCGAGTACAGTAAGTATACGACGACCGAATCGGGTATTTATCGATTTTATTGAAGAAATACGGTACGCGTGACCTATCTCCAAGTCGGTCAATTTACGCGGAAGTATTTCATTACTTCCCACCTCCATTAAAAATGCAGCTACAAATTCTGACGCCATGGCTAATATAGCTACCGGTTAATGATTCAACAAAAAAAGGGTTGACCAACCCTATTTATAGGTTCCAAGCCACGCCTCTCCCCCCCTCCCACAAGGTACACGGATCTAAACCCTCAATGTGAAAACTACTCAACACAAATCTCTGTCACGAATTAAGTATCATGATTCTAAGCATGTCACTTTTATGAGACATAGAAAGAAATTTATGTTCTAAAGTTCGTGTTTTGGTGAATCAGATAAAATATTTCTCGTATACCTTGACTGTTATGAGAATATATGGCTCTTTCAAGTGCAGCTGCCACATCTGAGACCACCTGTGCACCCCAGTCACTACGTCAAGCCTGCCCTGACACACTTTACCACGTGAGCACCTTACAGCCCTACCCACACACTCTACACACTACGTCACGATGATGAAAGAGAGAGGGATAAAAAACATCCCAGCCCGTGCGAGAGACAACCCTTCACATCCCCCCAGGAAACCTCAATTATGCAAATGAGTCCCCGTATGCCGCACCAAAAAATATAGTCTCCCCCTCTCAGTCAGCCAGGTGCTCCAACCACCCATCACATCTCTCAGTCATCCCCCCACCTCCCCACCTCACATCACCATATCTATCGCAGCATCCCCTCCATTATGCTAATGTGTCCTCGTATGCCGCAAGAAAAAAAACCAGGTGCTCCACACCCCCTCACCCCCCTACCTCACATCTCTCTGGCACCATGGCGTGCTCCAACCCTTCTCATCCACCCATTCCCCCCTCCCACACCCCATTATGCAAAAGAGTCCTCGTATGCCGCATTCTCCCCTACTCACCTTCAGTCCAATTTATTGCAAGAGTGATGGTTCAAACCACGTGATCACCATCGGGGGATAGTCCTGAATACCAACGAGTCAAACTGTCTAATTATCTCCCTTTCAGGATCCGAACCTTGAACTTCAGTCAGCTGCTGCACACAGTAAACACGTTGTGTGAGGAGCTCTTATTTGCCATCTAAGTGCTCTCTGAACAAACAGGACAACCCCTCATCTGTTCAAGAGTCATGTCACGTGACACAAGATACTGTGACTAGATGGTGACAAGATACTCAGGAACAAGATAGTGACTTAGAAGAAAACACCCGAGAGGTGAACTCATCTTGGCTACCCGTTTGGTCCATTCACAAATCACACTAATCCAAGGATATAGGATGAGGATGTTAAATTTAAAGGATGCACCAGCATTTATATAGATACAGCAGTTAAAGTTAAGACTTAGATAGAAAACTCAGGAGATAAGTATAGCAAAATATAAAAAAATAATTCATTGAATTAGATAATTTCAAAATTGGTAGATGAAATAAGTGACATTAAAATTTAAAACGATTATTATAGTTTTAATTATTACCACTTATAACTTTAACTACTTTGGAATGTTTTCTAAAATGTTAGATAAAGCAGGGTAAACTGACACCCTACTTCCACAAGATTTTGGCCTGTATCACACTAGGATACCACGGTAGTGCTGTTAGTATTTGCAGGGTCTGCCACCCCAACTTGGTAGTGCTGTTAGTATTTGCAGGGTCTGCCACCCCAACTTGGTAGTGCTGTTAGTATTTGCAGGGTCTGCCACCCCAACTTGGTAGTGCTGTTAGTATTTGCAGGGTCTGCCACCCCAACTTGGTAGTGCTGTTAGTATTTGCAGGGTCTGCCACCCCAACTTGGTAGTGCTTTGTATTTGTGGTTGCACCCTTGGTTTTGTATTTGCTTGGGTCTGCCACCCCAACTTGGTTTGTTTCTGGTTCCAACTTTGTTGTTTGGGTCTGCCACCCAACTTGGTAGGCATGTAGTTGGTATTTGCTGGCTTGCCCCCAATTGTGTATTTGCGGGTCCCCCCAACTTCTATATCTGGTTGCCATGGTATTGTGGGTCTGCCACCCCAATTGTGTTGATTTGCTGGTCTGCCACCCCAACTTTGGTATTTGCTGGGTTCCCATTATTTGCGGGTCTGCCACCCCAACTTGGGTAGTGTAGTGTTTGTTGCGATTGACCCTTGAGTATTTGCTGGGTCTGCCACCCCAACTTGGTGTGTGTTATTGTATTGAGTCTGTATATTGTGTCTGCACCCCATTGGAGGCGTGTATTGCGGGCTCCACCCAACTTGGAGTGTTGTATTTGCGGTCCCACCATGTAGGCGTTATATTGCGTCGCCACCAACTGAGTGCTGTATATTTGGGTCTGCCACCAACTGTAGCGTTAGTATTGCGTCCCCAATGTAGCTGTTGTATTTGCGCGCCACCCACTGTATGCGTGTTTGCGGGTTCCACCCCACTGGTATGCTGTGTATTGGCTGCCACCACTGGTATTTGCGGTGCACCCCATGGAGGCTGTTGTATTTGCTCTGGGTCACTTGTGTTAGTTTTGTGCCACCCAACTTGTGTCTGTATATTGGGTCTGCCCAATGGGTCTGTGTATTTGTGTTTATGGCCCCCAACTGGACTGGGTTAATTGTAGCGTCACCAACTTGTGCTGTTAGTATTTGCATGGTCTGCCACCCCAACTTGGTAGTGCTGTTAGTATTTGCTGGTCTGCCACCCCAACTTGGTAGTGCTGTTAGTATTTGCAGGGTCTGCCACCCCAACTTGGTAGTGCTGTTAGTATTTTGCAGGGTCTGCCACCCCAACTTGGTAGTGCTGTTAGTATTTGCTGGTCTGGCCAACCCCAACTTGGTAGGCTGTTGTATTTGCTGGGTCTGCCACCCAACTTTGGTAGTTGCTGTTGTATTTGCTGGGTCTGCCACCCCAACTTGGTAGGCTGTTAGTATTTGCTGGGTCTGCCACCCCAACTTGGTAGTGCTGTTAGTATTTGCGGGTCTGCCACCCCAACTTGGTAGTGCTGTTAGTATTTGCTGGGTCTGGCCACCCCAACTTGGTACTGTTGTATTGCTGGGTCTGCCACCCCAACTTGGTAGTGCTGTTAGTATTTGCAGGGTCTGCCACCCCAACTTGGTAGGCTGTTGTATTTGCGGGTCTGCACCCAACTTGGTAGTGCTGTAGTATTTGCGGTCTGCCACCCAACTTGGTAGTGCTGTTAGTATTTGCTGGGTCTGCCACCCCAACTTGGTATGCTGTTGTATTTGCTGGGTCTGCCACCCCAACTTGGTAGTGCTGTTAGTATTGCAGGTCTGCCACCCCAACTTGGTAGTGCTTTGTATATTTGCTGGGTCTGCACCCCAACTTGTTGCTGTTGTATTTGCGGTCTGCCACCCCAACTTGGTAGTGCTGTTGTATTTGTGGGTCTGCCACCAACTTGGTATGCTGTTGTATTTGCGGTCTGCCCCCAACTTGGTAGTGCTGTTATATTGCGGCTGCACCCAACTTGGTATGCTTGTATTGCGGTCTGCCACCCCAACTGGTAGTGGTTAGTATTTGGGTTGCACCCACTTGGTATTGCTGGGTCTCCACCCAACTTGTAGTGCTGTTGGTATTTGCTGGGTCTGCCCCCAACTTGGTATTTGATGGGTCTGCCACCCCAACTTGGTAGTGCTGTTAGTATTTGCGGGTCTGCCACCCAACTTTGTATTTGCTGGTCTGCCACCCAACTTGGTAGGCTGTTGTATTTGCGGTCTGCCACCAACTTGGTAGTGCTGTTAGTATTTGCTGGTCTGCCACCCCAACTTGGTATGCTGTTGTATTTCTGGGTCTGCACCCCAACTTGGTATGCTGTTAGTATTTGCGGTCTGCCACCCCAACTTGTATCTGTTAGTATTTGCTGGGTCTGCCACCCCAACTTGGTAGTTGTTTGCTGGGTCTCACCCCAACTGGTATGCTTGGTTGGGCCACCCAACTTGGTAGTTTGTATTGCTGGTCTGCCACCCCAACTGGTTATTTGCGGGTCTGCCACCCAACTTGGTAGCTGTTGTATTTCGGGTCTGCACCCAACTGAGTGCTGTTAGTATTTGCTGGTCTGCCACCCCAACTTGGTAGTACCCCAACTTGGTAGTGCTGTTGTATTTGCTGGGTCTGCCACCCCAACTTGGTTTTCTGTTTATGTTATTTGTGGGTCTGCCACCCAACTTGGTAATTTGCTGGTCTGCCACCCCAACTTGGTAGTGCGTTGTATTGCTGGTTGCCACCCCAACTTGGTAGGCTGTTAGTATTTGCGGTCTGCCACCCCAACTTGGTAGGCTGTTAGTATTTGCTGGTCTGCCCCCAACTTGGTAGTGCTGTTAGTATTTCTGGGTCTGCCACCCCAACTTGGTAGTGCTGTTGATTGCATGGTCTGCCACCCCAACTTGGTAGTGCTGTTGTATTTGCTGGGTCTGCCACCTCCAACTTGGTAGTGCTGTTAGTATTTGCTGTCTGCCACCCAACTTGTAGTGCTATGTATTTGCTGGTCTGCCACCCCAACTTTGGTTTGTGCTTGTATTTATATTTGCTGGTCTGCCACCCCAACTTGGTAGTGCTGTTGTATTGCTGGTCTGCCACCCCAATTGAGCTGTGTATTGCGGTCTGCCACCAACTTGGTACTTTGTATTGCGGTCTGCCACCCCAACTTGGTATGCTGTAATTGCTGGTCTGCCACCCCAACTTCAGGCTTGATTTGGTCTGCCACCCCAACTTGGTATGCTGTTGTATTTGCGTCTGCCACCCCAACTGATGCTGTTAGTATTTGCTGGGTCTGCCACCCCAACTTGGAGTCTGTAGATTTGCTGGTCTGCCACCCAACTTGGTATGCTGGGTCTGCCACCCCAACTTGAGTCTGTTAGTATTGGGTCGCCACCACTAGTGTATTTGCTGGTCTGCCACCAACTTGTAGGCTGTTAGTTTTGCTGTTGCCACCCAACTGGTATGCTGTTAGTATTGTGGGCTGCCACCCAATGGTATGCTGGTTCGTCACCCAACTGGAGGCTGTAGTATTGGGTCTGCCCCCCAACTTGGTAGTGCGTTAGATTGCGGTCTGCCACCCACTGAGCTGTTGTATTGGTCGCCACCCCAACTTGGTTTGCGGTCTGCCACCCCAACTTGGAGTGCTGTTAGTATTGCGGTCGCCACCCCAACTTGGTAGGCTGTGTATTTGCGGTCTGCACCCAACTTGTTGCTGTGTTTTGCTGGTCTGCCACCCAAACTTGTAGTGGTGTTTTGCGCTGCCCCCACTGTAGTGTTAGTATTCTGGCTCCCCCAACTTGGTAGTGTGTTTTGTTGCTGGTTGCCACCCCAACTGGTAGGCTGTAGTATTTGCGGTCTGCCACCCCAACTGTAGGTGTGGTTTGCGGGTTGCCACCATTGTAGGTGTTGTATTGCAGGGTCTGCCACCCCAACTGGTAGTGCTGTTAGTATTTGCTGGGTCTGCCACCCCAACTTGGTAGTGCTTATATTTTGGGTCCCACCCAACTTGGTAGCTTGTTTGCGGTTGCACCCACTGGGCTGTATATGGTCTGCCATTGGTATGTTGATAATGTAGGCTGCACCCCAACTGTTATTGCTGGGTCTGCCACCCCAACTGTAGTGTTATTTGTGGTTGCACCAGGTCTGATGCATTGCACCCTATTTTGTGTTGCGGGTCTGCAAATTGTGTCATAAGCGTGCCACATTTGTAGGCTAAATTTGAGGTGCACCAATTGGAGTCTGCACATTGTGGCTGCACATTGGCACTGTATTGCTGGTCTGCACCCCAACTTCTGTGTATTGCGGTGCACCCACTGTAGTGCTGTTGTATTTGCTGGGTCTCCACCCCAACTTGGTATGCTAATTGCTGTCTGCACCCCATTGGTGCATTGGTATTTGTGGTCTGCACACTTGACCTGGTATTTGCGGGTCTGCCACCCAACTTGGTAGTGCTGTTAGTATTTGCGGTCTGCCACCCCAACTGTAGGCTGTTAGTATTTGCGGGTCTGCCACCCAACTTAGCTGTGTATTTCTGGCTGCCACCCCAACTTGGTAGTGCTGTATTTTGGTCTGCCACCCAACTGGTATGCTTTGTATTTGCGGTCTGCCACCCCAACTGGTAGTGCTGTTGTATTTGCTGGGTCTGCCACCCCAACTTAGCTGTTGTATTTGCGGTCCCCCAACTGATGTATATTGGTCTCACCCCATATATGGTCTGCCCCAACTTGTATTTTGCGCCCCCCTACTATATGCGGTCTGCCACCCCAATTGAGCTGATATTCGTCTCACCACTTGTATTGGTCCCCCCCACTTGGTGCCACCCCAACTTGGAGTCTGTTTATTTGCGGTCTGCCACCCAACTTGGTATCTTATTGCAGGGTCTGCACACACCAACTTGGTATGCTGTTAGTATTTGCTGGGTCTGCCACCCCAACTTGGTATTGCTGTTGTATTTGCAGGGTCTGCCACCCCAACTTGGTAGTGCTGTTTATTTTGCGGGTCTGCCACCCCAACTTGGTAGTGCTGTTGTATTTGCTGGTCTGCCACCCCAACTTGGTAGTGCTGTTAGTATTTGCGGTCTGCCACCCCAACTTGGTAGTGCTGTTGTATTTGCTGGGTCTGCCACCCCAACTTGGTAGTGCTGTTAGTATTTGCGGTCTGCCACCCCAACTTGGTAGTGCTGTTGGTATTTGCTGGGTCTGCCACCCCAACTTGGTAGTGCTGTTAGTATTGCTGGGTCTGCCACCCCAACTTGGTAGTGTGTGTATTTGCGGGTCTGCCACCCCAACTTGGTAGTGCTGTTAGTATTTGCGGTCTGCCACCCCAACTTGGTAGTGCTGTAGTATTTGCTGGGTCTGCCACCCCAACTGTGGCTGTTAGTATTTGCTGGTCTGCCACCCCAACTTGGTAGTGCTGTTAGTATTTGCGTCTGCCACCCACTGAGCGTTGTATTTGCTGGTCTGCCACCCCAACTTGGTAGTGCTGTTATTTGCGGTCTGCCACCCCAACTTGGTAGTGCTGTTAGTATTTGCGGGTCTGCCACCCCAACTTGGTAGTGCTGTTAGATTTGCAGGTCTTGCCACCCCAACTTGGTAGTGCTGTTAGTATTTGCGGGTCTGCCACCCCAATTGGTAGTGCTGTTAGTATTTGCGGGTCTGCACCCCAATTGGTTTAGGGTTAACCCCGTATTGGTATTTGCAGGGTCTGCCACCCCAACTGTAGTGGGTATTTGCAGGGTCTGCCACCCCAACTTGGTAGTGCTGTTGGTATTTGCTGGTCTGCCACCCCAACTTGGTAGTGCTGTTATTGTGGTTGCATTTGCAGGGTCTGCCACCCCAACTTTGTGGCGTATGGTATTTGCATGGGTCTGCCACCCCAACTTGGTAGTGCTGTTAGTATTTGCAGGGTCTGCCACCCCAACTTGGTAGTGCCTTGTATTTGCTGGTCTGCCACCCCAACTTGGTAGTGCTGTTAGTATTTGCAGGGTCTGCCACCCCAACTTGGTAGTGCTGTTGTATTTGCGGGTCTGCCACCCCAACTTGGTAGGCTGTTAGTATTTGCAGGGTCTGCCACCCCAACTTGGTAGTGCTGTTGGTATTTGCAGTGGTCTGCCACCCCAACTTGGTAGCGCTGTTAGTATTTGCTGGGTCTGCCACCCCAACTTGGTAGTGCTGTAGTATTTGCTGGGTCTGCCACCCCAATTGGTACTTTGTATTTGCTGGGTCTGCCACCCCAACTTGGTAGTGCTGTTAGTATTTGCATGGTCTGCCACCCCAACTTGGTAGTGTTTTGTATTTGCTGGTCTGCCACCCCAACTTGGTAGTGCTGTTAGTATTTGCAGGGTCTGCCACCCCAACTTGGTATGCTGTTGTATTGCAGGGGCTGCCACCCCAACTTGGTAGTGCTGTTAGTATTTGCAGGGTCTGCCACCCCAACTTGGTAGTGCTGTTAGTATTTGCTGGGTCTGCCACCCCAACTTGGCAGAGCTGCCGTGGAATTCTGGTGTGATATAGGCCTTAACAAACATGACGGCTTGATAGTAAGGGTGCACTCGCTTCGGTGGCCGCATGGTCTAAGGCACTACTCTAGCAGCAAACTAGAATGTCCATGAAGAGGAATCGAGGTTAGAATATTTGTCAGATACATTGAGATTTTTCTCATACTGGTTTTACACTCCCTCTTCATACAAATGTGGGTACATTTCATATTAGTCAAACGTTCCTGATCCATAAGACAACAAGTATAATTAATACGTAAGCGTGTAAATCAAACGGTAGTAAGACGTGGTGCTAAAAATAAATGTTTCTGTAGTTAGAGCAAACCATGTGAGATACGAGCGCTTTTGGAATGGAGTTGCTTGTAACCAACCAGGGGCAGTTTGGTCGTAAGTCCCATTTCTTTCAAATGTTTCCCCTGTCAATTTATTTATGTCTTAATTTAACATACAATTAGTTTAATTTTCTACCATTTTATTGGAGGGGCTCATAGTACTCTCTCCGCGTCTTACTAACTGTCTGGCTATGCGTTTTTTAACTATGCTATTGGTTTAAGAGTTAGGAAGGTATAATTTAGAGGAATTGTATCCTTATTTGTATGTATTAAGAATGGGAGACCATTGAGGAAAATCAACCCCCAATAGAGCCAGCCGATATTCTAACGTCCTTGTCCCTGGAAAACAAGACGTTCGTTTTAAGAGTATTGCTCATGCTTGCAGACCCAAATTATGAAAACAGGAACTCCACCTGGTCTACACTCTACCGCAGAGGTTTATATCTATTTCAAGGTGACCTTCCATCCCATCAAATTGGTCTATGTCTCTTTCAAGGTAACCTTCCATTCCAGTCAAATTGGTCTGTCTCTTTCAAGGTAATCTTCCATCCCAGTCAAATTGGTCTTGTCTCTTTCAAGGTAACCTTCCATCCAGTCAAATTGGTCTATGTCTCTTTCAAGGTAACTTCCATCCCAGTCAAATTGGTCTATGTCTCTTTCAAGGTAACCTTCCATTCCAGTCAAATTGGTCTAGTCTCTTCAAGGTAATCTTCCATCCAGTCAATTGGGCTGTCTCTTTCAAGGTAATCTTCCATCCCAGTCAAATTGGTCTATGTCTCTTTCAAGGTAACCTTCCATCCCAGTCAAATTGGTCTATGTCTCTTTCAAGGTAACCTTCCATTCCAGTCAAATTGGTCTATGTCTCTTTCAAGGTAATCTTCCATCCCAGTCAAATTGGTCTATGTCTCTTTCAAGGTAACCTTCCATTCCAGTCAAATTGGTCTATGTCTCTTTCAAGGTAACCTTCCATCCCAGTCAAATTGGTCTATGTCTCTTTCAAGGTAATCTTCCATCCCAGTCAAATTGGTCTATGTCTCTTTCAAGGTAACCTTCCATTCCAGTCAAATTGGTCTATGTCTCTTTCAAGGTAATCTTCCATTCCAGTCAAATTGGTCTATGTCTCTTTCAAGGTAACCTTCCATTCCAGTCAAATTGGTCTGTTTCTTTCAAGGTAACCTTCCATTCCAGTCAAATTGGTCTATGTCGCTTTCAAGGTAACCTTCCATTCCAGTCAAATTGGTCTGTTTCTTTCAAGGTAACCTTCCATTCCAGTCAAATTGGTCTGTTTCTTTCAAGGTAACCTTCCATTCCAGTCAAATTGGTCTATGTCTCTTTCAAGGTAACCTTCCATTCCAGTCAAATTGGTCTGTTTCTTTCAAGGTAACCTTCCATTCCAGTCAAATTGGTCTATGTCTCTTTCAAGGTAATCTTCCATCCCAGTCAAATTGGTCTGTCTCTTTCAAGGTAATCTTCCATCCCAGTCAAATTGGTCTATGTCTCTTTCAAGGTAACCTTCCATCCCAGTCAAATTGGTCTATGTCTCTTTCAAGGTAACCTTCCATTCCAGTCAAATTGGTCTGTCTCTTTCAAGGTAACCTTCCATTCCAGTCAAATTGGTCTGTCTCTTTCAAGGTAACCTTCCATTCCAGTCAAATTGGTCTGTTTCTTTCAAGGTAACCTTCCATCCGAGTCGAATTATATGGAAACCCTCTCATATTTCTTGTTATGAAACCACATCTTTTGACCTTCTCTATTTCTTAGACAAACAATAGAGGTTCTTTTTAATTCCTCTCTTAGAATTACCTGAAGGTTTATTTCTTCATCAGAAGGATAAAATTACGTCACGAAATGGCGGGCCTTCTCATTTCGCTCAATGAAGCCAATAATCCTGTTACCTTTGATGTCGCCGCATACATTGTTCGCGCTGAATACGACAGTTCCATTCTATGCCAGTGTTCAATCAGGCGAGGTTCACTCGCTGTTTATTGCAGACGTGTCGGACCTCAGGGTTTAAATTTGGAACCACTGACATTGTAAATAGACGTTTGGGTAAGGCCGTAGCCAGCCGAACATTTCAGGGGGGATAGGAGGGTGGGGGGGGGGGGGCACAGAACCCCAACTGCGGGAAGCTAGAAAAAAATAATCATAAACAATAAACGTCTATAGAAGCTGTTTGGAGTGGGTTTTTTCATGATTATTGTTAGCACAGCGTCTTACTACCCGTTCGGGTTATACGCACTTACACTAATGTGTAATGGTAGGGTGATTGTGAGTTGAAATGAAGGACCTACAGTTTAACGTGGAATCCGAACCACGGTAGAGGCCTGGCATTCCCCACATTCACAAGTTGTGATTAATACACGTCTTGTCAGAGGTGGAGGAAGGGTTTGGTAATCAGATAAATCTGTGCCGGGACCGAGGATTGAACCCCGGACCCCAGCATGCAAGTCTGACATCTTACCCTAGACCACCAGGTCACCATTTTTACACGATAAACTAGGGCGGGGATTAAAACACTGTAAATGTTAGGTCTATATTTTTCTATAGTTTAGAAATGTACATAACCCCCTAATTGCACTTAACGCTTATTTTAAGATATGTCCAGTCTGGGTGATTTGAGAGCTGATCCAGTAGTTCTCCAATGGAGCTGTAGGTTTAAAGATTAGTGCTTGGACAAAAGGTAAGAAAATTGTATTCCATTCCCTGTACAAACAAAGATATCCAACTTAACCACTTGTATTGAAGACCGAGTATTATATCTATGATATACAGAAACCTTATATTGAAAATATTGGCCAATGGCCTTTACAGTAGCCACATGGCTTCTTTGGTGCTAACCGACAGCTCACAAATGACAGCTGACGGCTTTGAAAAGTTACCAGACCAAATTATGTATCCCTACGCCGAACCATATGATCTGCAAAAACATGTGTTTAGCAGTTGTCACTTCTGACAGTCAACATTTAGGTATATAACTAAATGTTGACTGTCAGAAGACAGCTGTGAGCTGTCAGTCAGCACCAAAGAAGCCATGGGTCTACTGTAGGTGGGTAGCAGGGATTGTACACTCAGTAGTTGACCAGCTCTTCCAACGAGCCTCTATACAGGTATTGTCGGATTTAGATAGGAAGAAACTCTTTTTAAGGTTACAAAAGTTACCAAAACTATTTTCATGTATTAATATGACAAGTCATATGATATGTAGATGTCACTTTTGATAGACACTATCAATATCAAATAAAATAATAATAATAATAATAATAATAATAATAATAATAATATAGAGTAAAAATTATCTATTGTAACCACAATAAAGTATGTGTGTGTTTGCTAGAAACGTGATTTCTTCCAAAAGAATGTAGACTAGATGGTTTTGTTAGGCTACTTACTGGTAGGGGTGTGCGAAGCTTCGAAAAATTCGAAGCCGAATCGAATCTCAGGGTACTTCGTATTCGATTCGAACCTATGTTTGGCTTCGGCTGCCGTTCGAAGCTTCGGTCCATTCGAAGCCTTGATAATGATTTACTTACAGTCTGGTTTCAACAAGAGTTAAACCAAAGTACGGTACCTTAAGAATTAAAAAATATTTTTATTATTATGGGCAACTGATAAAATTCCTTAACGTTGTGATTTTCAAGACGGCCATTACATTATGATCATACCGTATTGATAAACATTCATTAGTACCAACTGAAAGTGTAGATAAAATAAATAATAAAAGTAATATTTTTAAAATTTTCGGCCAGTTTAAACTTTTAAAGTATTTCTTAGTTATTAAAAATATTTTGTAATAATTTTGAATTCATATGCGCAAGCAGACATTTTAGTTGTTTAATTACTACATGACCAAAACTCCTGTCTGTGCGAGTATATGGATATCGGCAGAGTTGAGCGATAGTTGAGCGCGTGCGCGGCTCGAGTATATGGATATAGCCAGAGATGAGCGATAGCAGAGCGCATGCGTGAGTAAGGAACACTACGTGCCTAATATTTATACTAAAAAAACTTAACGTCATCACTATAGATGATAATTGCTGTTAATAACTTAAAATATTATATATTTTCTTTAAAAAATAAAAGGATATATTATTTTCTAAAACGTAGATCACGTGTTTTTTGAGCGCCTATTTGATTGAGTCGTACCTCGTGTGTGAACAATTAATTTAACAGTATGCAGGGTGAAACCAGTGGTGATTGTGCAAATACTAATCGGCAAAGAAGTACTGTGTGGAATTTTTTTAGTAAAAATATTGATAAAAAGTCGGCTGAATGTCGAACATGCCGAAAGAACTTCAAGACTCCATCAGGTTAGTTGGCCGTTTTCTGTATTACTGTATTTGATTGAAAATTTGTAGACCAGCCTAAGTTTTGTATTAGGCCTATAAATTATGTGCAACAATTTTTGTAAGTGGCTTATTTTCCTAATATATTTTACTTTTAAATAATGTTTCCTGTAATTATCATATGGGCGCCCTTGAGGCCTAGTGTATGTTATTGTCCATTGTGGAGGGCATGTGCTTCCCTTAAATCCGCTTATGCTCATGGGCAAATTTTCGTGAGGGGGGGCACGAAATTTTGAGAAGAAAGGTGTGGATCCTCTCGAATTTCATGAGGGGGTTACGGGAACTATCACAGAACAACAATAAAAATTAATAAGATATCTGGTTCGTGAGATAGTAGATGGATCCGCCACTGGGTCTAGGCCTATTATAAGCCAAGTCGATTGGGGTACGATAGAGGTTTTAGACTTTTTATTTAAGTTATCACACTTACCTTAGACTAAAATAGGGGATTGAATCCTGGTTTGGTGTACTGAGGGTGGTATTTTTCTAAATGGTTCCTCTCACGCAGTAGCCCTACAGGTACGCTATATTTAATCTAAATTCAACTTTACTCATCTCTAACACATTAGCGCAATTAGTACAAATGCATATTATAACCTAACGTGCCATGAAGCAGTAGGGGCCTACTAAAAATAAAGTTAGGACTATTTTATCCCATGCTTTAATGGGAATATGGCAAGACTTTAGGCAATGTAATAGGCCTATCACATTTACTAAATTCCTGCTAGATTTTCATTTACTTACCACAATATTAAATTTTAAATCTCCTTTTCCCCTTTAAATTAATTTTTTTTTTTTTTGCAGGCACAACCAAGACACTTCTTAACCACCTCCAAAAACACCCAGGCAAATACAAAGAATTTCTAGATGAAAACAACAAGAAGGATCTGCCCGCACCTGCTCCTAGAAAAGATAGGACAGTACAACAAAACATCCAGACTATGCTTAGTAGAGAAAAGATGGTCTCATCACACCCGTATGCTCAAACCACCACTAACAAGATTACAAATATGCTTGTAAAAGGACTTTTACCATACTGCTTTGTTGAGGAGGAGGGCTTTGTTGAATTGGTTAAACATTTTGCTCCCAACTACAAGATTCCTGCACGAACTACGTTCTCTCGGAATTATGTATCAGTGCTCTACCAAGAGACTCGGGATCGTCTCAAAACAGAGTTTCTTCAAGATCTCCCATTTGTACAGGCACTAACCCTCACATCTGATGGCTGGACATCTCGTGCCACATACAGCTATGTCAGTCTAACTTGTCATTACCTGAATGACAAATATGACTACAAGACATTCACTATGGAAATCATTCCAATGAATGAAAGTCATTCTAAAGCCAACATAAAATCTAGACTTGAGCAATGTGTTGTTAATTGGGGCATTTCACTGGAGGACATGACAATCCCAATTTACTGCATTACCGATAATGCACCCAATTTCCGCTCTGCTGCCAAAACACTATTTGGTGACAAAGCCCGTCCTTGCTTTGCACATTCTCTACAGTTAGCTGTTGACGATTCCAAATCTGAGTGTCCTGGTGTCAAGAAGCTGTTACAGAAGGCAAAAAACATTGTGGGTCATTACAGGCGTAGCTCTCAAGCACGGGAACGCCTTCATAGTCTGCAAGAGAGAATGCAGGTACCCCAGCTGGAGCTAATTCAGTATGTGGAGACTCGCTTGAGTAGTGAGTATTGCATGCTTCAGCGGCTTGTTGAAATGAAGGGCCCCATCGCTGCTGAACTAGCACAGTCTGAACACAATATTGAACCGCTGACAAATGCAGATTGGGCTCAAGCAAAGGGTGTGTTGGAAGTTCTTGAGCCACTTGCTCAAGCCACGAAGGAAATAAGTGGCGATTCATATCCAACCTCTTCGATGGTCATACCCATCCTACACTGTCTGCGTTCTCATTTAAACTCTCGCATACAAAGGCAAGAAGAAGGTATGACATTTGCGAGAAGCCTTTTAAAGACACTTAAGTCTAGATTTCCGTTGCATGAAGAGGATGAAATATTTCGCTTATCTATGTTAACGGACCCAAGATTCAAAGGTGTAGTTATCAATAATATTGTTGCTTCAGCAAATTTGTCAACTGCTTTAAGAAACGAACTATACCGTGATTTTGAAGAAATGGATTCAACAGCTGATGAGCCAGAACCATCAACTTCAAACTCTGGACTGTGGTCATTCTTCGATTCTCTACCAAACGAGAGAAAAGAGATGAATATTTCTGAAGAAGTTGAAAAGTATTTATCTGAGCCTAGGGTGAATAGATCCACAAACCCTTACCATTGGTGGAAGCAAGAAGGGTGTAGTAAATTCCCAAATGTCGCTAAGGTTGCGCTTAAATATCTTGGTATTCCTGCTACAAAAGTCAGTAGTGAGAGACTATTCTCATCAGCAGGAAATGTTGTTATAGCCCGACGAGAGTGTTTACTCCCTGAACATGT
This sequence comes from Timema cristinae, assembly GCA_039000515.1. NCBI lineage: Eukaryota > Metazoa > Arthropoda > Insecta > Phasmatodea > Timematidae > Timema > Timema cristinae. Next base: position 5,312,958 of record JBCFYV010000024.1, read on the forward strand.
ACAACAGCTTACCTTCCTCCATAGCAATCTTAAAAAGAATAAGTAAGACTTCAATAAAGCAAAATAAAACCAGACTCAAAGAAATATATTTTTTACCTACCTGCTAAGTATAAAATAAAAAGGTGTTTTTTTTGTTGTTTTTTTTGCATAGAGGTAAAGTGATTAACATTATCAAGTTGGCAATAAGCTACAAATATTAGTGCTAGAAACAATAAATAGCCTATAATATTCAGTTTGATGCTAGATAAATACCTATATTTAATAACAATATATTAATAGTTTTACTCAAAATAAAATAGAAAAATATTCGAACTTCGATTCGGCTTCGAGAATATTTCACATATTCGACTCGACTTCGATTCGAACCAAAAAAGTGGACTTCGCACACCCCTACTTACTGGTATTCATAGTTGTAGCTTAGCAGTCATCACTAGTCTACACCACACATTAAACTAACTAAGCTTTGAATACAACTTGCCAATAGTATTCGGAACATTGAGACAAGTTTTCTCTTTAGCATCCCGGATCACATCCTTTCGGGCTGTACGCTCATGGTTTTACGGATGAGGAATGTTATATCTACAAGAAATGTACCCGCATTTGCTTGGAAAAACAATTTTTTAAGGGAGACAACCCTCAGCACACACGACCAGGCCTCGAACCTGGATCTTTCAGCCTTGCGTAACAAAATGACACAGGGAAATAAGAAAGCTGGTACGATGAGGAGCAGAATTGTTTCTATAGACCAATAAATTAGTGATGGTCCTCAATGGGGCCACCTAATTGAAGAGAAACATCGCCACACATCAGAGAAATGGAAGTTCTGACACATAATAACCGCCAAAACCATCTTCAATTATCTTTAAAATTATGTTATATCCAAGGGCGTGGAAAGGGGTGATTGAGGAGGGGGATCCATACCCCAAAATCTGATATGCATACTTATACATTATTTACTAGCTAAAGGCAAAGTAAAATTTTCTGGTAGACCACCCCTATGTAAAAAAAAAGCTTTCTACGCCCTTGGTTGGTAACGTATTAAAAATAAAGTCTAGCTTAATGTCAAGAGGACTGAATTGTATCCACTTGGAATGGTATCCATTCCAATAGTTTTGTAAAAAACTGCTTTTGTGAAAAATCAGAATTGTATCCACAAATGGCCGACTTGAGGTTTAACAGAAGGAACATAAAACGTAAAAATTTTGTCACACTTCTGGTAGAGGGCAGCAGGATGGAATCTTCTTAACTTACTAATTGTATACTAGAGTGCAGCCTTGTCTAAAAATATTTTTTTAAACATTAAGTATTATTATTATTATTAGCACCACGTCTTACTACCTGTTCGGGTTATACGCACTTACACTAATGTGTAATGGTAGGGTGATTGTGAGATGAAATGAAGGACCTACAGTTTAACATGGAATCTGAACCACGGTGGAGGCCTGGCATTCCCCACATTCACAAGATGTCTTGTCAGAGGTGAAGGAAGGGTTTGGTAATCAGATAAATCTGTGCCGGGCCCGAGGATTAAACCTCGGCCGCCACCACAGAAGTCTGACACCTTACCCCTAGACCACCAGGTCACCAACATGAAGTATTCATTCTCTTTAAAGATTGCACTGCATACTAAAACATTAATTTGCAATCTTATTTAACTGGTAAGATTCTTTTTTTTTAATTTCAATACATTTTAAAGTATGTATAGATTTATATAATTTTAAAGAGATAAATCAATTATTTTATTATATTATTTTATTTGGCAACAGACTTTAACCACTATGTTAAAAAATGAGTATTGAAAATCTAGCATTAATTTATTCAAATCTATTAAGAAACAAGACACTGTTTATGAATTCTGGAAAAAAAAAAGAATCTTACCAGTTAAATAAGATTGCAAATTAATTTTCTAGTATATATAGTTGTATAAACATAAAACTACTTAAATAACCTTGATAGCTTTACACACCTAATACCAAGAAATATATCATTATTATTATTATTATTATTATTTGCACCGCGTCTTACTACCCGTTCGGGTTATACGCACTTACGCTAATGTGTAATGGTAGGGTGATTGTGAGATGAAATGGAGGACCTACAGTTTAACGTGGAATCCGAACCACGGTGGAGACCTGGCATTCCTCACATTCACAAGATGTCTTGTCAGAGGTGAAGCAAGGGTTTGGCAATCAGATAAATCTGTGCCGGGACCGAGGATTGAACCCCGGCCGCCAGCATAGAAGTCTGACACCTTACCCTTAGACCACCAGGTCACCCAAGAAATATATCCTTATTAACTATACATATTTAGCTTAATACATTTTTTATACAAAATGGTAACATCAAGCTTTTTTTCTTGGTTTTTGAGTTGACAGAAGAAGTGTTCAAGTGACCAAAGGCTTGATAGTCACAAAAGAATACATAATTTTTTTTTTAAACTCTCAATTTCACACTCCTGGGTTTTATGTGATAATAATGCAAAGAATCATATTCCTGTATTCTGAAGTAACCTCCAGTGGCAGCCATGTGGCACAAGGCATTAGGGTCTTTTTAAAGTATATAAAATAAAAACACGCCTTAAGTTCACATCTTCAGACACCCCTAAGATTCTTTGCAAAGTTTCTTGAAGTGACAGTGTTAAGTACATTCGATGGGATGGTATTTATATGATTATTTCCTAGACTGAGTCTGTATTCACTGACGGGTGTAATCTGCTTTGGGGCAGCCAGTGAATTCAGGCTCTACAGCTTAAGCTACCTTTTATTGGGAGAATTCATCTATTTGTCTGAATATTACTATGTAAATGTAAGATCATATCAAACAAAGAATTTGAACGTTACTTATGTGTAAGTTTTATTTGTCAAATACACACGATTTGCCTTCTAATATGAATTCAAAACAACCAAAACCTAAGATAATTTATCTTTGGATTCAATATTGACAAGTAATCTGTAATTTACTCTTTGGATTGCAGTTGATTTGGTGATCAAGTAAGACAGAAATAAATATATTCTACATTCAATAGGAGAATACAAAGATTGATCGCATGGTTTAATATAACAGCATATTTGAAAAAAAAAATCTATTGGATTTTAAAGGAAAAAATAAATCCTTTATGATAATCGAACATTCAAGTTGGACTGATGAGAGATTTCAACAGAAATTGTCATAGTGGTTTGGATGTGATTGAGAAACAAACATTTCCTTTTTATATATTAGTAGAATTTTACATAAAATAGTTAAAATTAAAAAATACTCCCCCCCCCCTTTTCCCAAATCCTCACAAACATTAAAGCTAGGTTAGTTGCAAAAAAGTATGTTGTTCTAAAATTGGATCTAGGATCTAAAAGTTTGGAAAACCCTACACCACTAATGACAATGGATGCATTTATCATGTGACCTGCAGGTGACAGAGACACACAAGTAGTACTGGGTCGCTAGTGGGTTAACTGTTTATACCTAATTTGCTACATTTAAAAAAGAGTGTATCTTTGCATTTCTACCCCACTTTTGAAGTCCACAAGATCTCACTTGAACCCCTTTATTGTGCTCTTCAACTTTGCAATGAAAAACAAACATTTCAAAATATATTATAAATTTTACTCAACAACTTTGTACAAATAATTCAAATTATTACATGTGTTTTTAAAAACCTTATATCTATCTATCTATCTATCTATCTATCTATCTATATATATATATATATATATATATATATATATATATATAAACTAAAGCATTAGGATGTCTTAGCTGCAGGGCAAATTATGTCAGATGTTAAAAAAAAATATGAATGGGCTTGGGACAGAGGAAATTTTAGACTATAAACAGAAACATCAAGTTTAAAAAAAACTGTTACAAAAATGGCCAAATTGTCTTGGTAATGCTTCGAACCTCAATACAAATATTACATGTCTATGTTACTGTAGTTCTTAGATTCACAAGATATTAAACAAAATTGCTTTAATTTATGTAATTCAATTGTTGTATATACAACTAGATAATGTTTATTTTAGGGGTTGACATGTTCATTGTTCAAATTAAAAGTTCAAACTCATAGTCTAGAGCAGTAATATACAACCTAAGGTACGTGTACCCCGGGCGTATGTAAAGACATATTAGCGGTGCATACAATTTACATAAGTATATATTTTATTTAATGATAAACACTAAATAATCAGGGCCAGACTCAGGGTTAGCCACACAAGACCAGGTTGTAAATCACAATTTTTTATATTTCTCCCTCGCTCACCTAAATGTAGATATTTAGTTATGTATAACTTGTATAATGTATAATTATACACCTAGCACAAACGAGGCGTTAGCGTGATTTATAATGTACGTTAATGAACTACAAAGTATTCCTTAGATGCATACACATTCAAATGTACGATTTTGGTTAGGGCCCATTGCAAACTGCGACTTAAAATTTTCCCTCTTAACGTGCATTTGGCGCACACCTAGAAAACACACCTAAAAAGTTGAAAAATGTCTGGCCATATTCCCTCAGTTTTGGGTAAAGCGTTATGAACATGCCTTGAGTTAGTTTATACCTTAAAATAGGATGCAAACAATATAACCTCTGCCTTTGTTTACACCAGTTATAGCTATGATAGAGAATCTAAAGATATGTTACTTCTCCAACTTACATGGTGATACTGAGCTAGATGAGCTCAGGGTAGGAGCTAACGTGCATAAAGAACTTGTGTTTGTATGGTCACCACATTTTGTTAATTAATGCCTGATCAGCGCCATGTCAAGCGCCTCATGTGTACAGGCTTTAAGATAAATTATACCTAGGGGTAGGCCAACAACAAAGGAATACCACTGGCCAAGAGAATGTTAGTAACCAAATTCTTTGTAGTTAAACAGTACTAAATATAACTCATTACATGATCATTTTAACATGATTATAAAGGTTTAGTATAGGTATACAATGTATACATTTAAATATGGTTAAACTGAAAGAAAGATCCCTGGCTTTCTATATCCTGGTCTCATTTTTCAACTATATTTAAATTAATCCCTGTGGTAAAGCTATTACCAAATGATCTAAACAAACCGGTATAAGGCTTTAAAGTAGCATACATTGTTTTAACCTTAATATAAATCAATGTTTATATATAAATAAATAAATCGATGATAGCAAATATAATTGAATCTTTCTTCAAAGAGGTAAATTTATTCTTGAGCCTCCATTCAAACGTGCTCTTCTTGCTCATCTGGCTGGAAAGCTTTGTTGACAAATGAGACTTTTCGTTTCGGTAATGGTGTATCGTATCTTGGTGCCATGGAGGTCATTGGCGCTATTGGTACTATTGTTGAAGACAGGCCACTACTTCGTTGAGACAGTTGTGAGAGTCGCCTTTGTGTCACTGTACTTTTCCTTTCTATTAGAGCTTTCCTGGTATCTTTATTCAAGACACTGAGCCTTTTTGATAATGGCCCTAAGAAAATAACATAACAGGGATGATTAGTTGCTCACGTTATTAGTGTTGCATTCTAAATGTATGCATATTACTTAGAGATACCTTTTTTTAGGAATAAACAATTTTATAGACCTTGCCTACAAACCGCACTCCTTCAGCACCCATTCATTACTGACTTTGTCTGGACAAAAATGTTGGCGTTAACACACTTTCATACACTGCCATTTATATTATTATTATTGTTATTAGCACCGCGTCTTACTACCCGTTGGGGTTATACGCACTTACGCTAATGTGTAATGGTAGGGTGATTGTGAGATGAAATGAAGGACCTACAGTTTAACGTGGAATCCGAACCACGGTGGAGACCTGGCATTCCTCACATTCACAAGATGTCTTGTCAGAGGTGAAGGAAGGGTTTGGTAATCAGATAAATCTTTGCCGGGACCGAGGATTGAACCCGAGCCGCCAGCATAGAAGTCTGACACCTTACCCCTAGACCACCAGGTCACCCACTGCCATTTATAAAAAGATCTATTCGGCCTGTCACCGCATTCAAACAATTTGATGCATTCTGCAAATCACTTTCATTCTCAGCCATTAATATGGCATCATCTGCATTTAGCAGCACTCTCACATTCACATTGTTCATTTGTACACCAATGGCACCCTCACACATTTATCCATGAATACATTAAACCACAAAGGGGACAAAACATAACCATGTTTAACATCCTGTTCAATGTCAAACCATTCATTCAAAGCTCCATCCACTGTAACACATGCTTTACTTTCATCACACACCGCCATAATTACATTTACTAACCAAGCCTCCCCACCATACTTTCTCAGAACATTACATGACATACTCCCATTCATTTTATTTGTGGCTATTACTGGTTCTTACTTAACCAAATCAAATAATACTGTACCTTTAGTATCAGTAACGCTTTCAAATACATTATTCAAACTTTCCGCAATGGTCCCAACAGTAAGTTCTTTGTCTGCTCGTTGTAAAAGATGCGCTATAGTTGTTTTTCGTGGCCTGACACTTGCGGTTTTCCCATGTCTAGATTGTTCACATCTGGTAGTTTGGCTATCTTTTTCAAGTCTTCAATTACAGATTCATTGACAATTCCATTATTCAAGTCAATTTCAGAACTCTATATTCAAGACAAAAAAAAAACACAGTTAAATTAGAGTGTAAATAAAAAAATTATAATCATTTTATTTTATTTTATTTATTTACTAGCAGAAGTACCCGGCTTAGTTTTTAATAAATTTAAAAAATCTAATCAAAATCTTAAATTCCAGCTTTGACATGCACATGTTTGTGAACAGAAGCTTCTAATATTTAAATTTCAACCCTCTGCCTCAGTAGATATTGCGCAATGCTTATGACAAACAAATTCATCTGATTGATATAGATTTGAGGTATTTAAAAGTGCACTTTCTGAACAGACTGATTATATCAGCACACAAGAATTTCTATGAGTGAGAGAGAAAGTATCTACTAATTTTGACAGGAAAGGTATTTTCACATAATTTCCATGGTTCTTTTACATGCCATGATCAACATGACAGACAGTTTTGCTTCCATTTCCAAAGAAAGTTGTGCTAAGGATTTTTATAGCTCAAGAAAAATAGGTCTAACCCGGTTGTATTTGAACCCAAGAATATTGGGTCCTGAGGTGACCACTTTACCCCAATACCACTGAGCTTGACATAATTTTAGTTGTTTTGTTTAGCACTGCATCTTACTATTCATTAAGGTTATAGGTTCATATTTTTGGCTGAAACATATCATGCTTTATTTTTGATATTAAAAGTTTAAAAAATTAATTTTGAAGCATTGAATACAAAAAGACTATTTCTAAGTTTGATTTAAGTTCAAATTAAATTGGAAGTGTTTTATAATCTTAATTTTACTTATCACTGTACTTAAGACAGTGTTTATAGCTGTAGAGCTTTCAATTATTTTTCAGGCTCACAGATAAAAAAAATTTAATCCAGAGTGAATATTAGACAACATTTTATTAATAAAATCAATCACTACAAGTTTTTTCAATGTCTATTAACAAGTAACAATGTTTACACCTCTTTTGGATAATGATATTGCGATATGAGGAATGTTTTGTGACTAGATATTAGCACAAACGAATTCATAATCGTCACCCTTAAAAGTAAAAAAAAAAAATAGAAGATTATTATCTTTCTTTTTTTTTATAGCAGAAATGGTGTATTAGACTATATGGTGAGAGTCTAGGCATGAGTTAATGGCAGCATTTTGGCAGTTTTTATATCAAAACTTTTCTTGGCCAAAATATATCAAATATATTCCAGTAGAAATATTGAGTTTAATTTTCTTCAAATAATGAAATCAAAAGTTGTTGAATAACTGTTAAGGGATTCCTGGAATTTCATGACAACTTTTTCTCTTCATTTAAAAAGTTTGTCCATCTAATGTCACTATGCTAACAACAGATATTACCAACTATTAATTTCACCACACGAAGAAACTTAAACTTTATGTTCTTATTGGAACAAGATATTTTTTATTTTAGCAAAAAAAAAAGCTTTGCTATAAAAACTGCTAAAACAATGCCCTTGAATCGTGTTCCCTACACTCAGAACTGCCGGAGGGGAGAGGGGGGGATATTGGTACTTCCAGGGGTCTGGGCTCAAGATCTAGATTCACAAATAAAAGTAGAAGATGAAAAAATACAAAATAAAATACGAATGATAAGCAATAAAATGACCATTCAGAACAGTGCAGTGCAGTACAGTGCAGTCCAGAGGCTATCTGCGAAGCTTATTGTCATGGGTCAGAATAATTCCCTATATTGTTAGTTCAGTCTAGTCTTGTCCTTAGTTTCCTCGATACCCTTGGTATCACAATAATCAATCCTATGCGCTAAGAGTCTCGATACCACTCGTTAGTATTCAACAGGGTTAAGTTGATCATGATCCCGGCATAAGATTCTTTCTGTCCTTTTTCCTGCCATCAGTCCTTCAACTCGATCAATTCAGATAAGGGCAGGAGAATAAAGTGAAACTTGTTTCTGCAGCAATAGTGTTAGGCCAGCTCAGTAGGTACCGGTAATTACCTAACTAATTCATTTACTCATTGTTTAACAAGGTTGTTGATATTATAATAAATAATCTTTAATATCATCAATTTGGCAATAATGCAAGTTTTCAGTTACATATTTTAAATCATTCTAGAAATATGTAGTTCAATAGCATAACTTTCTTTGTATTTTGTGTCTTAATGTGTTTCTTCAAATGATAAAGGAATATTTCCAAAAATTTAAAACAATGAGTAAATGAACAAGTGTGAAGTGTAGTAGTGCAATAGTTTAAGAAGAAAAGAAGAGAAGAAATGAAGACAGAAGTGTGTTTGCTCTTATCTAGGCCTAACCTAACTATCCTTTCAGGTTAGCTTCCTTCTATATCAATTAATTTACATTATTGTACAGTGTTTATACACTGTAATATTATACAGTTCCAAGTCATTAGGCACTAATTCATTTTATAATTTTTAATATGCAATACAAATAGTATAAACAATATAATGATCTCTAATTGTAAAACTAGCTCTATTACCATTTAAATAACATATTATTTTTGATACATCCAAATGATATCAGAGAATAAAGGATGTTTCATACAATGAAACCAGTTAGTGGGATTGAGGTATTGATTCAAACAGTTTTTTATTATTAACTGTAAGACAAGCCTACTTGTGAAATACACCCCCCCCCCCCATCCTCTCCCAACATAATATATGTTAATTATTGTAATATATGTATAATACAAGTATTGTTGTGCACCAGAAAGCATTGTAAACAACTGAGAAACAAGTGAAGTGCGCAGCCACCATGACAGACAAACGAGTGTAGCGTGAGTGTTATGATGTATCGGCCGTTAACTGCCTCTAGTATATTCACGGTTATAATTTGATGTCAGGTAGCACTCTCATACATAACAATTATTATATAAGTACTAAGGGCATGTGAAGCTTTGAGAAGTTTGACTTTGCTATGAATGTTCATTTGCTTTGACTTCGATTCAAGAGTGTAATTACAGATTCAACAACTACAAAGCCTGAACAAAATAAATCATTTGAAGTTAAAACACACATTTATGTTTACTTTTGAAAAATTTTCCACTTATTTTTCCATCACAAATTAGTGTTAGGTTAAAAAAAATCTAAACTAGTTGTATTACATTTATGATAACTTAATTCATCATATTAAGACTAAATATATTTTAATTTCGTTTGGAATATAAGATTATGTATTTTTATAGTTATGCAAATATAATACTTTTATCCAACATTAAACTTTTTTTTTAATGTTCCAACTTCAATTCGGCTATGGGAATATCTCATATTATTTGATTCGACTTAGCTTAAAATTGAAAGAGAGGACTTCGCACACACCTAATAAATATATATCAAAAATGTTTATATAAAAGATAATGACATTTCATATCAACTTTCTGAGCCATTGGGGCATATAGCTATATTTTTACCTTTGAGCCAATCCTGAGGGTAGTTGAAGCAAGTAGATGGGAGAGAGTACTCAAACGATGCATTATCATTCCAATAAACTGGATCACAAGAATCACAGCAAAGAACAGCACAAACAAAATCCCAATAGGTTCAAGTGATAGGTAAGATTTCACTATAACAATCTGAAAAATAAACAACATTTTCAGCAAATTTACAAATTTAGTAAACAATCTTACTACACGTTCGGGTTGAACACCTTTGTACTCATTACTAATTCGTATGAGGGCAGAGTAGAAAACACACTCAATACATCCGAACATGATCGAACCCCAATCTTCCCGTCTTCAGCAGTCTAGTCTATTGTGAGAGTAGCGCCAAATGCCGGGATCACGACCAACTTAACGTAACATAACGTAAAGGATCTCTGCTTGTGTTTAAATGGAAGCAATCACGATGCAGTTAACTTAACGTTGATTTGCAGTTAACTTAACGAGATGTCCTGGGAGGTCTATTAATTCAAGTGAACATTACTTGAAAGGTATCACATGATCTAGCCAGCCAATCATTATGCGAGTGATGTCAACATGGCTATTTAATAATTCATTTGTTGGTTTTAAAACCTAGGTCTACTTTTTAGCTTTATTTCTAGTGATCGAACATTTAATTAAAATAAGCAGTTAGTATTGTATCATTATAGAACAGACATAATTCAAATATGGTAAAGAAATTAAAAACACAAAGCTTTTGTTATATAAGATGGTATAATGTATTGCTTTCAAAAAAGATCCTTGTTATTAAAATATAAATCAACTAACAATCATGTTTGTAAAAACATTTATCGGTTGAAAACTGTAAACATTCACAGATCATATACACTAATACAAATATTACAAATCACAGCTCAAAACACATATTCTAGAATGGAGATGTTTGGTTCGAGTTGTTATGTTAAGTTACGTGAATCGTGATCATACATAAGTTAAGCTAACTTTAAGTGAACGTTACGTTAAGTTGATTGTGATCCCGGCATTAGACCCCCTGGTCACCAAAGCAAGTAATTAGGGAATAAAACAAATATGTGAACACATGCTATGCATATATTTACAATTACATATTTTGGCACATTAGACTAAAAATAAAACTTGATTTCAGTGTAGGTCCACATCGAGCTGAATACTAAATACCGCACATTATTTGCTTTGTTTCACTTTGTTTTAATTGGTTAATTTTTAAAGACTATATTTACATTTAAAAATATATAATGGTGTTTGTGTCATTTATAAATATTACTTTTCGCTGAGAGAGTTTTGAGTTCTAATAGTAGGGCTGGGTTGAGTGAGATGGAGAGGAAACTAATCTAACTAGTGTTGGCTATATAAATACATAAATAATATTGAAATTGTCACCTCAAATATTTCTTTTTTTTATCAACACATAAAACTTTATAACCAGGCCCGGACTTTGGTCTAGGCAACCTAGGCAGCTGCCTAAGGCCCTGGTGTCAAAGGTACTTTTTAATGTTACAACATGTTGTGCCTCACTGTTCAGTCGGCCCTTGTATCTTTCTTCCGCACTTTCAAAGGCCGCGTCAACCACCCTCCCTACTGCCAGGACCGCTCCACAGTCCATGTTCTCTGAGCCGTCCATGATGAGTTCCACACTGTAGTCAGCGCCCATGAGAACTCCTCATTCTGTTGGCTCGCTTGGCAGCCACTATTGCTCACGTTTTCCTGCGCCAAAGGGAAACTCCCTTATCTCTCATTAGACAAGGCCAGGCAGCAGTGGAGGGTATTTAACACGGTGGTTCCTCGGTTAGAAGCCTCTGACGACATTCCAAAATCCTCACACACCGTTGGCATTGTATGCGAACAACACGGCTATAATACTGGAGTCGTGGCGAGGGCAGCTGGGGGAGAGGCGACTCCAGACGCAGTTGGAGTGGTGGCTGGCCACCTGGAGGACAAGTATTAACGTGCAGTGCTCTTCACATGGAAGAGAAAGTTCTACAGGCCGGCTCCACTCTGGCTGTTTGGAGAGCAGATCAGATGGGTGGACAGAGTTAAGTAACTGGGACTTATGCTGGACACCAAACTGACCTGGCGACAGCACTGTAATGAGAGACTCAACAAGACGAGACAAAGGCTGAGAATCCTAGGCCCACTGCTTAACAGGCATAGCGCCCTGTCTACAAGGAACGGTCTGACGCTGTACAAGCAGCTGCTCAGACCGATCCTCGACTATGCGTGTCCCACTTGGGGCCACCTGGTGGACATGTATATGAAGAGGATGCAGGTGTTCCATAGCGGGTGTCTTAGGGTCATTGTGAACACACCTTGGTATGCTCGGAATTAGACTTTGCATTGAGACCTGTACATGCATACCATCAAGGACCACTTCCAGAAGCTGGCGCAGTCCTTCTACGGCAGACTTCTCTGTGCCACCAATCCTCTTATCCAGGGACTTGGGAATTATGTCATCGACCTTAGAGGGTGCCATCGACGTCCCAAATCCCTGCTCGGATAAGCGAGAAGTGTCAAACAGTGGTTTGGGAGGCTCTCACCCAGCTCCCATAGAGAAGTGTCTCCATGCGTAACTCTAAAAACCCTTATTCGGTTTCCCAATATACCGTTTTTCCACCACCAATATTAATAATATGTATTTCTTTGTTTCAGAAACTTTGTGAAATGCGACAACCCGTTTGTTTTAGTACTAGAAACCACATGGTGTGACCAATTGGTCGGTATGTGTTGGAACTTGCTCTCGTGCTCCCCTTCAAAGTGCATCAGGGCATGCTAATGTGATGTGATGTCAGAAGCCAGTCGAAGATTGGCTACCCAACCCGGGTGTGCCACCTGTTTGAGTTATTAAATTGAATGATGTTACAAAGGAGCAATATTGTTTAAACTCTCTCTCCCCCCCCCACAATCACCTTACCTCCCCACCGCAACTCACGTTGCCGAAACGAGTACCCTACCACCCCACCTCGGGATTTTCTCATGTTCCACCATGACTCAGGTTGCTGGGACATCCTTCTGTTCCACTGCGACTAACATTGCCGGGACACTCACCGACGTTTATCCTACCCCTGCCCACACGTGTCTGAACACAACGTTGCCGTCATAGCAACATCAACCAGTTACCCCCGAAGCCGCAAGTCAGGGATAACAGTTCTGGTCCCAAGATGTGGGACGAATCAAGACATAGGACGGATGTCCTACGGACCAACTACACGACCCCAGAACACCACACAACACTTCCGAGAGGAACAAAACCCGGTGGTTCCCAAACAACCTCAGCAAAGAAGATAAGACAACCTCGTCAGAGAGGACAAGATGGTTATAACCAGAAGTAAAAAGTGTCCCAACCCAGCATGTACCCTAGGAGGGGACCAACACTATGTAAACTGCACCTCTTGCCAAAAACCCTATCATCACCTACGCAATGGGTAGGCAGACAAACCACATGACAACAACGAACCAGCCTACCGTTGCACTACCTGCGTTGAATCACCGGTGGAAATACATTATTGCCCAGGGTTAACCTGTACCGGGGAAGATGGCCAAGAGATGATCTGGCAGGACTGTCAACAATACGAATAAGAAGCCGCCCAAAGAGAAAAATGAGCACGAGGAAATCAAGCGGAAAATCAACAAAGGTACACCCAGCCTTCATCACAGCACGCCAACCCCTTCCAGAACAACGACCTAGCGCTAGTTCAAACCCACCCCTTCTTTATCGCTACAGACGCCTACTAGCTGGTTCTACCCCCAAATGGGAAGGACCTTACCTGAACAAACAAAGAGAGGGGTCTACTGAGTTACCTACCCAAATGGGCAATCAAGAAATATACATAGGGACAACTATGTTCTGCGCCCCCTGGTGAGAACATCAGGGACCGATAGCTACAAGAACGACCCACAACAGAGGACCCTGAACCTAGTACCTCTGAGTGCACAAAGGGGCCGGACCCTCCCCTATCAAGCAGTGCAGAATGGAGTATCCGACTTCAACCTCAACTACTTCCCATTCTGCCAAAACACTGTGAGACCAAAGATCACAGTGTGTGGTTACCCCACCTGGTGCTTGACGCAAACGTCACAGTGTGTAGTCACACAAACCCAGTGCGTGAAACAAACAATACAATGCGTGGTTACACCAACCCTGTGCATGTCGAAACAACATAGTGCATGGTTACCCTAACCCAGTGGGTGATGCCAACATCACAGTGCGTGGTCATACCAACCCAATGCGGGACACAAACAACAAAGTGCGTAGCTACGCCAACCCAAAGCGTGAAGCAAACAACACAGTGCATGGTTACACCAACCCAGTGTGTAACGCAAACATCACAGTGCGCGGTAACACAACACAATGTGGGACACAAATATCACGGTGCATGACGAAAACACCACCATGCGTGAGTACATCCCCTCAGTAAAATATTATCCAAGTGTGGCTCTGAAAAGGCAACATTTCGGTACTCCTAGGTATTAACAAGGGAGAGTGTGTCAGAAGCCAGGCAGGAGGACGGCGAGACTCTGAGAAGGACGTGCTTTACCGTGCACAGCATGACCGACCACCAGACGACGATGGAGACCTCGAAAGAGCAAAAGACAAAAACCGGTTTAAGCCAGGAAGACCCTAGAACACAACAGATTTCGAGACAGACGTGGCGGTGGTTTCTCTATAGTGCTGATCCTAATGTGGCCAACCAACTATAGAGCTGTAAAGCGTCACCGGCTGGAAAGCAATACCTTGTAGTCAGAGTCTGTTTAGAGGGACACACATCATAACATACCCCAACAGGAAGAGCACTCACTCTTCATCACACCACGTGCCACTAGCCAACCCTCTACAGGGCTGAGCAAAATGGCCGCAGCCACTTAAGCCACAAACACAAAAAATATCAAAACAAAAGAGGCACCGGCACATGCAGAACAATCAACTAGTGACGAGATGGAATCTGACACGGACAGAAAAGAGACATTTACATTGGCCTCCAAACTTACCAGGAAACGTTAATTTAAAACAGAACAAAAGCAAAACACAAAAAAGACAATCACAACATCAAACCAGTCTGGAAGACTAAAAAGGGCTGAAAACAAAAATGAAGTCACTATGACTGACAACACTCAAGCCACCAACAACGACTTAACTGGAGAGGCACCCAAACAACGATTACTACCAATAGTGACGAAGGGATCGCAACACCACATGAGAATCGCAAAGTACACCAAGGAATTAGGAAACAATTCCAATGTGTATTTCCTAAAGGACGGCCTTAAAATTCACACCACCACCAAACAAAACTTCGACCTAATGCAGCACTTGCTCAAAGAAGTGAAACAGGAATACCACACAAACGAACTCCCAAGAGACAATCCAGTCCACGTGGTTGTCAAGGGCTACCACTAAACATCCTCACGGAGGCTCTCCAACAAGAACTGATGGGGCTAGGCTACCCCATCACACGTCGGACAATTCACAACAAAAACACCGGTGACAAGCAACACTCACAGTCACACTGTTACCAATATTCCAGGTGAAACTAGCCAAGGACAATCAAAAACTCAGACATATACAAGATCAAGTTCATTAACAACACTAGAGTGCGAGTTGAGCCCTACATCCATCCCCTCAACAAAATAACACAGTGTCACAAATGCCAGAGATTCGGCCACACACGAAACAACTGCCAGAACAACCCAAGATGTGTCAAAGGTCTGTCAGCACACGACACCAAAGACTGCAAAAAAAAAAAAAAGAAGACATCACCCTGGCACGATGTGTTAACTGTAGAGGAGATCCCTCCGCCAACTAAATGCCCCGTGTACAGAAAAACTGGCATTACATACTGCGAAGCAGGAAGCCCTTACTCAGCAAAGACAGATCCCCTCACCTTCACAAATCACAGGCAGGAATTTCCCTTCACTTCCCCAACAATTCGAGACAATGGCCACAATGCACAAATCTGAGGTCGCATTCACAAGCCGGGTAGACTCGGCAAACATTCACTGGCAATACAGCCAGGCTGTGCGATATTCAACAAAGCCCCCACAACAAGCCACCCAAAAACAAACCTCCACAGCCTCCAACATCAATGAGTTATTTAATATTTTCAAGGAGTTGAACATAGTAAAATTAATCAACCACTTCAAACCATACCCTACACAGCTAAGGCAAGCAAAAGACACTTCAGACAAATTAATGATAGTCATAGAAGGTCTGACTGAATATTTCATCACGGAATGAAGGACAAAAGCACGACATTGACGAAGGACACACTTCGCGTTTTTGTGTGGAATGCGAATTGAATATTCCAGCAAGCAAAAGAATTAGAAGAATTATTCAACACGTATGCAATAGATATAGCTCTGATAAATGAAACTCAATTAAATCCAATAATTTATTTTTATTTTTATGGCTATGAAATTACAGGTCAAATAGAATGAATATACCCGGAAGGGGACAGCTATCTTCAGTAAAAGAAAACTCCCACATTATCAACACCATTTGAAAGACTTAATAACACTAGAGGCTACAGCAGTTATGGTCAACACCAAGCAGGAGGGTATTCTATTCGCGGTGATATACAAACTGCCGCAGGCGACGTTAGAGACACAAGACTTGGACGATCTTACAAAGGCAGGAAAAATAGTACTTACAGGAGACCTGAACTGTAAACACACAAACTGGAACAGTAGAACGACGACTGCGAACGGCCATACACTAAACAAACACCCTGACAACAACGACTACCTAGTGATCGCACCAAATGAACCAATATTTTACCCTTCAAACAACCTATAGCAACCAGACATAATAGATGTAGTTCTAACAGATATAGGAATCACACCAGAAGACCTCACAGTACTACACGAATTAGACTCAGACCACAAACCAATATCTGCGAGATAAAGATTACCACAGATATTGAGATAAAAGGGCTCACAAACAACCAAATAACATGTAATTGGGACACGTTCAAAACAACACTGGAGGACACACTTTTGGAAGTACACCACATTCACGTTCACGTTGACTGTACAAAAAGCCTATAAACAGAGTACAGTGAGGGAACCCATTCCAGATGACTTCCGGGAAAATAACCCACAACTAGACTTCCTCATATCTCAAAAGAGGGAAGCCTGGGGAGACTGGCAGACCTTCAGAACCCCCAATACAAAGCAGCCTACAATAGCTTAGAACAGATTAGAATAATAGTCAAAGGCATCAGGTTAGACAAATGAAACACTTATGTCACAGAGGCAGCCAATGACACGAACAAAACATGGAAAATCACAAAATAGCTAAGGCGCGATTAAAAAAATCAGAACAGTACCAGCCATCCACGGGGAAAATGGTGTGGCCTAAAAAAGCTTGGATAAAGCGAAGGCCATAGCCACGACACTAGAAAAGCAGTTCACACGAAACCAAAAAGCACAGAAATCAAACTTCACCAGGGAAGCCACCACATCAGTGAGGTAATACTTATTCAAACCAAATGACACACAGGCAGATGACATCACACTAGAAGAACTTACATCAACTATACAGGAACTTCCCAGGATATATGCTCCAGGACATGACAACATCACAAACGAGGTAGTACCACACTTACCACCTAGGGCAGTGCGGGTACTCTTGACAATACTAAACATACTACTTTAACTTTGTTAATTTCCGGACTGGAAGCTGGCCAAAGGGATAACACTACCCAAACCCAGTAAATACCCGAAGTTTTCTCAAAACAGGTCTATCAGTCTCCTCCCCACGCTTAGCAAATTATTTGAAAAAAATTATCCTTAGAAGACTCAAACAAATCACCGATAGTTTAAAAATTATCCCAGAACTTCAATTCAGCTTCACAAACAAGCACTCCACCGCCCACCCATTAGTTAATCTAATAGAAGATGCCACTCTGACTTTCGAGGAAAAACAGTATCTGATCGCTATATTCCTAGATATAGAGAAGGCTTACGACAAAGTATGGCACATTGGCCTACCTCACAAATTAATTCAACTTGGCTTCCCCTCTTGGCTCATACACACAATCGCCAGCCTCCAAAGTCTGAGAACATTCAAGGTAACAACGGAGGGTAAAATGTCCCCAACACATCCAATAAAAGCTGGAGTCCCCCAAGGTTCTACGCTATCACCACACCTTTACAACATTTACGTATCAGACATACCGTCAGACCCAAGAGTAAAAGTTGGACAATTTGCAGAAGGCACCATGATCTACGCACAAAACAGAAACATATATTTCACGAGTTTAGGAATTCAAAGATACCTAGTAACACTAGAGGAATGGTTCACTAAATGGAGAATAATAGTAAACCCAGACAAATCAGCAGCACTAGTAATATCTAAAATGCTACAAAATCAACCAGCTCCCTTCATCTTATTTAACACAGAAATACCCATACAGACATTAAGTATTTAGGCATAACAAAAGATAAGAGATAAAACACAAAGAACAAACAAACAAACAAACAAACAAACAAACAAAGTGAGACACACAAACATAATCACAGGATCACTAGGACATTACGAACCAGATGATCACAGGAAACATAAAGAACAAACAAAGTGAGACACACAAACACTTATCACAAGATCACTAGGACGTTAAGACCCAGATGATCACAGGAAACACAAAGAACAAACAAAGTGAGACACACAAACATAATCACAAGATCACTAGGACACTACGACCCAGATGATCACAGGAAACATAAAGAACAAACAAAGTGAGACACACAAACATAATCACAAGATCACTAGGACACTACGACCCAGATGATCACAGGAAACACAAAGAACAAACAAAGTGAGACACACAAACATATTCACAAGATCACTAGGACGTTACGACCCAGATGATCACAGGAAACACAAAGAACAAACAAAGTGAGACACACAAACATAATCACAAGATCACTAGGACGTTACGACCCAGATGATCACAGAAAACACAAAGAACAAACAAAGTGAGACACACAAACATAATCACAAGATCACTAGGACGTTACGACCCAGATAATCACAGGAAACATAAAGAACAAACAAAGTGAGACACACAAACATAATCACAAGATCACTAGGACACTACGACCCAGATGATCACAGGAAACATAAAGAATAAACATAGTGAGACACACAAACACTTATCACAAGATCACTAGGACGTTACGACCCAGATGATCACAGGAAACACAAAGAACAAACAAAGTGAGACACACAAACATAATCACAAGATCACTAGTACGTTACGACCCAGATGATCACAGGAAACATAAAGAACAAACAAAGTGAGACACACAAACACTTATCACAAGATCACTAAGACGTTACGACCCAGATGATCACAGGAAACACAAAGAACAAACAAAGTGAGACACACAAACATAATCACAATATCACTAGGACGTTACGACCCAGATGATCACAGGAAACACAGAGAACAAACAAAGTGAGACACACAAACATAATCACAAGATCACTAGGACGTTACGACCCAGATGATCACAGGAAACACAAAGAACAAACAAAGTGAGACACACAAACATAATCACAAGATCACTAGGACGTTATGACCCAGATGATCACCGGAAACATAAAGAACAAACAAAGTGAGACACACAAACATAATCACAAGATCACTAGGACGTTACGAACCAGATGATCACAGGAAACATAAAGAACAAACAAAGTGAGACACACAAACACTTATCACAAGATCACTAGGACGTTACGACCCAGATGATCACAGGAAACATAAAGAACAAACAAAGTGAGACACATAAACACTTATCACAAGATCACTAGGACGTTACGAACCAGATGATCACAGGAAACATAAAGAACAAACAAAGTGAGACACACAAAAACTTATCACAAGATCACTAGGACGTTACGACCCAGATGATCATAGGAAACACAAAGAACAAACAAAGTGAGACACACAAACATAATCACAAGATCACTAGGTCGTTACGAACCAGATGATCACAGGAAACATAAAGAACAAACAAAGTGAGACACACAAAAACTTATCACAAGATCACTAGGACGTTACGACCCAGATGATCAAGGAAACAAAAGAACAAACAAAGTGAGACACACAAACATAATCACAAGATCACTAGGTCGTTATGACCAGATTATCACCGGAAACATAAAGAACAAACAAAGTGAGACAAAAACATAATCACAAGATCACTAGTACGTTACGACCCAGATGATCACAGGAAACATAAAGAACAAACAAAGTGAGACACATAAAAACTTATCACAAGATCACTAGGACGTTACGACCCAGATGATCACAGGAAACATAAAGAACAAACAAAATGAAACACAAAAACATAATCACAAGATCACTAGTACGTTACGACCCAGATGATCACAGGAAACACAAAGAACAAACAAAGTGAGACACACAAACATAATCACAAGATCACTAGAACGTTACGACCCAGATGATCACAGGAAACACAAAGAACAAACAAAGTGAGACACACAAACATAATCACAAGATCACTAGGACGTTACGACCCAGATGATCACAGGAAACACAAAGAACAAACAAAGTGAGACACACAAACATAATCACAAGATCACTAAGACGTTACGACCCAGATGATCACAGGAAACACAAAGAACAAACAAAGTGAGACACACAAACATAATCACAAGATCACTAGGATGTTATGACCCAGATGATCACAGGAAACACAAAGAACAAACAAAGTGAGACACACAAACATAATCACAAGATCACTAGAACGTTACGACCCAGATGATCACAGAAACATAAAGAACAAACAAAGTGAGACACACAAACATAATCACAAGATCTCTAGGACGTTACGACCCAGATGATCACAGGAAACACAAAGAACAAACAAAGTGAGACACACAAACATAATCACAAGATCACTAGAACGTTACGACCCAGATGATCACAGGAAACATAAAGAACAAACAAAGTGAGACACACAAACATAATCACAAGATCACTAGGACGTTACGACCCAGATGATCACAGGAAACACAAAGAACAAACAAAGTGAGACACACAAACATAATCACAAGATCACTAGGACGTTACGACCCAGATGATCATAGGAAACATAAAGAACAAACAAAGTTAGACACACAAACACTTATCACAAGATTAGTAGGACGTTACGAACCAGATGATCAAAGGAAACATAAAGAACAAACAAAGTGAGACACACAAACATAATCACAAGATCACTAGTACGTTACGACCCAGATGATCACAGGAAACATAAAGAACAAACAAAGTGAGACACACAAACACTTATCACAAGATCACTAGGACGTTACGACCCAGATGATCACAGGAAACATAAAGAACAAACAAAGTGAGACACACAAACATAATCACAAGATCACTAGGACGTTACAACCCAGATGATCACAGGAAACATAAAGAACAAACAAAGTGAGACACACAAACATAATCACAAGATCACTAGGATGTTACGACCAGATGATCACAGGAAACACAAAGAACAAACAAAGTGAGAACACACAAACATATTCACAAGATCACTAGGACGTTACGACCCAGATGATCACAGGAAACATAAAAAGCCCAGACTGGCATAGTGACAAAAAAATAAAAAATTAAGAAACCTGAAATTTACTAAAAATATATAAAACAAAAAACCTAGAAAGGAAAACTCCTTGCTAAAGAAAAAAAAATCAAATTACATTACAAACTTATAATAATAATAATAATATATAATAATGAATAAAAACAATCACTATGCCAGAAAACCAAAGTGGACGCGGACTGCCTTCTTAATTCCACCGTTCCAAATTCCTTAAAACCCACCACGCTCCAAACTACCATCCCACACAAGTCATAACACAACATCAAAAACCTTTGTCCCCACTGGAACCCTTAGGTAAGCAGGTCTGTTCTTCACGTCAAGCCATGAGTTTGCTACAGCTGTGGATATGGGAGGAAAGGGTGGACCCATCAGTTTCAAATCCTAAGAAAATCCTGCCAAACCATATTTCCATCCCTAAGGAAAAAAAATCCTGCACATTTCAAGAAACCCATCAATCACGTTATGCCATCACCCACAAGCGATCACTCCTACTATACCAACCTACCTTACCCCAATTAAAAAAATCCTCCCAAACACCTAAGACACAGTGAAATCACTCATAATCACAACTATTACACTCACAGGGTACTAATTTATATTATTGTATTTTATTACGGCATCATTCAAAGCTTTCACCCTCATATCATGAGGATAAGAGCTAGCGACTGCTGCCTGTAACTCACAAAGCAAAATCAGCCCTTTCTCTTGATGAACTAGGTTGACGCTTCTGTCAACTTAGAGAGATTCAGAGTCGGGCAACAGCTGAAAGGCGTCAGAAGCCAGTCGGAGAGAGGCTACCGGCTACCCAACCCAAATGCCCCACCTGTTTGAAAGAGCTACTAAACTGTCTTACATTACGAAGGAACAATATTGTTTTAACCCTGTCTCTCCCTACAACCCACAATCCCCGTACCTCCCCACCGCAACTCATGTTGCCAGGACCAGCACCCTACTGCTCCACCTCGGGACGTCCTCATGTTTCACCGCGACTCACGCTGCCAGGACATCCTTCTGTTCCACCGGAACTAATGTTGCCGGGACAATCCTACCCCTGCCCACATGTGTCTCAACACATCACCATCATCGCAACATCAACCAGTTACCCCCAAAGCCGCAATCGAGGGATAACAAACACAAATTCATCCTGGAAAAAGGCAATTTGTAAATTTATTTAAACATCAGAATAGCCCTCTGGATACTGTTGTGTACACAAGGTTCAAATGGTCGCTTTCGGCCTAAAGAGAGTGAAGAATTATTTGGGATCTACTACAGAAGAGAACAAGTTAAATTCACTTTTTGCGCTGTACACAGAGTCAGAAATTCTGCAGTTTGTGGACTTTAGTGAAGTCATCCATTTCTTTCAAAAAAAGAAAGTTTGTTTTATTGCAATGTAAATCTTAAACTTGTAATTAAATGTCGGTGTATACCTTAACGTGTACAAAGGTACTTGTTTATTTACTTAAAGGTCAAAGTATGTTAAATTTAAAAATATAGAGGTAACAATGTTTTGTTATTACTAAAAAGGGGGGCGCCAACTCTGTTAACTTCCTAGGGGCCCTGGGTTCACTAAGTCCAGGTCTGTGTATAACAATAAACAATATTTTAGCCTGTAAACTACCTAACCAAATACTCCAAAACAAATAGTATATATTATATTATTTTGAGAAATTAATACATAATATCTCTTCTCATTAAAAATTAAATGTATTCTTCATAAATATAAGTTTGACTCAACTCCCAAAACAATGTAACTTTCATGTTCGAAACCATATTTTGAAATAATAAAAAATTAGATTCGTTTAGGTGGTTTCCAGAAAAAAAAAAATCAGTGCAGCTGATTGATATTATTAAAAGTGGAAAAGCAATATACCTCTAGTCCACCTCATTACACCCTATCCCTATCTTGAGCTAGCTCCATCCAGTCCACCTCACTACACCCTATCTATTTAAGGTCCATTCTAATGTTATCCTCTAATGTTATCTCTTTCCATTGGGTTTGCCAGTCACTACTCTAGACAAGGTTCTTGATTCTCCCATTCACGCTGCATGTACTGCCCACTGTAATCTGCAATATTTGTTTATCCTAACAATGTGATGTGATTAGTACAGAGTATGTAAATCATCACTATGTATCCTCCTACACTCCCCAGTAGCCTCATCCTTTTTTGAACCAAACATCTTCCTAATCACCTTGTTTTTTAACAATCTTAACTTGTTTTCATAATGTAAGATAAAAGACCACATTTCACACCCATGGAGAACTACTGGTAATATTATTGTTTTGTAAGTTCTGAATTTAACAACCTTAAACACAGGTTAGATGTCGACAACTTATTTATGTATTTTGTATTGGATTATATTGTTCTTTTTTTCCTAATTTCCAATATAATATTGCTATTTGTCAGAATATTGTAATTCGTGCCTAAATACCCAGGCTGTACTTTTTTCACTCTGGTGGCAATCCTGTTAACTAAAGCAACTCAAGAGAATCTTTGTTTTTGTGAATAGTTTCTGTGTTTTGTTTTGTTGTAAGAATTGAAGAATTATCACAATCTATAATTTTTCCTTAACACTTTCAATAGGTTATGGGCCCAGGATTAGTTCCTAATGCGTTGTTGGTTCTCTAAAGATAAAACGAATCAGTTTCGTGGTTTTTGTTGCTTGAGCTAGCCATGCTGCCGTGGCTGTTAACGTCGCAAGAAAGTTGTTTTTCATGAGCACATTAAGTTTAGCGTCATAATATTTACGTGAACATTCTCACGGAAAATGTATGTTTATCAGTTAAACTAAAAAGTGAAGTTTCAAGTAACTGTATGCTAATAAGTTTATTTATTTAATAGAATCTGTTTCTGTAAGAATAGACCTTGATCTTAACCTTGAAATTTAGTCAAAATGTCGGAAAAGATCGACATATCAAGTGTTAATAAGTTTAATGTTAGTAACTACCAGCAGTGGAAGTTCCAGTTGACATGCGCTCTACGCACCAAAGGTATTTTAAAAATCGCAAAAGGTGAGGAAGCTATGCCTACTGTAAATGCAAATAAGGCAATCGATTTATGGCAACAAAGGGACGCCGCTGCTATGTTTACCCTTACCTCAGCTATGGTGCTCAGTCAGATTGCCATGATTGAAAATTGTAAATCTTCCTATGAAATTCTAAGCAAACTATATTCTATTTACGAGCACAGATCAGAAACAAATAAAATGATAGTACATGAGCGTTTCTATCACTATCAATGGAGCTCGGCCGATTCAGTGGCTCAACACATCACCAAAGTGGAAGCTCTTGCCCGACAAATAAAAGAGGTCGGAGATTCAGTCAGCGATCTAACTATCATGACCAAGATCTTGAGTAGTCTACCTCTGAAATATAAGAGTTTCAGACAGGCCTGGCTTTCCATGAGTGAGGACAAACAAACCATCGCCAATTTGACATCCCGTCTGATTGATGAAGAGGCGAGCCTAACTAAGGGGGAAGAGCAAGAAACTGCTTTAGCTTCTATAGCTAACCGAGAAACTAAATCTCGTGGACATAATCCACAATTTCATGAAGCAGGAAAACAAAGTAACCAAACCATAAGAAAACTTACCTGTTATAACTGCCAATGTAAAGGCCACCTTGCCCGTGACTGCCGGAGTGAGAAGAAAAATCGACCAGTCTTTGATAAAGGCAGAGCTGACCAGTCAAATTTTTCTGCCTTTAATGTTAAGGAAGCAAATGCATGTATTTCTTTTTCTGATGAGAATACTTGGACCCTGGATAGTGGGGCTTCCAGCATATGACATGGCACAGAGGCTACTTTGACAAGTTTGAAGAGATTAGTGATGGTTCTTCTGTGCGTCTTGGTGACAACCACAAGCTTTTTGTCAGAGGGAAAGGTGATGTGATGATTCCTAAGTTGCTTAATGGTCAGTGGTATGACTCGGTCATTAGAGATGTCCTATTTGTTCCGGAACTGAAAAATAACCTCATGTCTGAAGGAAAAATCACCAAGCTAGGAATGAAAATAGTAAAATCAGACAATTTTGTTGAAGTTTTTGAAAAAGGAAAGTTGGTTGCTTGTGGTGAACGCCAGCCCAATAACCTGTAAAAAATGCTTTTTCAGACTTTAACCTCAAATGAAGCCAATTCTGTCACTCAGAATAGTTTAAAGCTATGGCACGAACGCCTCAGACACATCAATGTTAGAGCTTTGAAGGAGTTAGTCTCAAAATGCTTAGCCGAGGGTGTAGATCTGAGTGATGTAGACAATTTATTTTGCCCTGGCTGTGCATATGGAAAGAACCACAAGCTCCCGTTCAACAACCCAACCCACCAGAAGATGAAAGTTGGTGAGGTAATATACAGTGATCTTGGTGTCATGCCAGTCGCGTCTGTAGGAGGAGCTAAGAACTTTGTTACTTTCAAAGATGACTACTCTAGAAACATAAAAGTGATACATTACAATGTTTTAAAGATGTTTGTAAGATTGTAGAAACAAAATACAAGCGAAGTGTGCAAATACTCCATACAGACAATAGTACAGAATACATCAATGTGGAATTTCAGGATTTTCTTGCCTCAAAAGGGATCATTGATGAGAGAACAGCGCCATACACACCTGAACAAAACTCTCGCTCAGAGAGAGATATGCGAACAATTGTTGAGAGTGCCCGGGCGATGCTTTGCAGCAGCAACCTCCCTCAAGAGCTTTGGACGGAAGCTGTAAATAGTGCTGTATACATATTAAACCATACACATACAAAGCAGGCACATAACTCCACAACCCTGGAACTGTGGCCCGGTAAAAAGCCTCAGATGTCGCATGTAAGGACGTTAGGATGTGAAGCCTATATGCTGGTGCAAAATGGAAGAAAGAAGTTGGATAAGAAATCCAAGAAGATGATACTTGTTGGATATGATGGAAATTCTACCAACTACAGGCTGTACGATCCTGACACTAAGAAAATTAGAATATCAAGAAATGTTCTCTTCAATGAAGCACAACAAGGCTTTGAAAAACTTATCCACCACGTGCCCATGAAAATTGACTGTGAGTAAGAAGCTGAAGTCGAGAGCCAAGTAGACTATGAGACTAAGAAGACATCCCCAGAGCCAGAGCCGGGTGAGCCACCAGCAGAAATTCTTCAAGAGGATGAACCATACAAGATGTCTAGGCCTGCTCATAACCTCAGACCTCGTAGTATTTTAAAGCCACCAGCAAGATTCAATGAGAATCTTCTCTGCGTTGAGGAAGATAATCCTAGTACCTATTCTGAAGCTGTTACATGCCCGGACAAATTCAAGTGGGAAACTGCTATGTAATAGTAAGTTGACACCTTAGAGAAAAATGACACATGGACAATGGTATCATTACCTGAAGGGAAGAAACCCATCGGCTCAAGATGGGTCTTTAAAATTAAAAGAAACTCTTTGGGTGAGATCACGAGATATAAAGCATGTTTGTGTGCAAAAGGTTACACACAAAAGTTGGGAATAGACTACAATGAAACATTTTCCCCCACAACTCGCTATGATTCGAGTGCTCCTATTTATTGCAGTTAGATTTGACTATGAACTAACCCAATTTGATGTCAAAACCGCATTCCTAAATGGAGATCTTGAAGAGGAGATATACATGAGTCCTCCAGAAGTGATACAGGTGGATTCAAATGTTGTTTGTAAACTCAATAAGAGTCTTTATGGTCTGAAGCAATCGTCACGATGTTGGAACCGAAAGTTCGACCAAAGTCATAAAGGATTTTGGCTTCAGGCAATTTAATGGAGACAAGTGTATCTACAAAGCCGATGTTAAGTGGAATCGTGTCTTTCTAATCCTTTTTGTCGATGATGGTCTTGTGATGGGAACGAATAAAACATCATGTAACGTTGTAATCAATAAGTTGCAGAAGGGTTTTGAGATCACGACATCATCAGTAGAATTCTTGTGGGGATGCAGATACACTACAACAGAGAATATGGTACACTCTTCATTGGCCAATCACTCTACATACACCAAATTGCTAAAAGATTCAATCTTCAGGACGCTAATCCTTGTAGCGTGCCTGCAGATTCCAGTATTCATCTACAAGCCGCAGCAGAAGACCAATTAATGAAGCATGTACCATACAGGGAAGCAGTTGGCGCATTAATATTTATTTGCACAGTCAGTCGACCTGATAAAGCGTTTGCAGTGGGGGAGGTCAGCAAATATTGCAACAACTTTGACAAAAACCACTGGAACAGTGTCAAGAAAATTATTAAGTATCTCAAAGCCACAGCCAACTATGGAGTCATGTATCGAAAGTCCGAAGACCCAATTACTATTGTGGGATATTCAAACTCTGATTATGCCGGAGACCTTGATACAAGACGATCGACAACGGGCTACATTTTCAAGATCTCGGATGGTCCTATTAGTTGGAGCAGTACCAGACAGCAAACAGTAGCCCTCTCAACCACCGAAGCTGAATATATGGCAGTCTCAGCAGCATCTAAAGAAGCTATGTGGCTTATAACTATGTTCATGGACATCTTTGAAGAAGCCGCTGCACCTACGGTGATCTTTGTTGACAATCAAAGTGCCATAAAACTTGTGAATAATCCAGAATATCACAAGCGTACCAAGCACATAGATATTCGCTAACACTATATTCGGGAGCGATTTGAATATGGGGACATCGAGCTGCGATACACCGCATCGAAGGATCAGCTTGCTGACATCCTTACAAAGCCATTACCCCGTGAGGTTTTCCAACAACTATGTGCTGATTTGGTAACTGAGTCTTCTTGAAGTGCTGAATTAATTTTGTTTGTTTGTATGCTCAGTGTGTGTGTGTGTGTGTGTTTGTGTGTGTGTGTATTGTGTTTAACAATGCCACTATGACATTAGAAACATTTTTTTTTATTAGGTGCTCATTAAGGGAGTGTGTCAAAATATTGTAATTCGCGCCTAAATACCCAGGCTGTACTTTGTTTCACTCTGGTGGTAATCTTGTTAACTAAAGCAACTCAAGAGAATCTTTGTTTTTGTGAATAGTTTCTGTGTTTTGTTTTGTTGTAAGAATTGAAGAATTATCACAATCTATAATTTTTCCTAAACGCTTTCAATACTATTGCTATTTAAAATTGTTCATAAATATTTAAACCCATTAGCCTTGTCGGATGATATGTTGTTTGTAGTAATCTCTAAATTATCGTTCCCAATCTGTGTTTTCTTTGTTATAATATCATACACTTAGTATTTTCAGCGTTTCCTTCTACACCTTCTCCTTACAACAGGAGATGGGTTGTATCCCCTAATATATGAACCCAGCTCTCCGAACAAAATAAATATATAATAGAATAAGAAAAAAACAAATAGTAACTAAATGTTAACATTCTTTCTTACAAGCAATTCAATAAAACACTCATACATTCAGTTAAGTGTTAAATTACTGGTCTGGGGTCTGGTTGTTAAGTTCATCTGATCATTATAATAGGTTCTGAACCACCAATAAGCAGTATTATAACTCTAAAACAAATTTCCCCCAAATAATTAAAAGCATAAGAATATCTTTTTAAGGATTTGGTTCTTGAATCTGATTTTTTTTTTCAAATCCTCGAATCTTGAATATCCTTAAGGATTTTAGGGATTCGAAGGGTTCCCTAATAATAACCGAATGAAAGAGTGAAGTGTGTACATGCTTCATTGCTTGTGCTGTTGAAGCTGATGGAGCTCTTAGCCCCGAGGGGCCACGAGATGTGCATCTGATCCTGGTTCAGCTGCAGCAGGAAGATGGCCAACACAAACAGGGAGTTCAGCATGATGAAGGCAAACACATACTTGTTGCGCATCTCTCTCAAGCCTTTTTCCAACTTTTCCTGCAAACACACACATTCTCCTGTATCATCTCACTAACAACTTCACCTAAGAGATAAAGTTGAGAAGGGTATTTTACAGGAAGTGCGCCTGCGTTAGGGATGATCTGGTGTAGTGAGTGCTCTATGCCTTAAACTGTGCACTATGATTAGTATTTATAGTTTCATGAGGGTGTGCGAAGTTTCAAAAACTTCATCTTCACTTCAAATTTTCATTCTCTTTGTCTTCAATTCGAGAGTAAATTTTAAATTAGATGATTACAAAGCTTTGCACAAAAATAAAATAAATTAAAACTCATATTTATGTTGTTATTTAAAAAAAATCTGTTGATATTTCTATCAGGGTTTAGTGTCACTGTAGTAAAAATCTGAAATAAGTTTACATTTTGTGATGGTAACTTAATTTATCATTTTAAGACAAAATATATTTATCATTATTATTATATTTAGTATCTAAATTTACATAGTTATGAAAAATTTGATATTTTTATTATACATTACCTTTTTTTAAATATCCGACCTTCGATTTAGCTTTGGTAATATCTCATATTATTCTTTTCAACTTCACTTCTAGTTTAACTTCATCTAAATGTTAATTTTAGGAATACAAGAACTGGCATGAGAGAACACATATTATTCAAGTTGCCTTCAATATAAGTACAATTAAGTGAGAATGTAAATTCGGTCTACGTGCCAGCATTTATTATCTTTACTTATATAATTATATTAAATGCATGGGTAACATAAACATTTTTAATGCTAAATGAAATACCTTTTCTTTTGGGTTTTCATCTATGGGAAATAAGTACTCTTCAATTAGATCTTTCCAAAAAACAACTTCATTATCTGCTAGGAAGTCTGTGGGGCCTTTGACTTCCAGTGCCAATATCCAGAATGGATTGATTAGGTCATCTCTTGCAATCTTTGAGTCTGAAACTTATCATACTTTCAATTAGCAAATAAATAAACTTCTATAGGAGGAATATATTGATTAATTTATTCATACAATGCCAAGCGAATGTCAGGTCTAATGTTATATATGTTAGCTAGGTGTGCTATAACAAACAGTGGTGACAATACACAAACAAAGGAACATAACCAGCTTTTGAATGTGTAGCCCTGGCTGACCCGTCAGTCTAAAACTAGTTCCACGAGGCTCACTTTGTAAATATAATTCATGTTAGACACATTAATCAAAAGTAGAGATGCAACCTGGAGTCCCTAAATCCTCAGGATATTTGAGATTCAAGTATTTGAGAACATTTCAAAGACTCTAAAATCCTTTTAAAAAAAAACCCACCTTTTTTCTGATTCTGAAGTAATATTTGTTTTAGAGCTCTAATATAGCTTATTGGTGGTTCAAAACCAATTATAATTATAGGATGAACATAACCAAACCCCAGAGTCCAGACCAGTACTTTAACACAAATTAATGTATGAATGTTACTGTGAATGTACTTTAAAAAATAATGTTAACATTTAGTTACTGTTTATATTTTATATTATACTATTATATTTTTATTTCCAATTATGATCATAATTTTTTCCTAAATTTGGATTCAAAGGTAAATTGGAGATTCGGATTTGTAAAATAGTGAATTCTTCCCAACTATAATCAAAAGGAAACCTTCTTTTTAAATAATGACAACACTCACACTTTTGGCACATGATTAAAAGCAGGGTTTGAAAAATCACAACTCCAAAGACATATCTGCAACACAGTTGTATTTCTAGCTAGCCCGCAGCCATTTATAACAAAAAATGATAGTTCCAAGTATTTTATTTAAACTCTCAAAGCAAGAACACTGCAATTAATAAAATGCCCCATACTCCGCACAATGTAGAATTACAAAGAAGAATAAAGGCTAAAAGAATGACTAAAGGTTTTATATATTAATTAGCATGATTTTAAAACTTAGTTTACCTAGCCTAAGTGGCTACAAAGTCTTTGTGATAGTATCAATGAAAGTGATTAATGATGTTACCTTATCTCAATTAAAAGCATTGTCATATTTGTAAATGTGTCTTGTGACATTGCTAACTGCTGTTCTTAGATATTACTTGATAAGCTACAACTTGTTAAAGTAACACGCACAACGTGCTCCTAGATATTGTCTATAAAGAATGTATGACTGTTTCATAATGTGCCAATACATGCCTCTACCTCCCATGTCTTCGATGCTGTCTGAATATGAGTCCTCCTCTTCAGGTTCCTCCTGCAAGGATACTGTGTGACCATTAATGCTCATGCTTCCACGACGACGTGATGGGGCGGTCGGATCAATTCTCCTGTTTGTCAGTCAAATAACATCAGAGTAGTATATTAGCTTAGATTATATGTTTTATATCTGACACTTTAACTCAGTCTGTATCTGTCTAGTGAGCTGAAGGTCCCAGGGTTCGATTCTCGGAATGGCCGAAAGATTTATCGTTAATGAAATGTGGGTTTACCCTTTCACAGTGATGAATTAATGGCCAGGGACTGGATGTTGTGGCTGTTTTAGTCTTAGTTTACATTATGAGGCATATGGAGAAATTACTCAAACTCTTCATTGTGATGCTGTTGAATAGAAGCTGAACATACCAGTATCTAGGGGGAAGTCCCCTAACGCCGGACGGCACCTAGTGCCGGACACTCGTACTATTTCAGCAACTCAGAACGCGAGCGATTCAATGATGGGTGAAAGGGGCGCGGGGGACGTAGAATACCAAGTCACGGGACGCAGTTTGCCAGTGACGCACGTGACAACAGTGGGAGCAGTTGTTTGCTGTTCTTGGCGGGAAGACAATGCGTCACATAATATTCAGGTGAGTGTTACAGCTTAGTATTTGTGATCAATTGTTTATGTTTATTTTTAATAAAGGTAGTGTTCCAATGTTGCTTGTAATCTATAAAAGTTTTTAAAGATTTCCAAAATAGTTTTGATATGGAATGTCTGTCGATTCTCTGTCCCCTAGTACCGGACACAAAGTAGTCCCTTAACGCCGGACAGTGAACATGTTATTTTTTCTTGTCAGTATTTATACTTTTTATAATAATTGTTATACGATTTTTCAGAGGACAGAAGAACAGAATAAAATCGAAATGGAAGAGAAGAAAGAGAAGGGAAAATGAGACCAAACAAGTTTACAAACTGCGATTACTAAGGTTTTGACTAAAGAACTTACTTTGAGAGAAGCTTCATCGCGCTACAACATTCCAAAAAGTACTCTACATGATAAAACATCAGCATTGAACTGTGGGGAAGAAGTGACGTTGCAACCAAAGATCGGTAGATTCACTAACACATTTTCACCCTAGGATGAACAAGTTTTAGTGGACCATGTCAAAGATTTGTCAAATAGATGTTTGCCACTGATGAAAAAGGAGTTTTTGAAATTAGCTTTCGACTTGGCTGAATCAATCATCGCTTTAACAAAGAGAAAGGTACTGCAAGAAAACATTTTTACTATGATTTTATGGAGAGACATCTTGACATATCGCTGTGATCACCAGAGTCGACAAGCATGATGCATAGGGTTTAACAAACCACAAGTAGATCTCTTTTATGACAATCTTGAAAGACTGATAACACTGCACAAATTTTCATCTTCCAACATTTACAACTGCGATGAAACTGGAGTAAGCTGTGTGCATAAGAATCAAAAAGTTCTTGCTCCAAAGGCTGTCCGTTAAATAAGAAAGCTCACTTCTGCTGAGAGGGCCAAAAAAAAGTATTGTTTTGTATGAGCGCTAACAGCCACTTCATACCGCCATTTTTCATGTTTCCAAGGCAAAGAATGATAGACTCATGATGAGTGCTCCGGCCGAAAGTGTGGGTGTGGCCCAGCCAAAAGGCTGGATGAATAGTGATTTCTTCCTACGCTGGTTGCAGCTGTTTGTAAAACACTCACACCCAACTAAAGTGAGCCCTGTCCTGCTTCTACTGGATGGCCACTGCAGCCACAAGACACTGGCGGTCATTATTTTTGGTCGCGAAAACCACATTCGTTTGATAAGCTCACTGCCAAATACCATGTACAAGCTCCAACCATTAGATAGAACATTCATGAAATCATTTAAAGATGCCTATAACCAACGATGCAACATGGTGATGAGAGCAAATGCTGGATCTCGGATTACCGAATACGACATTGCTGGTCTTGTCAATGAAGCGTTCAAAAAAGTGGCTCGACTGGATATTGCGGCATCTGGGTTCAAATGCACAGGCATTTACCCATTTGATAGACATTTATTTTCCGACCTGGATTATTTGGCAGCCGACATGACCAATATTCCATTAGAAGAACCAGGAACTTCCTCAAACACTACAAATAACAGCGGAAAGGGTCCTGTATCTGCCGCTGATTTAGCAATAGCTGAAAGCACCACCACAACTTGCGATTTGGTCTCAAAAGAATCCACGGGCTTTCCTCAGGATTCCACCCACGAAACAAGAATAAGCAATACCAAGCCATCGACTAGCTTTGATCCAGATATTATTCAAATTGTCCATAAATTGTCTCCATTACCAGATGTTGCAAAAAACGATCAGCTGCTCAGAAAATAAAATGTGAAAGAAGTGAAATTTTGACATCATCCCCATACAAAATTGCTGTCGAAGAAAAAGATAATGAAAAGAATGCTAAGGAGGAAAAGAAAACAATGAAAACCAACTTTAAAACCACAATAGAAGAGGAAGGGGAACAAAGCAAAGGCGCAAAAGCCAAAGGAAAAATTGTAAAGAAGGGGAAACCAGCCAAAGGAGTAAAGGCCAAAAACAAATATGAAGGGAAAGCTAAGAAAAAGCAGCCATTAATTGAATCATTTCACACAGATAAAACTACTTGCGTAGTGTGCTTAGAGGACTACGACGAAGACTGGATACAGTGTATCAGCTGCCATGGGTGAGCTCATGAAGCCTGTGCTGACATTCCAGAATGTTTAGACGCCTATATATGTGATCGGTGTCAGATGTTTTAAAACTGTCTGATGCTAGGGGTTCGAAGTGAAGTCTGTCCGGTACTAGGTGCCACTTGCAGAGACTGCGTTTATTTTCACCAAAGTTTAATTATGTTTTTTAATATGTTTATGCAGATGTTGCATTTTTGTTTATTTATTTTGATTTTAAAGTTTGTTGACTTATCTAAATCGTAAATGAAGATTTATTTTTTTTAATAGTTTTTTTATTTTTCCTAAAAACCTTAAT
Organism: Timema cristinae; assembly: GCA_039000515.1. Taxonomy (NCBI): domain Eukaryota; kingdom Metazoa; phylum Arthropoda; class Insecta; order Phasmatodea; family Timematidae; genus Timema; species Timema cristinae. The sequence continues at coordinate 5,347,583 of JBCFYV010000024.1, forward strand.
TGTCCGCCAATAGGGGACTTCCCCTAAATGAATTACCTCTCAATCATTTCAATTCTTCTACCAATACTGTTTATAGACTCGGCTATTCTGGCCAACTGAAGTTTGTCATCAACAGACTTGGGATGAGTACATAACATGCACTTGAAGAGACCAGCCAGGGAGAACTCAATTGAACCTTCTTCTTCAGGACTTTTATTATTTCCTTGCAAAAAACCAAAAAATGGCTTCTTCTTTTTCTTCAGTTTTGCTTCCTCTTCAGCCTTCTTTTTTTCTTCCTCAATTTCCTAAAATTACAACAATCATATAAACATAAATCCTGACAAATTTAGATAATATTTGACAACCTCTTGACATGTTTTCCCATCAAATAAATTAGTAATATTAAAATGTATGGCTCAAAGCTATCTAATCAAATTATATTTATTTTAAAATGGATGAACAAAGTAATTAAATGTACTAAATTCATCATGGTTGAAGATAGTTTGTTTTCTAGAATTTCTGTTGATGACTTTCTTCACTATGAATGTTATTTTTTTAAAAAACAGTGTGTTTCTCAGAGAATAAAATGGAGAGAAAAGAATCAAAATAATGATAAAAAGTTATAATCACAGAAAAAATTATGAACATAAGAGGAAATATAAATATAGTAGCATAATATAAAGTATAAATAGTGACTAAATATTCTTTCTTGTAATCCAATCATTGTAGCATTCATACATTCAGTTAAGTGTTAAATTACTAGTCTGCGGTTTGGTTGTTGAGTTCATCTTATAATTGTTTTTTCCGAGCCCTCAATAAGTAGGTTTAAGGCTAAAACCAATTTCTCTCTCCCCTTAAAAAAAATCAGAATAAATTCCTTAACACACCCTTAGCCCACTTTAAGCCTAAGGACAAGGCTACACAGTAAATAGGGAGAGTTAAATATATTATTGAATCAAATAAATAAATATATATAGTATATTCCTGTACAAACTATAGTAACTGTCATCGATCCATTTTGAAAAGACGCATAGAGTTTTGTTGTATTTGAGTGCAAAAACGTAAACTAGCTATTAATTTAATCTATTTCCAAGGTATTTGGTATAAAGCCAAATATTGGACTAACAATTCATTTAAATATATGTATTTTTAGCACATTCAATGTGATTTTAAATTATCATTAAGATTTGAATATTAACAATATATATTTAATGTAAAATCTTTGGAAAATTAGGAACTTAACTACATTATTTTAAAAATGATAATTTATGTTTATTAGCAAAATAAAATTCACATTTAAAACTTGAAAAATTAATAAATTATGATAGGTTACACTTTTTTACCACTATATATTTAAAAAAAAAACAATAGTCAGGGAATGAATATGACTTGTTACTTACTACTACAGTTACAGTTTATTCTTCCTTGTTACATCTACATACAATTAGTTTTAATGTGCATTTTTACTTATTTATGCAATACTATTCGAATTATTATTAATTACTCCTTATTCCTAATACACACTACCAACTAAGTTTACTCTCCATTCTTCCTGATACTGTTATTATTAGACTTACATATTATTGAATTCACTCTTCTATCCTCTTTGTTCCTGCTAAACAATATTACATGTAGGCCTACTGTTTGTTCCTCAATATTATTTTAGAATCACTATTCATTATTCTTTTTCATGCTACACACTATAATATTTACAGTTCATTCTGTTAAAAGTTAAATTACTATTAGAAATTTAATTCATTGATTGTGTTATTTTTCTTGTTATGATACATGCAATTATATTTTCTGTTAATTCCTGCTCTTTCTTATCGATCTCTCTTAGAATTATTATTTATTACTTTCCTGAATTTACTCCTATTTCCTCTTACATACTTGTTTTTTAAAATAATTATTTTATATAATGACAATTACAATTCTTGCTTACTACTACAAATTCCTGCTCTAAGCTGTAGTAACTAATACAATTCCTGTATATTAGTCTAATCTTTATTGCTGTCAGGATATTTTAGTTGGGATTCTTGATTATTTCATATTACAATTAAATACAGCTCAAAAATATATTTATATAGCTGCTAGTTCCTGTTTATTAATTTGTTTCTTAAAACTATTTGTAACAATTACAAAATGTATTTTTCTGTTTAATGCTGTCGGGTCTTGCTTTGAGGTGACTAGGAACAAGCAGTAACTTTGAGCACGGGTTAATGTTGTCACTTTACTTTACATCCATAACTGTTTCCAGCCTGTAGTCCGGGTCTGTTTTTTATTCCAGTCATATATTTTACATAACCGGCTTGCTAGGCCTGTCCTAGCTTCACATGCCTTATAATCTAACTTAAGACTAGGACAGGCACAGCATTTAGTCCCTCGGCCATTAATTTATCATTGTGAAAGGGTAAGCCCAAATTTCACCAATGATACATTTTTCAGCTATGCCAGGATTCGAACCCAAGATCCTTAGCTCAGTAGACATACAGTCTACCGACAGAACTAAGGTGTCGGATTACTGTCACTAAGTGATCCAATTTAGGCTACATGAGCTTCAGTGTTAGTTTATTAGTATAATTGGAATTATTTATCTATGAACCTTATTATTTGCTTTTGTTTAGTTTAATTGTTAATTAAGTTATTTGATAGTTACTAGTATTTATCCAAATTGTTATTCTTGTTATAGTGTTCTACACACAAAATCACAAGATTTCTATGAGACGTCATGACAAATTGGTGGATTGGTAAATGTAGGAGGCATGTATTATATTTTATATATAATATATTTAAATTATTATAGGTAAATGTTTATGTTGTATGGATAGTATTTTAAATTTCTGTTCAAAAATGATCCCCAGACACAGGAACTAGCCCTGAAAACTTTCCCCACTAAACTATATAGAATGATTTCATACCAAGAGTAAATTATATCATTCATTATTGAAGGTTGAGTTTATATCGAGGTGTAAAAAGTAGGATAATTCAAACTATTTGCAATCGCAGCCACAGTGATAGGCTAAGGGAGAATTTAAAAATGCAAAACTCATATCTTGGACAATGTGAATTTTTACATAAATTTTACTTTTTTCACTTGAATAATAAAAATTTAAGTTTTTTTTTCTAAATAAACACAATTTATTTGTAATATGGGCAAATACCATGACATGAAATAAAATTTTAAATGTGATAACACTGACTTCCCTTTGTATAGATGGTATCCTTTTTTGTCGATTTTAAAGATATAAAACTGATTACAGGATATGAGTATTTTCATAGATATAAGTTTTTTTAAGATAACATTAAAAATCAGTATTTCTACTTTTAACCATTATGATACTTAAATTTCAATTTCAATTTTGATGGATCAAAACTTTGTTTACAGCTCTTAAAAGATTTCATACTAGGTCCAAGCAAGGACAGTAATACTGCATATTATATGGCCCTTGCTACAGGTGGTCATGTTTGGCAAAATTATATATTCTTTATTTTTATTCTTTTCTTTTATTTGATATTAGTTTAGTATTCTATGACAACATGTTTCAGTGTTATTATTTTTTGGTCTAAACAAAATTTGATAGTCCATTATTTCGATGTTGCTATTTGTGAAACTCGAAGGTAATGAATGATATTGAGATGTTGAGTTTGACATTACCAAGTGTGAAACATTTTGTGTGTATTTATGTTTGGTTTTTCACTGAATATGTTGATAAACAATTAAATATACAATATGAATAAAAAATGTAGACAGTTTTATCCTAGTTTTTTTTAATGAATACTAATTCGACTCATATTTATGTCAATAATAACATCTCTTTCAGCTTATTATATCATTGCTTATTGAGAAAAATAACGACCCTTTTCCCCTATAAATAACCTCACCTTTTGTATGTTTCTAGTTATAGAAAGTACCTAAAAACCAAATGTGTAGTTTTTTGTTTTTTAACACAGTGTCTTACTATTCCTTATGGTTGTACACATACAAACTAATTGCAATAATGTGTTAAGGATAAGAATGAATCTAGAGATGTACCCACATTTGGGTGGAGGGAGAGTGGGAAACAATTTAGGAAAAACCACAATCGGTACACCTAACAAGGATTCAAACCAAGATCTCCCTCTCAATGACAGTCCAGTCTAATTATGTTATTGATTCTTAGAGTTTAGACCATTCAAACATCGATGTGAGTGAATAGGTAGTTAATGAGCACACAAATATTCATAGATAAAAGTAACTGCTACTCTAATCTCACCAAACAATATGATATGCTACATACCTTTTTAGTTTTGTCTGCGCCCGGCGTGACTGGTGCCTCCCTTGTTCCCCAAGAGATGTTGTTCATGTTGAATAGCGAGTAAAGTATTAACAACATGTACATGCTAGGAACTGTTATGTAGTAGATGAGCATAGCAGGAAGGCAGTTGATCTCTCTCGGGTGAAGCAGTCCTGCAATGATCAACTCTCCCGCAAAGACGAAGAAGAACATGGAAGCTGGAGCTAGAGGTCCGTCTTCTTTGATCTGCAGAGCTATTCCCACCACCACCGCCATCATTACAAGACCGTATACTGTGCTAATTATCATCGCCATAAACAACTGTTGGAAAGTAAGGGCAATTATCACTTCTAAAATATGAGTTAAATACTTAGAAAGTGTTGTGCATAATATATATTATATAAAAAACTAGTTTATTACAACAATAATAGTTCTAACCTATTTTGTTAAACTTTGTTTCAAAGAAGTTACAATCTAAATGTAGCCCCCCTAATAATGAATATCAAAGTGGAAGTTATAGGGTGGGATGTTGGATATAGGGTAGATAAATGATAATCCATGTATTACACTTTCCTTGGAGAATAATACTATATTTGAGGAATGGTATGAAAGATACTAAACAATATATATATCTTGTGCAGTCATCGATAAATATGAAGAAATACCTATTACCTCCTAATGAACTGGTCTACATCGGCCCACATAAGTCTGTGTGGACTAGCTATAAAGGTTCCTTGGCCCGAAATTTACTCCTATTAAAAGGTTGTCAACTATGCTTTCCCAAAATGCATATCTCACAGGGATCTGCTACATTGCTATGGATTGTTTCAACTCCAGTATCCATGTAATTTAACATTTCCATAATTTTTCTATTTAGGTGACCCAATCGCCTATGTCATTAAGTCCTGGCAATGTCATAGTATAAGCCAGGTGGGAAGATTATGTGTCTAGTTGATAAATGCCTCCTTGCTCAGTTGCTGTGGCCATAAGATCCTCACTATTGTTATAAATCTTGCACCCACGTCTATCAAAAACAAACAATGTTGTTCCCTTTCTCGACTATTTTACTTACGAATAAAAGATTTGTTGCAATTTCCGGTGCATAATGAACGCCCTGTACCTCAACATTAGCTTCACAACCACGTACTGAAAGGTTAGTGTTCATACATTTCTTAGACTCAGTTTTGATAGGTTCTTCATTAGCCGTGAAGATTTCCACCTCACACTTATTTGAATTATTTATGTTCTTATTGTTTGTGAGGTGCATTGACACACATGAATTCAAATGCCATAGTTCACTTTCTTTCGACGCGTTCGAGCTTAAACATGCTATTAATGCACTCGTATCCTTCTTTTAAGCTCGCTTATAATTATTTCTGCCTTTTTTCTGTTTTCTTCGGCAATTTACTGTGAAATGACCCTTCTTATTACAATTGTAACGTCTCTGAATGTGAGGTTGTTGCCCTGAAGGTTTGTTCACATGGGAATAGTTCTTATTGTTCACGCTAGGGCGTGCTGTGCTCTGTTGACAGCTGTAAAATGCCATTTTGGTAGATTTTTGTTGAATACTTTTGATGTCTTGTAGTTACGTTACCTCTATAGCGTCTGCGTTGATTGGAAAACCCGAACTTTCAAGAGTCATTATTATAGGTTTATATTCCTCAGGGCATCCTGCCAGTAGTAAAGTCTAAATCCATTCCTCTGAAATGTCGAACTTGATATCTCGGAGACGTTGAGCTGTTGACTCAATCTTCAAGTTACAATTACCCAGTTGAGTTAGGGTTAATTGTCTTAATAATCCCACTTTCCGAGTCAATCCTGTATCATAAAATAGTGTCTGAGTAGTGTTCAAGGCTTCTTTTGATGTTGTGCATTTCTCTATGTGGTGCATTAGGTCCTTTTCTACAAGTAACGAAATTTTAGATAGGGCCTTTCTGTTCCTATCCTTAGCCTCTTCAGGTTTTACAGCACCTTCCACTACGTCCCATTGATCCTCCAATTTTATAAAGGCTTACATGTGAAATTTCCATGTAGAATAGTTTTCCTGGCCTCTGAGTTTTTTGAACAAGGCTTAACACGTTGGCCACAATGTTGTCTTGGATACAAAAATTTTAGAATCTTTGTTTTCATGTACCGATTTCACAATTATCCACATTAATTAACGCACCTGGGCCCATAAAAAATGTTGGATATAGAGTGGATAAATGATAATCCATGAAGAATAGTTACTATATTTGCAGAACAGTATAAAAGATACTAAATATATAGGAAACCATACTTCCCGAGATAGCAATACAGAACAAACAGCAATGGTGAATGGCGACCAATATGATAACAAAAGAAAAACAGTTGAAGCATGGAATTATAATTTACTTTCTAACAAGAGACAACTTTACAAATGCAAATAGATAGTTTACCATAACCGTCAAAATTAGTGTAAAAAATAAAATATATATTTAAAACATTCTTTTTTACAGGAATAGTAGAAATAACAGGTTCTTAAGTAGGTTTTAAGAATAACTTTCATAAGATAATTGAAAGCTAATTGTGATTTATATAGAAAAATATTAATAATATTGAAGAGTGAAGTGAATTTGGTAGCACAAGATGGAAGTTGCCACCTAAGAAGACCATGGTATCAATCAGGTGAAACCAGAACAAGAGATGGAGGATGACGAACATCAGTCAAGAGATGGCCGCACCAGTAACACCATACCAGGGTAAGATATAACACTAGTACTGTACACTTTATACATTAATTTAATTTTAGCATGGACATATATCTTTTTAAAATAATGTGGAGCTATTACCTGTATTTTTGCACTGCAAAATGAACATGTTAGAATGAAGATGAAGACTGGTATGATGTTATACTCAAAGCTAACCATGTTTCCAATCTTGAAAGCTGAGACAAAAGCTCCAACTAACATAAGAAATATTGTTCCAGGGCCAAGAATCGATCCAGCCATCATAATAACCTATTTAAAAACAAGAACCAAGTCAATTACTTCTTTATGTTAGAAATAATAGCAGGAAGGAAAAATATATTTACTACATTTACTACTTAACCATCTAGTTAGATTAGTGATAGATTTGATCAACAATGAACTAAAATACAGTTAACTTTCGATTATCTCGTGGGCAGATTATCCGCTTTGAGGCTTAATCGCAGCATCACCAATAGCAGGGTAGTTTTTGAAATACGCCACCGCGCGTTGATAGTGAATACCTACCGATTATTGTACTCCAATCCCTAGAGAAGAGATAATGGCCATATTGGCAAAACGTTTATGTGGGGAGGGGGGCAAAGATTCCATTCGGGGTTGTACTGGCTTAATTATCTGGAACAGGAAGATGATACACTTCTATATGACAAGCTGATGCTATGGAAAATACATAGTGGGATAGGGAAAAAAACGGCTGCAATGAAGCAGAAGACTAATACATACGTTTAAAGTGATAAATACTGTATCCACCGAGTAAACTGTACATTAATTTAAAATGTGTTTTTTATTATCTTAGTGTGTGAAATATAATGATGTGTTTATAGACGCAATCAAGATAGATGAGTAATTGTTTGAATTGAATGTGATACTATCTCTCGTTTTATTAAATATGTGGATTATCCGCGATTTTAGGTTATCCACGGCACTCGTCGCTTCCATTAACGTGGATAAACAGGAGTTAACTGTAGTGTAATATTATAATCCTTTAACTTCCATTAAATTATTTGATTGGATCATTTATTTCACTTTTCATAGAGTACCTACTATTTGTTTATTTAAAAGAGAAAACTAGCTCAACCCAAACAATTTAATCAGTTAACAAGTATGACTGATGTAAATGAAAGCGTAATCTTTTCCTATAGCCAAAAACAAAATCATCACTAAACATTTAAAGTGATAGAATAGCAAAGGACTGTTGTTAAAACTAAAATTTCACCCCGTTTAACAAGTAACGATTTCTTTTAGCACCGCCTCTTACAACCTGTTTAGGTTATACACGAGATATATATTAATTACACTAACAAGTTGGGGTTGAGATAGGTTGAATTTAGAGGATGTGTATCTGCATTTGCATGGAGGGAGAGTTTAAAATCATTTAGGAAAAACTAACCTCAGTATACTCGACCTGGCAGTTTATTCTGACATGAGCATGACGCCTTAGACCATGCAGCCACCAAAGCAGGCAATTTATTAAATTTACAGAGTTTTTATATTAGAATATTGAGGTCAGCAGACCTAAACTTCCTAAGTTGGAATGGAAGGGGGACGCGGGTAAAGATCAGTGTTTTTTCAGTATTTATTCCAAAACATTTTGTTGGCCAAAATAAATACAATATTGTCCCAGAGGAAACATAGAGTTTAATTTTCTTCCTATGGTGACCTCAACAGTTCCTGGATAGCTGTCATAAGCATTGCGGCATTAGATGACAAACTTTTTAAATGAAGAAAACAAGTTGTCATTAAATCTCCAGAACAACCTTGACAGATATTCAAGAAATGTCAAGGTTATTGTGTGAAGAAAATTAAATTCTATGTTTGTACCGAAGAAATATTTTATATATTTTGGCCAAAAGGATATTTTGCCATAAAAACTTAAAAAAACACTGGATTTTTAATGTCCCCTTCCATACCACCTTAATAGACTGGAATAATCAGGCTGATACGTTAGTTACTTTAAAAATAGATTGTTTGAGATTCTCTATTATTTTGTTAGTCAGTTGTTGAGTGACCCGCTTCAATGGTCGCATAGTCTAGGGCGCTACTCTTACAGTGGACTAGACTGCCGATGTTAAGGAGATCGAGGTTGAAATCTTGGTCGTGTGTACTGAGGATGGTTTTCCAAAATGGTTTTCCACTCGTCTTCCATGCAAATGCGGGTACACTTACTATAAGTAACCTTCCTAATCCCTAGCTCTATTAGTAAAATTAGTACCTATGTGTATAGCCCGAACAGGTAGAAATATGTGGTGCTAAAATGTAAAACAAGTGGTTCAGTGCCAATATTCAGTAAGATAAAAACACAAAACTATTCAACCTATGTAAACAGGATGAGAAAGGTAAACATAAAGAAGGTGCATCTTAATGTATATTGATAAATAATATAAAATTACATTCTAAAATAATCTCTAAAATGATGAGGAAACTAGTACCAGTTTTACCATCTCCCTACCCTTCCATTATGTTATTTTTTGTTAAAATAATGTGTATACTCAGTGAGAATGTAGAGTGTTAAAGTGATGAATGAATGACATTTAATCCACATGAGTCAGATGATGGGTAACAGGTGATTGGTTTGACTGTGGTCGAGACAATAAGTGCAAGGGCTCGACTGCACAGGACGTGATGAGATGAAAGAGAATGTCTCATAACTTGCAAAGAAATGGTATCTGTCTTGCACACAATAAGTTATAGAAACTGGATAGTGAGAAATACCTTGTAGTATTTTCACTCAGCACCTTATCGCAACCGAAATATGAAAGATGAGGAATGGAATAAGATTACTGATGACTTCCATCACTCCTAAATGTATCGTTTCATCTTCATATCACTGATGTATAGTACACTCCTTTTCATATAACTTGTATTATAAGCTAAATATTTAAAATAATGCTTTGGTTCAGCTAAACTAGCCTACTCAATGAAATATGGCCATCTTACCACCCATGTGTCAGAGCAGACTTTCGCAAACCGGTGTGGCCATGCAATTTAAGATGGCCTAATCTTGTCCTGTGTGGCCGAGCCCTTGTGTCGTGTCTTTAATATTATAATTGGTAATGTTAACATAAATAATTTATAATGATAATAAATATTGTATAGTGTTATATTTTAGAGTTGGGTCAAATCCACTATTTACAAATCTGAATTTCCAATTTAGCTTTGAAACTCAAATCTGAATCTAGCAAAAAAAAAAAAAAAAAAAAAAACTTTGATTATAAAAGAATAATAGAAATACAAATCATAAGTAAATGTTAACCATCGTTTTTATAATCCATTCATTATAACATTCCTACATTCAGTTAAATGTTAAATTACTGGTCTGGGGGCTGGTTGTTGAGATCATAATATAATTATAATTGGTTCTGACCACCAATCAGAAGTATAGCAGTATTAGAGCATTTACATGAAAAATTGATTTAAAAATGTTTAAGGACTCGAGTCTCATTTCCAAAATGTTCTTGAATTCTCGAATCTCAAATATCTTTAAGTTTTAGAGTTTCCTATCACTATTTTAAGTCTTTTAAATGGGTTTCATGTTCATTTTTCTTCTAAATTAGGAGGCATACTGAGATTTAATTCACTTGAAATGTTTATATCAAGAAGATTTTTGAGATTATAATCTTTCATCCACATCAGTGGAGGAATGGTCTAACATGTCACTTCTGTGTTTGACTGTACTGCTGGTAAGTGGAAGATTGGGGTTCAAATCTTGGTTGGGCGAGATGGTGTATAAGTTTGTTGTGCTGAATGTTTTGTATGGATGCTCCTGGGTGTATGGATACATCAGAGATGTGCATAGGAGTGTTGGATTGTGGATACATGCAGAGTGTGCATGAGAGTGTTGATGTGTGGATACATGAAGATGGGATTCAGATGTTGTGTTGGGTACGCGAGACTGGTGTATGAGGAGTGTTGATGTGTGATACTGCAGAGTGTCATGGATGTTGGATGTGTGGATACATGCAGAGACTGTGCATGAGGAGTGTTGGATGTGTGGATACATGCAGATTGTGCATGATGAGTGTTGGATGTGTGGATACATGCAGAGACTGTGCATGAGGAGTGTTGGATGTGTGGATACATGCAGAGACTGTGCATGAGGAGTGTTGGATGTGTGGATACATGCAGACTGTGCATGAGGAGTGTTGGATGTGTGGATACATGCAGAGACTGTGCATGAGGAGTGTTGGATGTGTGGATACATGCAGAGACTGTGCATGAGGAGTGTTGGATGTGTGGATACATGCAGACTGTGCATGAGGAGTGTTGGATGTGTGGATACATGCAGAGACTGTGCATGAGGAGTGTTGGATGTGTGGATACATGCAGAGACTGTGCATGAGGAGTGTTGGATGTGTGGATACATGCAGAGACTGTGCATGAGGAGTGTTGGATGTGTGGATACATGCAGAGACTGTGCATGAGGAGTGTTGGATGTGTGGATACATGCAGACTGTGCATGAGGAGTGTTGGATGTGTGGATACATGCAGAGACTGTGCATGAGGAGTGTGGGACGAGCATTGTGCGCATACACATAGTCTGGCCTGTTTCGTTTCTTCTTCCAACCAACATGTTTTTGGTGATACTGGCTTTTGTAGTGATAACAATGGTAATCATTACCTCTAAATAAATGTGTTCTCTCAAACCAATATTGTCTTTATTTAATTATAGATTATAACTAGTTATTGAACCAGACCTCAGGCTGTGCAAAGTTAAGTAGTAAATAATAATTGAGTTGAGAAGTGTCACGGTATTGAACGTGTCAAAGTAAGGAAAATATAAAGTAAATATAGTCGAGAATACATTGGGGGACCATTTTCCAAAGTGAAATAATAGATAATAAGCAGTGTGGTGTTGTATGCATTGAAAGTAAGAAAAATATGTACACATGGAATACATTTTATAGTAATAAAATAGCAGCTTAGTTTTCAAAAGTGTTTCGAGAATTAATGGCACAAACTACCAAACATCGAAATTTCAAATGAATAACATATTTGCTGCATATGATTTGCTGGCTATGTAAATGGCACGGAAGAAATTCAGCAGATAGAGCAGCAACAAGAGATGCACTGAAATTATGTTGAGAGAAAATGTAAAGGCGATGTCAGTCATCTCAGTCTCAATGGAACATCAACAAATAGAGAAGCGATTGGTTTGCACAACGGCAGCTGAAATGTAGAACAAATCCAGCCACAAACCAACCTTCTCTACTGGAGGTTCCATGAATATTGGATAGTTGTGAGTGACTCAGTGGTACAATATGTTGCGAGGATACAAACTATGGCAAATCTTTTAACAAATTTGGGGGATCAGGTATCACAAACCATCATAATAACCCAAATCCTAAATACTCTTCCCACCGAATACAGTGGTTAGTGGGGATGTTTATGTTCAACTAGATAACCCATATTTGAAGAAAGTAGATACACATCTTTATGATAGTTATTTCTTTGAAATCAGCTTGCTTAGAAATAATGAACTTGCCAAATTAAATTTTCAAAGTACAATAATGGTGGCAACTGTTCACCAAACACACAATTTGTCTTTGTAATCTGGTCCTTGACACAAATGGACAAGTGAGCAGAATAATGGGAAGAAACGGCCAGAAGCTTCCAAAAACCAATAATTTCTATTATTTTAAGTGTCTGAATAAACATGTATTTATATTAAAATAATGATTGTAACTAAGTCCTTGGGTGTGCAACCAAATTAAATATTGCCTCATCAAGTTAAGTTAAATTATAATATTCTTTGGATAATGTTTTCCATAATTCAAGGAAAATGTGACATCAATATTATCTATGTCAACGGTTGCAGGGTCTAATCCAGGGGTAGGCAACCTTTTAGGTCCTGGATCGACTTTTACATTTATCAAAGGTCTCGCGATCCCCCTTAATTTCTCCAAACTAGTTTTATTTTTTTTCTATACATCTTGTATTTATTCCTTAAATTCAATATTTCCCCCAATACTTATGTCCCTGCCTTTATGAAAATAAATAAAATAAACAAAATGTACATTCCATTTATCCTGATGGATTACACTATGGCCCTATCTTATGAGCTGTACCATAGTGGAATAATGCAAGGTAAATTTGCTTTTTCGTGATCATGTAGTTTTTCTTACATGATCGAGTGAAAATTACTGCGAGGATGATCTGTTACCGAGCCCTGGTCTAAGGCGTCACTTTTATATTAGACTTAATTGTTGGTGACAGGAGGTCAAGGTTCAATCTCTGGCTGGGTGTACGATAGTTTTACCCGAATATACTCACACAAGTACATATATGACACATACAAATGAAAACAGACAGAGTTTGACCGAGAAATGAAAAAGTAAAGAAAGAAACTGGAGTAAAAAAACTGACTAGAGAATGCACAGAAGTAAAGTTAAATGGTTTCAAAGGCATGTTAAGAGGATAGAAGATAATAGACTACTAAGGTATGCAATGTAAATGAGAATGATTGTAAAGAGACCCAGAGGAAGACTTAGGCTGAGATGGTTGGACTGGAACAGGATGGCTGAGCATTGGTGGAGAGAGAAGAGGTGGAGGAATACTATTCTAGCCCCGAGCTGGCAGAAACCAGATAAGAGAAAATGATGAACCTGGTCATGATAAATTACACAAATGTGGGTGTATTTCCTCTAAATTACACCTTCCTATTCCTCACCTCATTAGTTTTTCTGAAAAATAAACAAAGAAAAGATACTAAAGTGACTTACGTGATAGAAGATATATGGTAAAGAAATGTTGTCGTTGATCTGAGAAGTTTTCTTAGCACTACCCAACAGGTCGAAGATATTAGCCATAGTAGATGGGACCCAACGTCGCCTCTGATTATAAAACTCATCAAAGGACTCTGGACAATGTGTGTAGGCATCGCTAGCAGCTGAATACTCAACACGGTAGCCTTGTTGAAGTAGCAGTGTGCACAACCATCTGTCTTCCCCTGTTTAAATACAAATAGTGAACACATTTGTAATGGCAGATGATACATTATTGTTGCAAGGTGATGTGCTCTAAATAGATAGCTTTATAAATAACATAAGATTTAAAATTACAAAAACATTAGTGAATTATCACTCCTTGAAGGTCTAACGAGGAATGAAAACAAAAAATTATGTTATTTCAAATTAAAAATTAATGTGTCGCTATTATACTAACAATTTTCCTAATCATGGGCAATAGCCCCAATATAACTCTGGGAGCAGGTGTGAATTATTTAACACAATCATCTAAAATAAATAATCAGAAAGGCAAAATGGAGGATGATAAAGAATGACAGAGTACAATTAAATACAATAGGAATGACTAAGATAGGATGGACTTTTTTTTTTAAAATATGGCACAACAAATAATATTGTTGCCACTAGCAACTCTTAGTGGAAGTGCTAGTTTGAATTTGATTAATTCTAAGTTATGAATCTTAATATTAGCCAAATTACTTTTGGCTACTGTTATGTAGGGATCACGATCAACGATCAACGTAACTTTCACTTAAAGTAAAGAAGCTAGTGTGTGATCAAGATACACATATCATAACTCAACATCTCGAGCAAAACAGAGACAATGGATTTGAACGATTTGAAAATAAATACAGGCTGGCTACAAAACCTATTTTACAAAATTCCCTGACTTTTCCAAGTTTTCAAGGCAACATTTTTCAACTTTCCCTGACTAATTTTTTCCAGTGTTAGTGGTGGATTATGACGTTTGTTTTATTTATTATTAATAACATATTAAAAAAGTTTGTATCTACTAAACATAAACGGTTTTATCTGAAATGTTAACTTGAAAACTAATAAACTGTTAATCAAAAATATATTTCAAATACCTTGTAAAATTTTCATTAACAGTATAATCAAGGTTCTAGGCAAGAGATTTAATATACCTTCTTTAGTAAAAATAGTTTAAAATGTTTCTTTGCTTGATTAATTCACAAATATTGGCATGTGAAGATTGTTTTCGTTATATATTTACCTAAAATATCAAATAAGATCCTTAAAATAATAATATGATCAAATATACAAATAGAATGAAAAAAACAATATGGCTTTCACAATGAACAGAAGATATTTAATACTTTATACTGCTATCAATAACACACCCAGAACTACAGATTAATAATAACAATATTAAGTTTTAATAATTGTATCAGGAGTACATATCCATTCACTAAACATGGTCCAGTTAAGCACAATGTGCTTGTCAGCTGGTGCCTCACCTTAAAATATGTTGTTACATTCATGTATTAGTATAAAGATATGATAAATATATACAAACATTTAAGTCTATTCTTACAACCTAACATAGGTGTGACACTCAATTTAAGTTTCTTAAATATACCATATTATATTTTATTTGGTATTCAAAAACCAATTTTGAGTCCATTTCATAGCCTATTTGTCACATTTAGTTAATCTAGTATTATTATTTCATTAAGTCTGTGAGATAATTAACAATTTTTTTTAGTTCTATCTTAACATCTGATATTTTATCTGTTCCCAAAAGGGTATCCAGTATCATGTTAAAAGGTGTCAGTATTATTTTTTTCATGTGTTGTTTTTTGTATGTATAATGAAGGAATTTATACTGTTGTTTCCTGTTGTGACTATGAGCCTGTTTTATTATATATGTTTCTAAGTAGTACTGAATTATTATTTTATAGTTTTACATGTTTTTACTGGAAATGGTTTTCACTCCTTATACATGATGTTGGTACTATTGTTGTAGTCACTCATTAACTTAAAATTTTTATTCAGAACATGTCTTAATTTATTTAAATACACATCACTCATCTTTCCCCAGAAAGTAATACCATATCCTAGATGTGATACAATATATATTTAGAATATCAAATGTAGCATAATGTTTTAGTATACATGTATTAACCATACCCGCCCTTAGCTTTTTACTTACTATGTCTATATTAGTATTCCATTTCATATGAGAATCCAGATAATGATGTCTCAACTTGTCTAAATGTTGAACAATTACATGGTTTCATAATATGTAAACAATTACCTTTTAAGTCTAATTTATAATTTTTAAAATGCAGTAGTCTGATTTGCATTGTTTGCGTTTTTTAAATTAGTTATCAATTTATTATCGTGAGTCCAATTTTGTTTTGCTTTAATAAACAACAACAACAACACAACCGCTCATTAAAGCAATGTGTTTCTTCCACTTTGACCATTTCCCTTTCTAACCTATTCATGGAATCATAAGTTCACACCATAACTGAGCATGAAACTTTCTTCCCTACCTTGATCATACTGGACATAGTGTCGTGGCTCGTTTGCTGTGAAAGTGTATCGCTTCATAACTCCATCGTCCATCAGTGCTCGAGCTCTGAACAGGGAAAAAGCTCCTGGACTACACAAAACACAACCAATCATGTGCTCAGTTGCCTTCTGTAGCCAATGTCCAACTGCATATTCAAACAATTGATACCACGCCATAGCTCCTAGAAAATTACAATAAGTATTTGTATAGAATTAGCATCATGTCAGGTAGATTTGAAAGGAAAAAAAAACACATTTACAGCAGTATTAGCTTACGTTTCTTTATATCTTAAATATATTTTTATAAACAGTACAAAATAATACAGTTAATTGCACCGGTAACATTGTCATGAATGATTTCTCCCGCATACCAACTCATCCTGATTTGTGGATAATATGTTAGATTATATACATTTTTGAAAATTTGTAGCTTAAGTCTGACCACTTTTATGAGCTTAGCTAATATAGCTATTACTTTCTAATCCTGTTTTTTTATGACGATCGTTCTAGGCATAAATCAAAATTAGCAGCAGCATGAATGGCCTATGTATTAATTTTTAATGATCTTATATAACACCTAAATACACCCATTATTAGTTTAGTGACTGGATTTAGTTATTTTGTATTGTATAAAAAAAAGTTTAAACATTTATTTAGTTTAAAACTTAAGCTGCATTAACAAACTAAATCTAATTTTTTCTACAAATATTATTTAATGTTTAAAAAAAATTCCCCACCCCTCCACCCCATTTTTGTTAGTAACATGGAACTCCCCCTTTAAATAACTTCTAGAGCTATCCAATATTACCCCCTACCCTCCTCATAATGTCGAGCTGCCCTCCCTCAATTGACAACCTGCTTACACTTTACTTGCGCTAAATAGAATGGAGCCCACAACATATTCACTTAAACTATGGTGTAGCATTGGAAGTGAAATTACATAAGTTAGCTACCCAAATATTAGATCCAATTATATGTTATTGTATTTAATAGCTTGTCTTTCAAAAATAATATAAAGAGTTTCTTATGACCAATATTTTCATATTGTTTCAGACCATTTTCATAAATGTATATTGGTTTCATAATTGGTTAATGTGAGATTAAGTAACATTAACATACCAATTAAGACATCAAACTTGTATTTATATTTAAGTAACTTTTTGGTAGTCACTAGGGCTAGGATTTTGATGATTTTGCATTATTTTTTTTTGGCAAACCTGGAACATTGTTCAAGTATCTACAAATGTGTTTAATAAGAAACTTCGTTGATTTAAGTAACTTTGTTAAGGCTTTAATTTTTTTTATTTATCCATGGTTTTACGTGAATATGGCGTTTTTAAAGGTTTTTTGGTCATTTTAAGTATTTTTTTGTTATTTTTGAATCATTTACCCATGATAAGAACATCTCTGCACACGTCATGGCAAACGGTGGTGCCAAGATGGGGGTTAGACTACTTCCACCCCTCCCCCGTCTCTTCCCCCTTCCCTCTAGCATAGTGGGGCTGTAATTGAACTTGTCTAAGCTAGTCTGAACAAGTTTTGCAGCTATTGGTCTCTCTACATTTTTCGGAAGCTGCACATGTTCATGTGAATTTCAACATTCAACATGCCTAAAGTGAAAGAAAGTGCCTCAAAAATTTAAACTTTTCATTGCTGAATATGGCGAAAAAGTATTCTCTACTGATGGACATGTACTATATTGCAAAATATGTGATGTGAGAGTTGCAGCAAAAAGAAATTTACTGTGCAGCAGCATGTCAAGAGAGAAAAACACAAACGAGGTCCTAAACAATTCCAGGATGATAAAAAACTAAAGAAAATGCTCCTTGGCCAAACCAGTGAGTCTTCAAAACATTCTGCATTTTTCGAAAAATCGTGCAAAGCCTTCATTTGTGCTGATAATACCTTGAGCAAAGTTAATAATCCAGGATTGAACGGCTTTTCATACAATCACAATGAGAGGTCTTGCCAGACTCCTCCATGCTAATAAAAAAATGTCAGCCATTGCTATGAAAACACCATGAAGAAGAAAAAGTAGTAGAAAAAAATGGGTATCTATGGCCCGTATGCAAGAACGATGTTGGATTATGAGATGAGGCGGAGAAGAGTCGGAGTAGAGGTGGAGTCGGCTACTCCTGAGGAAGGTAGCTGCGTCGTGCTAGAACGTTTGGCTTGAGTCACTCAAGGTCACGTGATAAAAACTTACACAAGAGTACCACACCCCGAAGGAAAATAAAATTCTCTACAACCACTGCCTTCTAAAGTGTCGATTGTGCTTGTAAAGTTGGATAACCTGCTCAAATATGTCCGCTTGTTGATAAACCCATTGTAATTAATAAAGAGCGTGTGGTGAAGTGAGAAAGAGAAATATTATTATTATATTATTATTATTATTATTATTATTATTATTATTATTATTATTATTATTATTATTATTATTATTATTATTATTATTTATCATTAGCACCGTGTCTTACTACCCGTTCGGGTTATACGCACTTACGCTAATGTGTAATGGTAGGGTGATTGTGAGATGAAATGAAGGACCTACAGTTTAACGTGGAATCCGAACCACGGTGGAGGCCTGGAGAAAGAGAAATGGTATTTACTAGAAATAATTGGGTAGTTTACAAGTGTCAAATGAAAAAAAAAAATGTTATGACCATCGCAGCCAAGAAGAAAGCGTGGGAACAAATTACTAGAATTTTAAATCTTGCAGTAACCTCCAAAAGGTGAGTTTATTTTTATTTTATATTATTTTCACTTTAATACTTTATATAAAATCACGTATATTATTTGAGTAATTGGATCTTCTATAGAAATAAACACAAGTAAAATAAAAACTTTTAACATATTTCTTATTGATGGTAAACACAAACGTCAACGTAACCAAAAATTGTTTGTACGCCTATGCTATTAATTTGCGTAGGCCCTAGCGTTGATAAGTTTTATTCCCTTTCTCTGTAGGCCTAGCGTTTATTTTTGCATAGTATAAGTCGAAACAAAAGTTTTGAAATTCTAAGAACGAGTGGAATTTATATATTATTGAACTAACCTAATCTTTACTCCTAACTTCATGTATTTTGTGTACTGGTAGGTCTTAGTAGGCCTGATTTAGCAATTTAGACCAGTACTATCTTAGGCTAGTTAACCTTCAATATAATATTTTTGTACAAGGTCTAGGCCTAGTCACAAAGTAAACATAGTAACTAAACTAACAAAGTCATCCTCATAAATAGAAAAATATTACAACATACAAACATACAGTATTACCTTGAAGTTTATAGAGACAACAAATTTCATAAAATGCTTTACTGATTATTAGAACCAGTATATTAATATAGCCAGCTGTATAGTGGGAACTTTCATTAATATAGGCCTTTATAATAATTTATAATAACCATTAGTAATCTTTTCTTGTTTGATAACAAAGACACCTCAAGTTGACCTAGTTGGAACTGTGTTTATATTATATTGTGAATCATTTTAGAACTCTGGTTCACCTGCGCAAACATTGGGACATTGTCAAATCAAGAAGGAAGAGGCAACTAGTTGAAGAGACAGTGGAACTGATGAGCACTGGACGAGGGCCCTACAATTCTCACAAGCCATCATGTCCCAGGGTTGAGGTGGTAGCCCCCCCCATAACTGCTGCTCTGAGGTCTACAGGTTACACCGTTGCTGTCAATACCATTATGGAGTATCTCGATACAACAGGTAGGCTATGTGAGATATTACAACTATAAGGTTCATATTTACAGAGAGATGCACACACAGAAACAGATTTTATAAGTTTATTTACATTCATAGATATAATTTGGACTAGATATAATTTGGACTGAGAAGGGTAGGCCTACTATTTACTTTTTAATAAACAAAATATTGATACACATACAAAATAGGTGTAAGTTTCATGATAGTATACAGAAAATTCAAAATTGTTTACTAAATTAATTACATGATTGTCATAAACATGCTAACTCCTGAAAAACGACTTTGTTGACTTTAATCTGGAGGGACATGTCTAGTAGTGGTGGATGGAGTCTTTAAGAGCAAATAATGCACACTTGTCGATAAGTTAGGCCTGTCCTTTGAATCTTGTTTTAGTTACCGTACATAACATGTGTGTCCTTTTTATTGTGAGTGTTATGTTTAAGATGTAGGTATGTGTTTAAAAATTCTAATGTGCAATATCAATCAAACTTGCATCTGTTGACCTGCAATGCTATGAATGTTAAATTACATTTTCAAAAGCTTGTTTGAAAATGTAATCTAAATGGTTTTAATTAAAAGCAATTTGATGATTATGTGCATTGACACCCTAATTTAGTATTCAAGTAAAAGGACTTGCAGAAAACAAGCCATTGAAACATTTATCTGTGCAATATACAATGGTAAGAATGTTAATTTATTAGTGTTATTCTTTGATATTATTGGAAGTAGCAGCTGAAGGTCACATGACTTGACATCTGACTTATGAAAGCTGTTTTAATAACATCTAAAATTTAATAAAACCTCCCCATTTAAACAGAAAAGCTATGCTTGTTTTGTTCATACTATCCTTTATTTTTCAGATTTACCAACCACAAGCAGTGTCAGTTTGTTGCTGCCATTTCTTACACCAGTGCTTCAAGTCTCGGTCAGCCTTTTCACATCACCTGCATCCCTCTTGGGGACCCCAAGCCTTTAAATTTGACTATTATATGTAAAATAGTTGACAAAACATTCAAAACAATTATAATATTTCCACATTTATTGTTAACACTATTATTATCTTTATATCTGCATTCAAGTGAATCAATTTTCTCTTTGATGAACTAGAAAGTGTAGAATTTAGAGTGAGCTCTGATAGATGAACATTAGGTTGCTGCTGTGTAGTTAAACCTAAGGTTAGGAATCTTTGTTGATTACTTTTGACATTTTTGTGATGGATCTATTTCTCCTGAATAATAAATACCGTAACCTGATTTTTTTTTCCAAGAAAGCATGCCTATAAACAAAAACATCATATTCAATTTTTTTTTTAACACTTTTGTTTACTATGTTTAAATGTTCCGATTGATAACTAACCTTTATATCTTTATATAGACCTGTTATAGCTAGGTAGTTTATATTAATTTTACATAGTAAATTACTGTTTATTAATATTTTATACATTTAACTTGCTATTATGTCTCAAATTATGAAACATAAAATTATAGGACTTAAGAATTGAGCCTAGATGTTTTGGCTATAGAATTTATAAAACTACTAAACATTTTCCCATTTGTGAAAAACAATATTCATATTAGGGTTATTTTCAAGTGATGTGTAGTAAAATTACAATTTCCAATATCCATTGTGTCGAGATCGATCACCCTACATTAACCTATAAAATGTAAATATATCTACATTCTTATGTTATAAAGTGATTAGGGAACTTTTCACTTCCACTCTGGAGGGTCTCTGGGGTACTTGATTTCCTGTTTTTATGTTAACCACTCATGTTGTTGCTAAGGACTGCAGGTATCTTAATTCAGCATTGCAAATTAAATTTTGACAATTTATATATATTTTTTTTGTCTGGCCAATCTCTAGTGTTTATCTTTTAAAATAAACTTGCTGTGGAAAAATGATTATAATTATTTCCATTCCTTAGCAGGGTGGTTTATTATTTTTCATCCCAAGGTCCAAATTTGAGCATCTGTTTGCACCACAAGCCGAAGATATATCCAGTAGTTTGTCTTAATAATATAGGCTCACAAACAACACTTAGAAATTATTTTTAATATTATATTAAATATACTATATTTGGAAGAAGGTAAAGAAAAGGTGGATAGAAACATAAAAAAGGGACGAGTTATATATT
Source organism: Timema cristinae (assembly GCA_039000515.1). Lineage (NCBI taxonomy): Eukaryota > Metazoa > Arthropoda > Insecta > Phasmatodea > Timematidae > Timema > Timema cristinae. Next base: position 5,369,691 of record JBCFYV010000024.1, read on the forward strand.
ATAGTTATTAGAGTTATATTATATAAATTGTAATTTTGTCTGGAGAATCTGTCCAATTATGTCATAGATAAGTTTAATTAAATACATCAAAAATATTTTATGAAATGTCAATCACTTTCACTGAACTTAGCATTATTAAATAATATATTATACAGATTTTTATCAATATAATAAATGCATAATGAGATGCAGCAATGAGCTTTTCTAAATAAATGTTATTTGAATCATCAGGCCTTCTTCCAATATTTGCCTGGTAAGTATTAAAGTTAGTGGGAATTTAATAGTGTATAAGGTCAAATTATTTTGGTTTGTATACGTTCCTATTATATTGAATTGAACTTCAACAATATTGCATACAACATAGTCACTAAATGTGTTACAAATCATATAACATGATCAACACTAAACCCACCTCGGTGGTGTAGTTGGCTAACACGCTACTTTTGTGTTGAGCTAGACCACAGAGGATAGGAAGAGTTGAGGTTTGAATCTCGGTCGAGTGAACTGAGGTGAATTTTCCTAAATAGTTTTTCACTCTCCCTCCACACAAGTGTGGGTTCACTTCCTCTAAATTAAACCTTTCATATTCCCAACACATTACCTAGTGTAATTAGTATTTAGGCGTACAACCCGAATGGGTAGTAAGATGTAGTGTTAAAAAAATCTCTAATACATTATTATTATTACTATGGTACTTTGGTGTCAACGTGCTTGGTTACAGTACCTGTAATCTGAGGCAGGAAAACATTCAGGTTTACAACTCCAGTATCAGTAAAAGAAAATTAAAAGTCGATTTCAAAATTATTTATTAGCTCTCACTGGCAAGGATCACAATCATCATGTTTTTTAACACACAATATTTATAATATAAACATGATATTATGTTCTCTCTAACGATCAGTGTCAGAGCAGCTTGTATTATGTTCTGTCACGCTTGGCACGGAGTGTATCATGGCCTACAACTACAGTCTGTGTAAAGTTTGTATCTTGATATTGTGCAAGTATAAGCACTAAAATAAATAATTCACTTTTGTGGCCACATGGTCTAAAATATCAAACTCACAAAAAAACTAGACTGCTGAAGATAGGGAGATCATGGTTTGAATCCCAGGCAAGTCTAACGAGGGTGGTCTTTCGTAAATGGTTTTTCCCTTTTTCCTTGCAAATGTGTATACACTTTTTAATCCAAACTTCCTCATCCCAGAAACAGTGTAATCAGTATGTATGCATATAACGTGACCAGATTGTGTATATGATCGGCGATAAAGATCGTACAACTTATTGTGTGTGGATTTTTACTAGTAAGTTTAAAATTTAAGAATTTAGAGTTGAATTTACGCAACAATAAACCCACCTTAGCATAAAGGGATTAAAAATCTACTCTGCTGAGTAGAACAAAAATATTAGTTTCCTCTCTCTCATTGGGACATACATTTAGCATCAAAACGAGCAGTGTTAACCTGCTAGTTCCCACCTTGCTCCACCTTATTAGAGGTCTGTAAGGTCTAGATGATGGATAGGAAGTGTGTTAGATGAAAGATGTCCACATTTGGTACGTGTGTTTAGACAAGAAGTCTGTTTCTAAAGGTACATGGAACCAGCTATATAGTAACGATACCGATGTTTTGATTCGCCCACCACAATGATTTTAATAAGGTTCCAACTGCAATAGTCCATGTGGTGAAGCCCAGACTCTCAGATGGACCCCCAGGGCTCTGGACAGGGATGTGGGTGCAGTTTCTTCGATATAAAACTCCAGGGAAGTTGGCCTTGTCATAGAACAGCATTCGCACAGCTCCCAGTTCAGCTTCTGTGGTGGGAAACTACACCACATGTTGCAGGTTTTGGGCCAACCAAATTGATATTTTCTTGACGACACGCGATACCGTTGACTGGTCAACACTGTAGGCCTACATTTCTCCGCCAACAACCTAAAAATGGAAGAACAAAGTTACTAGCAAATTTTACAAAATTATAAGAATAAATATGTCTGTAGGACCTAGGCCTACTGTGATTTTTTAGAGGTAAGGTTATTTTGGATTTTATATACATACAAAAAATCAATATTAAATGTCAACCAAAATCCCAATAGCTACTGTATGTCACAAAACAATCAATTAGCCTACTTGCTTCAATTACATAATTAAAAACAATGGAAGAAATATGTTGTCAGTAAATAACACAAGTCCTAATATGAATTAAACTTATATACTGATGCTAAATTAATCTTAAATAACACATTACAAAAACAAACATGAAAATTTATTAATGTATTCAATCCAAAAATTTAAATTAGTTGTTCATTCTTAAAAAAAAGAGTTAATAACCATGTCTTTTGTAAGTTTAGTAATAATAAATAATATAACCTTTAAAAAAGTATATTTATAATTTGGTATTAACTTACTTGTAAGTATTCCGTGGCATAAAACTGAAGGGTGGTCAACATTTGTTGTAAATGAAGCAGTGGAAGTCATCGTTGTGTTTCAGGATTGTCAATTTCCAACGTAGGAAAGATATCTTGCCATACAAAACTTTCTTCGAAAATAGAAAATATTTTACGAAATTGTTCGTCAGAATAAGCCTAACAGGTATCCTGGAAATCCCTAACATGCCTCCGTTAAATCACAACAACTTTATTAGCCTCTTCTTCAAAATAGTCGTCGATAATGTCTAAATACGTGACAATCCGGTAGTCTTGGGGCGCCATATTTTCTTGACAACACAAAACAATAATAACAGATGTGTAACATCTCTCTATTCATGCGCGCCGCGCCGGAGTAGCCCTGTGTATAAGGGATAGGAGTAACGGAGAAAGCTGGTCGGGACCTACCTTTGAGTTTTCTCAAGCGCGCGCACGCGCGCTCGTCCTTGCAAGTAAGTCAACCGACCTCCGCCTTTACTCCTTCTCCGCCTCTTCTCCTACTCGTTCTTGCATACGGGCCACTATGGATGAGACAACTGAATCTTTAGGATGATATGTAGCTAAAGTAGTTGTAGGTATGACTGAAGAAGATGGTGAACATTTTTCATCAATTGTGAACATTTAGGAAAAGTGAATTTTCTACAATAAGCAAATTATTTGATAGGTCCTTGATCTTAATATGTCCTGATGGAATCCAACATGACAATGTTCTGCTCATCATGACTGATGCTGCGTCTTACATGATAAAAGGCTGCTAATACTCTGAAAGTGCTGTACTCAAAAATGGCGCATCTAACATGTCTAGCACATGCCTTTCAAAGAGTTTCTGAAGAGATACGAGGGAAATTCATCGAAGTTGACCAGCTGATTGGGTGCATGCTTAAAGTTTTTCTGAAGGCACCGTGGCATCATTCAAGTCAGAGGCCCCGAATGTTCCTTTGCCACCGGCTCACATTTTAACCAGGTGAGGGACTTGTGTTGAAGCATGCAACTATTACTGTGAGAACTTTCAAGTTGTGAAAAATATCAACTCATTTGAAAACAATGAAGCAATCTCAATTAAAGTTTCACAGGAGCTTCTTTCTGATCCTGAAATTGCAGTTAAGTTTTCCTATCTAAAGCCGAATTTTGGATTTCTGTCTAGTGCCATTACTTCCTTGGAGAAGTCAGCAGTGCTACTAGTGAATCAATAGATTTGATAAAGAAAGTTGTGAATGACCTAAATATTGTGACTGGAAAAGTGGGAAAGGCTGTGTAAAAGAAAATTGAGCAAATTAAAAAAAAAAATTAACAATATGAAATGCTGTGCTTAGTTGCAGATGTGTTATCAAGGAAAAACGTTTCCCTTGGTGAAGTTTCAGGAGATTTTGACAAAGCGACGTAGTTTATTTCAAGTATGCTCCTGTGGTATCATTATAAGATGAAAGGAGCTTCTCTATGTTTAAAGCATTGTTAGAAGATAATAGAAAATCATTCTCTTTCAAAAATCTGCAAATGATTTTTGTTGTGCATTGAAATTCTGGACTGTTGAAATAAAAACTCTTTAATTTTGCCATGTCAAATTAAACTGTCAGAAAATGTAAGTTGAATTTTTATATATTTTCCTTGTTTTATTTTATATGGAATAGTTTTTCTTGACAAAATAAAAACTTTTATCGAACATGAATTTTACAACATCCAAATCAATTCATTCCATATCAATGATTTAAGGGTTATTTCCAATTCAACCCAACAACTGGTTCTGCCCTAATACCTCCTCAACAGCTGTTCCTGCCCTAATATCTCTTCAACCACTAGTCATGCCCTAATATTTCCTCAATAACTGGTCCTGCCCTAATACCTCCTCCTCAGCAACTGGTCCTGCCTTAATACCACCTCCTCAACAACTGGTAAGGCCCGGGGCGGCTCGTCCCTAAGGCGCGGAGGCGCGCGCCCCCCAAAACCCTACCCCACGAATCCCCAGTTCCTTTTAAAGTTATTATTCGCACTCTCATGACAATTTTATCTTGCCATAATAGTTTCAAGAAAAATATGTTTTTGGTTTAATTAATAGCAGGCAATGTTTTTGAAATGGCATAGTCAGGCGCGCGGCTGTCAGCGCCTAGCTTTGTGAAGCCAAACCTTCCCTCCCCTTCACCTCTTATCAACATCCTGCTACGGCTAGCTAGCCCTGCTTATTCTTCTTTTGAAGGCGCACTCCCTTACGCGCCCTAAGGTTGAAAGCTTGTGGGATAACGTGTATAGCGTAAACCAGCAATAATTGTTGTCAGTCATCCTGCGTGCTCCTGCATCTTGAGGATGTATGTGGCGTATGTGTTTATAATAATATTATGTAGGGTTATTTTAGGATAATGTTTATTTGAGTTATATGTTTTAATATTTTTTGTAACTAGGCTTAGTATGAATAGTTCAATTCAGGCGCTTAAGACAACGAATATTGCAAGATTAACTCTTGATCAAAATTTGAGAATTGAATTCATTAGGTAGGCCATGTCCTGAATTTTGTATGGAACAAAGTGAAAACTTACATACCTATATATTTATGCACATTACACAGCTACAGAGTTTCTACAACACATCCACGTCCTTTTGGGGAAGATTTTTTAATCTTTCCATGTTGTTTGTGATATTAATTTTTGAGTTTAATTAAATGAATATTTAGCAAAACATATTCCGAAATTTGTGTCTTCTTTTAAATATATTATTTATAAATAATTTATGAATTAAACAGGCTGCGCCCTCCAGCTTATAAAGTGACGAGCCGCCACTGGGTAAGGCCCTAATATATCCTCAAAAACTGGTCCTGCCCTAATACCTTCTCCTCAACAACTGACCAGGGCCTAATATATCCTCCTCAACAAATGGTCATGTCTTAATACCTCCTCAACAGCTGGTCCTGCCCCAATATCTCTTCAACAACTGGTCCTGCCCTAATACCTCCACAACAGCTGGTCCTGCCCCAATATCTCTTCAACAACTGGTCCTGCCCTAATACCTCCCCAACAACTGGTCCTGCCCTAATATCTCTTCAACAACTGGGCCTGCCCTAATACCTCCACAACAGCTGGTCCTGCCCCAATATCTCTTCAACAACTGGTCCTGCCCTAATACCTCCACAACAGCTGGTCCTGCCCCAATATCTCTTCAACAACTGGTCCTGCCCTAATACCTCCCCAACAACTGGTCCTGCCCTAATATCTCTTCAACAACTGGGCCTGCCCTAATACCTCCACAACAGCTGGTCCTGCCCAATATCTCTTCAACAACTGGTCCTGCCCTAATACCTCCACAACAGCTGGTCCTGCCCCAATATCTCTTCAACAACTGGTCCTGCCCTAATACCTCCACAACAGCTGGTCCTGCCCCAATATCTCTTCAACAACTGGTCCTGCCCTAATACCTCCACAACAGCTGGTCCTGCCCCAATATCTCTTCAACAACTGGTCCTGCCCTAATACCTCCTCCTAAACAACTGTCCAGGCCCTAGTATTTCCTCTTTGATGATTGGTAATGTCCTATTACCTCCTCAACAACTGACCAGGCCCTAATATCTCCTCCTAAAAAATGGCCATGTCCTAATACCTCTTCAACAACTGGTCCTGCTCTAATACCTCCTCAACAATTGGCCATGCCTTAATATCTCCACAACATAAGACCAATAAACTATAGTCAACACCATTCCAGCCAATATCTTTACGTTAGTGGTTCATTAAAACTTAATTTGTATCTTGAAGTTTCAATAAATTGAAGCCCACAATGTTCATTTCATACCAACAACAAATTATTAAATCAAGTGATAATATTCATATCAATAAATTTATGATCCAACATTTATGATGAGGCTATGTCAGAACATGGTGGCAAAACACATAATCTAGATATATTCACCCCACATCAGCGATTTAATTTGGGGAGGCTTAACATAATGGTTGTAGCAGGAATTTAATTTAGGTGGAAAGGGGGTATTGGAGGAACCACAGTCCTCTAAACACTAAGGGTCAAGAAAATTGATTAATATTGATTAATATTGATTTCCCCTAGAGACAATTTTAAGTGTTTTTTTTTAATGGTAGCTCAGGCTAGCAATTTTAAATAAAGTGAGTAGCCTTTCATACACTTTATCGAAGTTATTATTGCTGTACTTTTTTTAGCACCTTGTCTTGATACCCATTCAGTTTATATGCTTATCTACTAACTAGGGGGTTAGGAATGAGGAAGATTGAATTTATATCAAATGAACCCACATTTGTATGGAAAGTGGGGAACCATTTAGAAAAAACCACCAGGATCAAACCATGATCTCATCATCATCAGCAGTCCAGTCTGTTGTGAGAGTAGCTAACGCCTCAGACCATGCTGCCACCGAAGCGGATATCTTTGATTTGATATTCAAAAAGCTTATTTTTATAATGTAGCTTATACATTTGACACATTTTTGGTTTTACTTCATATGATTTAAGTTTTTATTTAAATTATTTGCAGTCTTGTGGGGTAGGGGTAGTAAAATGGCCAGTATGCCCCCCACCCCTCTAGAGTGAGCCAATGACTCACTTGATCACTAGAATTCTACTAGGTACATGTTTGCACAATATAATCCATTGTTAGGAATATTTGTCAAGCCTTGGTTACCTTGTCCAATGGGGTGTATGCGCCCACAGGAAGACCCAAGTGTATCATTCTTTTTCATAAGGTCAATCAACAAGTGTACAGCTTGAGGTTGGAAGTCGACATCTCCATCCATTGCAAGAATATACGTATTTTGAGCAATGACAGCCTTGCGGTCGATGTGAATTGGCAGTTCCATGATACGATGACCGAGCAGGTAGTACATGTACATCACCTAAATAAATATAACAGCTAGTTAATGATGGGTTGTGCACTAAACGGATCACTCAGTCGCTGAGACTGAGTCAATCCTAAATTTACAATTTAGAACCAAATACAAATCTTACCTTACAAATGCAAACCGATTCCAAATTGAATATAAAGATTTTGAAAATTTCCAATTCAAATATTTTCTAATGAGAAGTTTTGAATCCTATGTGAATACAATACTTTATATTATGGAGATGAGACTCTTGAATCCTTAAGGATATTAGATATTCAAGGATTAAAAAAAAAAAAATTTGGAACTCGAGACTCAAATTCTTTTAAAAAGGTTTTTTTCAATTTTTCAAGTGAAATTCATTTTAGATTGATTGTCCAAAACCAATCATAATTATATGATCAACTTAACGAGACCCCAGACAAGTAAAATATCAGTTCATTGAATATAGGAATGTTATAATGAATGGACTATAAGAAAGAATGTTAACATTTAGTTACTATTTGTATGTTCTATTATTCCAAAATATTTATATTTTCTAATATGTTCATATTTTTTTCCAAGATTCAGATTCTAGATTTGAGAGTAAATTGGAGATTCGGATTACTAAAATGGTGGGTTCAACCCAACCCTACTTTATATCATACCCATTTCAGCTTAAATCTAAATAAAATATTATGATAAACTTTTTCCAGGCAAGTTCAGTAAGAAAATTAAGAGCATAAAAACTGGATTTGAACCCTGAACCATTAAAATAAATTGTAGGTAGCGGTAAAACTACTTAAAATGTTTAGATGAAACTGTTAATTATATTTTAAAAATTAATTGAGGTTTGGTTTTATAGAAAGTTAAATTATTTAAAAGTTTGACTTTTAGATTTGAAATTTAAAATCATATTTGAATACCTTATTTAAAATAATAAAATTCAAAACTTTGAATGGAATTTTAAGCTTTGCTAGATTCGGATTTAGATTCTAAAATTTAAAGCTTTGCACAAGCTTAGGGTATGCGTAGGTGGAAAAAATCTGTATCATTAGCACCCAGAGGCGACTAAAACTATATTTAATAAGGGCTCAAGATAGGAAGGATATAGTTTACATAGTTAAACCACCATTTTGTAAGAAATCAAGGATGGAGGCTGAGTCGGGGTGGTGAAAGGTGTGTACACAACATTTTAGATGGGAAACCTGAAGATACAAGGCCAAGACGTCAATGGGAGGATAGCGTAAAAATGTATTTAAAAGAGGATGGGTGTCAGGTAGGGACGGGCCAGAGCTGTCTCAAAATATGGTTGAATGGCGGTGATCCCATGTTCAGGTGGCCACAAACTTTCAAGTTACTTAAGGACAAGAGAGTTAATTAATTAATTATGGGTGCTATTTATGCTAGCCATTTTATGAATATAATGTTTTAACAATAACTCCTATCTCATTCCAGAGCCAATCATGATTTAAATTATTAAATAAACGTTGAAACCTTGTCAATTTGTTCAAATGCGGTCTTATGTGAGAGTCAGTATAGCTTTCTAATATTACTAAATATTGAATTCCAATGGTTACATTCTAAACACAAATACTATTTATTAATAAAAAATTGTACACACATATAAAGCTAATATTACAATGACAAACTTACATGTTCATTAATATTCACAAATTACACACACAAACGCATGATGAAACTAAATGTGTACACAAGCTATTCAGAATGTAATTTATTGCTAAACATTAAGTCATAATGTTCTGCGACATGTCCTGTTTTAATTTTAGTTTCCAAGATATACAACTTCGTCAAATGGCTGCGTTTTGAGCAGTATCACTGTTGTATGAAGTCATGTTACTATAGCCTTGTCCACATATGAAATAATCGAGAGTTAGAATAGGAAACCCGAGATGGCCAAGCAGTCAACATTCCATGTACAGTTCATCTTGCTAGATGTGTTACATTTAGCACTGCCAAATACCTGCCTAGAGTGCACTGGTACCCCATCCTCTACCATAACTTTACCAGCCCTTATAGATAGAACAGTTCCCAGAAATACAAAGTATCCTCGAGCCGTCAACCTATCAATGACAAGGTCTCAGATAATACCAGCCAAATCATTGATACAGAAGCCTACTTTCTAAACACAGTCTCGGATAAAATTAGGATTATCCCCTGCACAGAGATGATTAATATGCAATATCTTAGTTTTTGTTGGAGACAATGACTAAGATGCACGATCCAACCACTGCACCAATCACAAAAGGCGCTGCAGTAGCGCGAGCATCAAGAGTTAGCCAATCACGTAGCTTTCACTTTAACAGTTGTTCTTTTTCTGTCAACAAACCGACCGCGTCGTTTTGTGCTCACACTAACCCTTTTTGTGTTAGTATATTTGTAGATTCTATGTTTGTCTCGGACATTAATTTTGTGTACTCGACATTAACCTTTGCTAACAGTTTTGAATTTATTTTGGAGCTAGTCTCAGTAAAATAGCAATTAATGTTTCAAATACAAGATACAGTACACACCATGATTGAAAGGTACTATGAAACCAGCGGTTTGTCCAAGCTTGGGCATAAGAGGGTATAGTTTAAGGATAAATACTTACTTTCTATGTTTTATACTATTCACTAAAGATGCTTATATATTTTATAATCTTGCATTACAACTTTACGTAAGCTAATACTTAGATTGCAAGGAAGGGAGTGACCATGAAATTAATATTCTAGGGGATCCAAACAGCATGTTTTAAGCTTTACAAATAAAATTATAAGTTTTATTATTAATAGTTATAGAATTAATAATAAATGATTGTTCATTTGTGGTTTAAGTTGTGTATCACAACCATAAAATTTTAAGTTTTACCAAGAAAGGTCTGAGTTCTATTGATTATAGCTTTTGTAAGTACATTGGAATCTCCCTTCACCCTGGATCGGTCACGCGGGGTCATCATGACACAATGTGATTTGTTTTCAATTATACCTCCCCCACCAAACATAATTTGCGGCCCTACCTTCGAGTAGCTTCCTAGCTTCCTCTCCACCAACTAAAGGCATGGTTACCACTCAGTTACCTCTTAGCGGTTGTTGAGAACACAGCCTCTTGGGTCACCTTGACCTCACGCGACCATTTGTGTTAGTGTAAAATCCAGAGCTTCCAAGAAAGCTTAAAGCTGATACTGTGGCAATTTTGCTACAAGAACACCCATCACCCACACCTCCCAGAAGTAACATCTGCCACAGAAATTCCAAGAAAACGCAAACGTTGTGAAAAATGTCCATCAAATTCAGGAAACAAAACCTACCACGCCTGCCCGTTTGCCTAAATTACATTTGTGGGAATCATGGGAAGCCCACATGTGAAGAGTGTCTTGAAAAGGTTTGAAGCTGCTGACATAATAAGAAAAGGTGACAATTGAATAAAATATACAATTGTTTTATTTATATTTTTAAGTTTTGAAACTAAAAAAAAAACTATATCATTTTTAATTAGGTTTTTGTTATATTGATCACTTTCTCTGAGTGTTTTTGTAAGTCATATAACTTTTCTGTGAAGGGTTAAAAAGTTTAAAATAATATATTTCATCTCAAACAAATGTTTTAGAATAAAATTGAAAATAAATAAATAAACAAAATCATAAGAAAAATAAAAGAAAAACATTTTGGATTTTTTTTTTTTAAATTAGACTTAGCTATTTTTTAATGCGTATTTGTCCAAAAAAATTAATAGTCAAATGTTAAAATTGGATAAGATATTGTTTTATAAATAAAACATTTGAAAAAAACCCACAAAAAAGGGGGTTAAATACATTACAGAATTAAGGGTCATGGTGACCTCACGCGACCGCATTAGGTTGCAATATAGGCGCAACCGTTCGAGGGTTAACAGACACATCTAATGTATTCTTCTTTATAGCAGACACTTCCCTAGCAAAGTAACATGGGTTCTTATGGTGAAACAACTTCTCAGTGATAGTATTTCTCAATACAGACATGGGCACTGCTAGAGATGCATATTAATGCATAACCATCTCTAAACAACAAACAAAAATTACACACACTAGTCCATATACAGTACTTTATTGTAAAAATATTAGAAATTTCACTGTCTCATGTGAAGTGTAAGCAGTCTTGTCTTCCTCCTTTAGTGAGAGTTTCTAAGATAGCCTTCGTCACTTCTAGGTCCTACCTCTCACCCCCTCCCGAGCTGTCAACAAGAGTTGCTCAAGCAGTCTTGTCTTCCTCCTTTAGTGAGAGTTTCTAAGATAGCCTTCGTCACTTCTAGGTCCTACCTCTCACACCCCTCCCGAGCTGTCAACAAGAGTTGCTCAAGCAGTCTTGTCTTCCTCCTTTAGTGAGAGTTTTAAGATAGCCTTCATCACTTCTAGGTCCTACCTCTCACCCCCTCCCGAGCTGTCAACAATAGTTTCTCAAGCAGTCTTGCCTTCCTCCTTTAGTGAGAGTTTCTAAGATAGCCTTCGTCACTTCTAGGTCCTACCTCTCATCCCCTTCCGAGCTGTCAACAAGAGTTGCTCAAGCAGTCTTGTCTTCCTCCTTTAGTGAGAGTTTCTAAGATAGCCTTCGTCACTTCTAGGTCCTACCTCTCACCCCCTCCCGAGCTGTCAACAATAGTTTCTCAAGCAGTCTTGTCTTCCTCCTTTAATGAGAGTTTCTAAGATAGCCTTCGTCACTTCTAGGTCCTACCTCTCACCCCCTTCCGAGCTGTCAACAAGAGTTGCTCAAGCAGTCTTGTCTTCCTCCTTTAGTGAGAGTTTCTAAGATAGCCTTCGTCACTTCTAGGTCCTACCTCTCATCCCCTTCCGAGCTGTCAACAAGAGTTGCTCAAGCAGTCTTGTCTTCCTCCTTTAATGAGAGTTTCTAAGATAGCCTTCATCACTTCTAGGTCCTACCTCTCACCCCCTCCCGAGCTGTCAACAATAGTTTCTCAAGCAGTCTTGCCTTCCTCCTTTAGTGAGAGTTTCTAAGATAGCCTTCGTCACTTCTAGGTCCTACCTCTCATCCCCTTCCGAGCTGTCAACAAGAGTTGCTCAAGCAGTCTTGTCTGTGCTTGTGTATACACAAACAGTACAGAAAACCTGATGTTCCCATTTAATATTTAATGCATGTTGTTATACGTTTATGCAATTTGTACCGTAAGCTATGTACATTATTTATTTATTAGTCCTAATTATCCTAGATGAAATTCTTCACAGTGTAGTAGTTAGATTGTTAAAATTAATATCCACAGTATATACTTAAATATGGAATAAAATGTATTCAAGCACTTTGTTTAGATATGAGTATATGTTTTTCCGAATAACAAACAGTTCTTAATAAAGGAATTAGTTTTGAGGATAGAAGATGCCCGTTAGCAAAATACATCCAATGTATATATATGTATATGTGTTATAAACCAATAAATGGCAATACCTGACTCCACCTCTTTCTATGTCTGATCTTGTCCTTGTCCTTTAGATGAACCAGAATCTTTGTTTTCCCAGGCAGTGTCCACACGAGACGACCTCCGTAAGGTGTTGGGAAGGCTGTGGGAGGCTGTAGTCTGATCCCGTGAAAAGATTGCACAGTCTCATCCATTGTTTTCATAAAGTCCTTCACATACTGGTTTATTATGTACTCATCATCTTTCCTCTCAAATGCATCATCAAAGAGAATGTGGGCTGAAAATAGAAAAATAATTTCCTAAATTATGGATAACTCGCTAAGTCAACATAGGCAATCATGTAACAGCAAGTGAGATAAAAGTGCTAATACAAAATAGTTATGTCCAGCCAGTGGCGTACCCAGGGAGTAAAAGGGCAGGGGTGGTGATGGTGGAACATTTTTTCCACCCAAAATTACAAGTAATTTAAATAAACCCTTAAAACAAATTCAGTGCAGCTATAATATAGAGCACTGAAGACATGTTGAATGTAAATGTTAGATTTTAGGACCACGTTTACTTATTGTGCAGTAAATGGAATACCATTCCAGACATAAAACCATGAAACAAAGCACACAAACTGATGTATCAATAAATTATAGGCCCTATGACTCCCCCCCTGAAAGAGTACATTTTTAGGGTCATTCCTTTGTATAGTAGTAGTGTTGCAAAAAAAAAAAATCAACATTAATTCCAGTAACTGTAGACACTTGTGTGTTTGATATGAACATTAGTTTGTTTGAATAACATTTGTTAAACATCCCCCAAATACTAAAATCAATCAAATATTGTTTAATTATAGCTTAATATTTTATTTGGGTAGCATTCGAGTCAAATAGAATTGTTATCTTAAGAAAGGTATTTCATATTACAATTTTAGTCCAATAATCTGGCACCCAATAGCCCAACACAAATAGATCTGCCACTCGTATTTTGGCTTCACACCAGCGTTATTCGTCTGCCAGTAGTGAGATTGTGCATTGTTTTGTGTTACAAAGATTGTTCTGATTGTGTGTGTAGTTATTTAGAACGTTTTATAAAGCTATTAACAGTATTGATACAGATAAAGGAGTGAAACACAAACATGTGATACTAACAATACACCATCAACTGTCTGACAGCACAATATTGTGTCAACCTAATATTTAGAAGTGTACCGGCATTTACGTGGAGGTAGAGTAGCAAACCATTTAGGAAAACCACCCTCAGTAGAACCGATCAGGATTCGAATGCCAATATCCCAACCATCAATAGGCCAATCTAACACGAGAGTGACGCCTTAGACCGTTCAGCCACTAAAGTGGTAGTTGGTCTAGTCATTATTCTACCAGTCAGTTAAGGTCCTTATGTTGCAACTATTATACCAATCAGTTTAGATCCTTATGTGACAACTATTATATCACTCAATAAGGTCCCTATACAGCAACTATTACATCATTCAGTTAAGGTCCCTAACTATTATATCAGTCAGTTAAGGTGGCAATAACTCTACCAGTCAGTTAAGGTCCTTATGTTGCAACTTTTCTACCAATCAGTTTAGATCCTTATGTGACAACTATTATATCACTCAGTTAAGTTCCCTATGTGGCAATAACTCTACCAGTCAGTTAAGGTCTCTATGTGGCAACTATTATATCACTCAATAAGGTCCCTATGCAGCAACCATTTCATCATTCAGTTAAGGTCCCTGTATGGTAACTATTAAATCAGTAAGTTAAGGTCCATATGTGGCAAATATTATATCAGTCAGTTAAGGTCCCTGTGTGGCAACTATTACATCAGTCAGTGCTACAAGCGAAACTGAAACCTGTAGCTTGTTATTCAGTGACTACACTCTTTTCAACAATGTATGTTCAGGCAGGGCCAGGCTGTTTTGTAAAATATGTTTAGTGAAGAAAGAACTATTGAACCTATTAAACAAAATATATTTGTTTTACCCATTGTACATGAAACCATTACACACCAATTAAATAATATCTAATTAAAACATAATGATTTCATTAAGTCATCAAAAGGACTCTGTACACAAAATTATCTTGAGATTGAGCAACATAGAGTAATTACTAGAGTAACAGTTATGATGCTACAATGATTACTCTAATTAATTTGCACAGTGGGTACATTATTCAATGGTTGTTCTTGGAAACTTCTGCGCTGGTGCTGTTGAGTGGAGTTGGCTTGTCGTCAGCGAGTGAACGGATAGTTTGCCTCGGGTAATCAAACTACAAGGTTGTATGTGAGCTGAAGAATTACAACCATGTTCTCCCTGTTCTGCTACCAATATTGTGTTCTGTTCTACTAGTATTTCTTTGTGCTTTGTCCGTACTGACATGAACAGACTATACAAAAGAGACAAGGCTCGTTATTTCCATGCTGGTTTGTTGGTTGAGGTCTCATTGCTTACTTCAGCTCACATACAACCTTACAGTTTGATTGTGGACGCCCCACTCACTCGCTGATGATAAGCCGACTCCACTTGACAGCACTGAAGCGGAAATTTATGAAAACAACCATAGCACAATGTACCCATACTACAAAATTGAAGATGCAATTAACTACTCACTTTCAAACTCATAATAGTTTGGATCAACTAGCTCCAAATGTTTTTGCAAGTACTTTCTGATGGCGTGATCAACATCCATGCGTAGCAATGACTTGATCATGCATGTCATCTCTTCTCTATTCTCGTGCCACATAGTTGCACATGCATAGACACGTGTGATGGAATCCATGGGCTGCACATGCTCACTTAGCAATGTGTTAGACATAAATTCAGTGTTGCCCTTGGCTGGATGTTTCTCATCCAGAGCAACATCTTCTTCTATTTCATCAAACTCATCATTAATATCACGAACATCCTGGATATAACCACAAACACAGAAAATATATATAATTTCAATTTAGTCATTTTATTGTCACTATGATAATTGTGATTGGCTTGGTAGATTCAGAGTCCTACTTTGGACATTATTGTTATATTATCTTTTGTTTCCGAAGCCTATGCAGCCCGTGCAACAACTGCCAAACTTTAAAGTATGATATTTTTCATTTTTTTAAAGTTCAAAAGAAAGTTAAAAATTGAACCAATCTTATTTGGAATAATAATAATTAATAATAATAATAATAATAATATTTAGCACCGAGTCTTACTACCCGTTCGGGTTACACACTTTAAGTACTAATTACGCTAATGGATTTGGAATTGGGAAGGTTGAATTAGAGGAAGTGAACCCGTATTTGCGTGGAGGGAGAGTGGACAACCATTTAGGAAAAACCACCCCCAGTTCACCCGACCGAGATTCGAACCTTGATCTCCCCGTCCTCAGCAGTCGAGCTCAACATGACAAGCGCGTTAGTTATTTGGAATTGAATATCAAGATTGTAGGCTACATACTATTCACCCAATGTGTTTAAATACAATTGAGGATTAAAATAATAAATAAGAATACTAATTCTTTTTTAATGATTTTATTTATTGGGAGACCTCATAAAAATTGTTGGTGTTGAGGAAAAGGAATATGCCAGGTGTATATCCAGGGTACAGTTTACTTAAGAACATTATTGGAATTATAATACCAGTAAGTCAATTAAAGGTTGTTATACTAAGTTAAATTTATTCTTAAATGCATACATCTAAATGAAAAAATGACCTTGGAATACAAAGCTATATTTTACCTGTTTGTATGTAAAAGTGATAATGAAATTATCCCAAAAATGAGACATATTTTATTTGTTAAATTAGCACATCAACTAGAAAACAATATTACAATTGATTTGTGTTCATTCCATTTCATTTTGATATTTGTAGATGTGACTTCAATCTTTGTTTGTGACTATTAAAATTTGAAATGTTTTAGTATTAATAAAAAAAAACCTCTAGCATCAAGTTATTGAAGATGTTTTACAGCTACATAATCTGATACCTTAGCTCAGTTGGTAGCATGTCTGTATACTGAACTAAGGGTTCCAAGTTTTATTCCTGGCATAATCGAAAGTTATCATTGGTGAAATGTGGGTTTACCCTTTCATATTGATAAATTAATGGCTGAAGACTGGATGTTGTGCTTATTCCAGTCTAAAATTAAATTATAAGGCATATGAAGCTACGGCAAACCTAGCAAGCCAGTAGTGGAAAATATATGGCTTGAATAAAAAACTGACCACAGGATAGAAACAATAATGGATGTAAATGTAAATATTACATAATTATATGGTTTTGTTTTATTTATGTGTTGTGTTTCACGAACATATAGTATGTTTATTTATCTAAAGTATTAATTATTGTTGGAGACACTGACTAAGATGCATAATCCAACCACTGCACCAATGACGAAAGGCGCTGCAGTAGCGCGAGCATCAAGAGTTAGCCAATCACATAGCTTTCACTTAAACAGTTGTTCTTTTTCCTTCAACAAACCGACCGCGTCGTTTTGTGCTCACGCTAACCTTTTTGTGTTAATTAGCTCACTAAGTGTATTTGTAGATTGTATGATCATCTTGGACGTTAATTTTGTGTACTCGACTTTAACCTTTGCTAACAATGTTCACCCTGCCTGAAGATAACATAAAATTTGAGATGTCTTGTAGGGAGGTATGAGTGTATATCAAGTCAAATTGAAACTTATGTTCACCACTTATAAATATAATAATCTGTGATAGGACAGATATCCACTGAAACATGAATTATTTGTCTATGGAATGAGGAAGAGTATGCGAATCAAAATAGAATACATTGATTGGTTACATTTCACAATTTTAAGTCTAATAAAGTAAACAAATGCCATTATAAATATGCCTATCTAAATAAACTGTAATATTTTAATAAATCTTTCAGCATCTTAGGTAGATATTATGACATTGAGACACAATTTTAATATACATTACTGCCCGCATAGGTAGGCATCATGACTAAATATCAAGCTTGTCTAGTGTGGGTTGATGGAGACAAGGAGCTTTTGGTTCAAATCCCGCCAAGTGCACTGAGGTTTTTTTCATCCTAATTATGAATGGATACATCAGATATAAAAATTACTAGATTTACTTTTGTATATTTGTATGTTAAGTTTTTATAATCAGCAGCTGTTACTTTTAATTAACATTATCAATACCTATAAAATAAAACAAATAATGTGAATTTGATTAAATAGTATGAATGTGGAGTGCGCTAAAAATGTCCATTTGTAATAAAATCAAGGTTCTTTTTCATATACTACCCCTCCATGCAACTACAAAATAGATCTACTCTTAATTCTACTTTTCTACCTTCCTCATTATATGATATGATTAAATGTGGAAAGCCTGGGTGGGTTGTAATGCGCAGTGCAATTACAAAATATATACACTCTAATATGGTTCTCGCTAAGTTACTTTAAGAAATTCCAACCTAAGGGCAATTGCATGGGATTTCTAAGAGATTCCGGATTGATATTAGATATTGTGTGTCATACCTCCAGCCTCACTACAAAATCCTTGTCATTGCGTCTTCGGTTCATCCCCAGACTCTGGTCAATGAGGAATGAATTGTACAGAGGGGTGACAAAAAGTTTCTCAGTGGAGGAAAGTGGGTCTGCTAGCGGTGTCCACAAGTGGATTGTAATCCACATCTGAGAGCCGAGCCACAATAACCATGCCCACACATGCTGCAACAATGGAGAATTGTCACGTTATTTATTACATCACACACTTAAAACATAATGACATAGTAAATAGAACATAACAAATAATTTGTTCTCCCAATTCTATATTTCATTTCTGCTAAACATTGACAACAATGCTGACCGGATATGTTTATCATAAATACATTGTTCTTCCAAGTTGGTTTTCTTAGTAAATAACTGAGCCCTAAACTTGTTAATTTTATCTCAAATTTATTATTATTATTGTTATTTATTTGTTTTTGTTTTTAAAGGTGTGCAACACAAGTGGGTTTAATTTCATTAGCTAAGTAATATTTGCAAGTAAGGCAGTCTTTTAATAAAATGAATTTATTAATGAAATTTGCCATTCCAAATTATTAATTTAATTGTCATCTGAATAAAAGAAGCTTTTCCTTGTATGTTGATGTTGTAGTATTTCATAAAAAAAATATTATCTATTATATAAATTATAATTTTCTGTGTCTTCTGAATCTGGCTTACATAATGTTAAGATGTATAAAATTTGTGCTATTTGTTGGGCGCCAATCCTTGGATCTAGGAGGAAAAAAAAAATTAATAAGAAAAAAATTACCTCGGCTAATTCAGACAGTGGCATGACAACTCTCAATACTTGAGAACACTGGGGAGTACTTAAAATAAAACATGAGCAATTTAAATAAAAGTGGATTGTTGAAATATAATGTAATTTAGACTACAATAAAAATAAATGTATAAAATAACAATTATTGGAACTTTTTTTTGTTTATTATTGTTTCCTTTTTTTCCACATCCCAATCCTACCTATGGAATTCCGGATAGTTATAATTCTAATTTGACAAAATAAAATAGTATTGTTGAGACAAAAAGAAGAGAAAAAAAATCAATAAAATTATTATTTATACATAAAATAAAATGTGAATTAATTCTCTGAATTAGATAGTCTTTCTGAAAGTTCTTACATGAATTCTGATATTTGATAAAAGAAAAAAGAAAAAAATCATATGACTTTAAAGTTGAAGAGTTGACTTGACCTCACCCATGTTAGTCCATGCTGAAACAACAACTTCAGAAATTTGTTTCACTTTATTAATGTTAACTTGTCCACAATTCTTAAAAAAATAAACAGTCTAGCTCTTGCACATTTACTTAGCTTTCCATTTGCTATTCGCACTTTACTTTACAACCATTAATTTACTTTAAAAATAAATTAAATTAAGAGCTCCACAGATTTGGCTCCATGTTAGACCAACACCGAGGAAGAAGACCCAGTCTCCTCCAGAATGTCTTCCAAAATCAAATTTAAAAATGTTCTATTCTTTACTTCCAAGTCTAAAGAGAAAACTAATATATTAAAACAAATGATAAAATGTTGGCTATGGACTAGGGATAAAAATCAAATACAATGCAAATTTAAGAAAAATATTGAACTGTATGATAATGAATATGAACAAGGTTTTCTTAAAAAATTAAATGTTTATTTCTGTCAGAATTGAAAAGCGCGCTAGTTTGGAGTTATTTACATAATGCCTTGTTTCCTCTTCTACAATCGCAAGACCCGCCACTCACTTGTTTTGACAGATCTACGCATGCGTTGAAATCAATCATGGCCAACATTGAAAGTAAATAAAGAAGAGTCAATAAACTTCTTAGAAAAATAATTAAAATGTTTAAAAAAAGTTAAGTGTTCTTCCTTAAGTCAAAATTTCTTATTTAAATTATTTAAAACAATGTTATACGTTGTTCCTTCTGTCGTTTTATTTTATTAATTGGATGTAAATAGTATTATTTGTCAGGCCGGCAATACAGCGGCCGAACTTTGAAGTGCTTGATTTCAAACGAAAATAAATTGGAAACTATTCACAAAAATTAGAAAAATACAGAGAAAACATGGTAGGGTGGCAAATAACATTACAATGTTAAGCTTTCTTGTTTCCCATTTTATTTGTTGATAAAGTCCATACACGATAGGTTTTTACCTGGATGACAGTTCGAAAATCATATGTTTAGATTTTGGGTTGCCAACACTGTTTTGTTATAAATGTAAAGTTCTTTAATGACATGTTGTATATTACATTTGAAATAACGTAAACTTAGGTTTTCTCTTACTATTTCATTTATTTAAATATTTTTTATCCATCTCGGAACAATATTTTAAACACAAATGAAAGTACTTATTCTATGTTTTGGAACATTATTGATTATGTATAATATAGTGCATACATGAATACCTTTTAATACAGGCATCATATTTACTTGGAAAAGAGAAAAAACTTAAAAAAAATTTTACATACAATAAATGATTTCATGAATATTTTATCTTATTTTGAAATATTTAACTTAATAAAATATTTTCATCAACTGCGTGTTTGCATCATTGTAAAAAGCTTGTTTACCATCATGTTCAACCCCATGGTTTAAATTCGCCGGTCGCCATTTTGAAGCTATATTCGTTATAAGTTTTTGCGAATGTGGTGTGAATATATTTTTAAGTGGAATAAAACGATAGATACATTTTGTGTCCAGACTTGAATAAATATATAAATAATATTGGTCTGAATTAGTGTGGTTTACTATCACAATAATATATTACCATCTGTTTTCATTAAAGTTATCAAAAGTGATAGATGTCAGCTGTTGGCGTAGTGATATATTAGGGACTACTTCTAGTAACATTTTGAGCTGTCAACCTTAGGTCATGAATGAATTATAGTTTGTGATGGCTCACGTACCTGACTGGTGAGGAATGCTCCTAGGTTGTAAATGTCTGGTGAGCTGAAGAACAGATAGTCTGGTATGACACCACTGAAGACACAAGGGTCTGCTGTCCTCAGACCACACACTAAAGCCAACAATGATACAGTCACAGGCACTGCCAGGTTAATTGGGAAGGCGAAACTCACAGTCTGGATCCTTATCTTGCAAGCAAACTTACCTGAGTTTCAAAAATTATACACTCATTAAATATGCTTTGGTTGAATTTTTGAATGGATTTTAAAAACTTCAAAACTAAATGATTATCGTCTAAGTTAAAAAAAACTTAAATTATGTAAATTAAAATTAATTTAATAATCTAGTTTTTGTGCTTATACATTTTTACCATTCACTGTTTGTAGTTGTACAGCCTTTATTTTAATTGTGAATAGTATTAAAAAACCTTACCAATTTTTCTTTTCTTAACTTCAAACTGGTTTCATAACTGGTACATACAAATTATATTATACTTTTTTTATATTTATCACTGCTTTCATATTAATCTAGTTATTGTTTAACCGAGTGTTTTTAAATTCAAACTATATAAACACAAATAAGAAGAGGAGAACAGAGAGAGTTATTCTATAGGTGTGTAAGAGACCTGCTCTGACAAAGAGAAGTGCTCTTGAAGTGTTGTACAGGGCGTACTTTGTACCCATTGTCACATATGCAGCTCAGAAACATGGACAATGAATGTAAGAGAGAGTAGGAAAGTGGAGGCCATGGGAATGAAGTTTGTGAGGAGCATGTTAGCTGTCACGAGGAGAAACAAGATTAGGAATGAAGTTATAGGGGAAATAGTGGGAGTAGAGGGGGTATATGAGACAGTAGAGGTATCCAGACTGAGATGGTATGGGCATGTAAAGAGGATGGAAAAATAGAGGATAGCAAAGAAAATGTTGGAAATGAGGAATGTAGTAAAAAGACTGCAAGGGAGGCCAAGAAAGAAACAGGAGGATAGATAACAACTGTGGGACTGAGAAAATAAGGACATAGGTGGATGAGGGCACTCAACTAAAGTGATCTGGTAACAACCTGGAAATAGTTAATGTGATAATGATTGATGGTGACGATTATGCAAAACAAATAGCTTATAACATTTTATGATTATATTTTACTTAACAATTGAGACCAATGTATAATCCAGAAATATTAAGAAAGATGGGTTGTACTTAACTCTGCCATTAATAATATATGGTTGCTATACAGGGGTGTAGCAGGGTTTGTTTGTTACCAGGGTAAGAAAATCTGTCCAAACAATATTTGTACAGTGTTATCATCCCTTAGCGGAATATTCATTGGGCAACAAACGTTCCTTTTTTGATGTGAGGTATATGATTTGTTAAATGGGGGCCAAGTTAGGGAGAACATATCACAACTACAGTTAATCAGCTATGGTTACCTCGCCAACACTCCATGACACATCACAGTATATAGATAGTGTCATAGCTTTGCCAATTAAAGAAAAATAGTGAACGTCAGTATATTCCAACATCTCCCCCTCCAAACTTTCTTGGTGTTGTTTTGGACAAGTTTCTATGTGACTGTTGGATTTTTCAGATTTAATACTCACCAAAAATATAACAAAGATAAGCGGAAAGGGAATGTATGACAAACACCCAAATTGGAGCCATATGCCAAGCTTCCATCTCAGTTATACCAGATGCCGGAGTGACATCATTTAAATCTGGTAGTCCAGTGCCACTTAAAACTGGTCTTATCTAAAACGAAACCAACAATAATTGGTTATAGCCATTTTCCTACTTTGCTCATTCTTTGAGAAGTCAGGAGTTAAATGATTAGTGCCAATACACAATCAACAACTTACTGAAACAGGTTTCCAAAGTTTATGATCATTAGCAACCAGCCCTTTTTATCTTTGATTTGTTGCAATAATCACGCTATTTATCATACTATACAACACTACAATAGTTATTAAAATAATTATATTATAAACCTGCTTCCGTGGCTACATGGTCTAAGGTGCTACTCTCACACTAGACTACTGAAGACAAGTAGATTGGGGTTCGATCCTGGAGAGGTGTACTGAGGGTGGTTTTTCCTAAATGGTTTAATGCTCTCCCTCCATGTAAATGCTGGTACACTTCCTTTCAATTCAAACTTTCTATTCATTAGATGTTAATGTAATTAGTACATAAGTGTAAATTTAGTAAGAGGCGTTGCTAAAAATGACTATATAAAAAGATACTAGACTAATTTTGTGGGAGGAATGAAGGGGTGGAGGTGGGCAGAGAGCACCCAACACCAAACAACTGTGTCTTGTAGCTTTTAAAATGTTTTATTAGTCTTATGAGATGTTGGTTGTGCATGGCTATTGAGGTTGGTGTGAAAGAGATGGGTTTCATTCAATATTCCTCGAGTATAGCGTACAACACAACCTAGCTATCTCAATTGGAAGAGAGCATTGCTATCCGAGTTGTCAACAGCAGCTCATGGTGAAGACACCCTAACAGAATATGTCAAAGAAGGTTTTTAACATGAAATCTTTTGAAGCCATTTAAAGTGTTTTAAGGCTTAACTAGGGTTGCAGGTGGTATGTATTTTATATGTTTTTGGAAGTTGGTCGCCTAAAAACACACCCCTTCCCCTCTCTAGTATGGCCCTGTTTGGTGTATAAACACAATAATCTTGTCTCTGTCATCATACCATCTCTCTCTTTACTAAATAGTATGGTATTTTGGTTGAATGGAAGATTAGTTGAGACGAAAAGAGGAGAATCTAGATAATTATATAATATGGACAAGAAAATTTTAAGCAAGATCATATTTGTAACAACTTGATAAAAACTAATACTAATTTTCTGCTTTAATTTTGTCTTTTCCTCTCTTCTCTAAGTTTTTAAAAATCCACATCCCAAATAAGTTTAGAATAAATAAAGATATCTATTAGAGTCAGTCTTTTAACAAGTTCTTTAAAGATATATTTAATTTAAAAAAATTATAGTGACCTTATTAATGCAATTTAATGAAAACTTATGATAAGAACGCTGAGATAATATAATCATAAAATTATCAATGACTGTGCTAACTTACCTCTGTTACATTAATGTGTCGTAAACTAAAGAAAGCCTTAAAGTTTGTAAACATCTTTGAAACTGCTAATGGTTGATATGAGTCTTTCGCATAGACAGCAAGTACCGTCATACCAAAGAAAATTATCATCTTCCACAGAGAGACAAAAATGTATGTGTAGTAACGGTAACGATTATCCATCAATCTTTTCATAAACTTTCTCAGAGCTTGCAATGATTCTGAAAAAATAAATAAAAAAAAGTAAGATTTTAATGATATTATAAAAGAACTCTAAACTAAAACAAAGTTATGACATTAATTTAAAATAGTTAAAAAACAAAGACAAAAGTCAGTTATTTGCATTACTACCGTACTAATATTTGTTCATCCTAATAAAAAGTTTATCTTTCAGGGCCACCCAGAGAATTCAAGGTTCCTGGAATAATGGAATTTCAAAGGCCCCTTTTCACAAAGAATAATAAATTAATTTCTGTGTTTTACTTTTACTAACATAATGTTTAGTATCTACCAGCGTGGGGGAGGGGGGGGGAGGATGTTTTCTTTCATTATCAAGCTACATAACCTAATTACTATCATATTTGCTAAGCTAACAATCTTTAAAATAGCTGGCTAAGATAAATCATTTATAAAATGAAATGTGATAAAAGTTGAAGATTATTGTGGGCTTAAGGTAGGGCTGGGAACGCAAGAAAAACTAATTGTTTTTACAGTTATTAAAGTGAAACATTTTTTGGTTAAAATAAATCAAATTATTCCTTCTATACAAACACAGAGTATAATTTTCTTCACACTTTGATATCAACAGTTCTTGAATATCTGTCAAGGGTGTCCTGGAATTTAACGAAAACTTTCTATCTCAATTTAAAGAGTTTCTCATACAACACTGCTTTGCTCATGACAGATATCCAAAATTGTTGAGATCACCATATAAAGAAAATTAAGATATGTTTGTATAGAAGCAATATTTGATTTATTTTGACCAACAAAAGTTTTGCTATAAGAACTGCAATAATAGTGACCTTTTCTTGTGCTCCTTGCAGCCCCACCTTTATTCAAGCTTGACGAAGAGCAGGTTCTGAATTCACTCCAACAAACACTCAACCCTATTTTAATGCTCTTGTAAAATCAAAGCCTTAACAATGTGACCCAATATCTCATATTATACTTAACATGCTGCCCTAATGAATGCTGTGAACAACAATATGAAACCTTGTGTATAGTTTCCCTACCTCACCCATAGTTCAAAATAGGTTGTGGTTTAGAAAGTGTACACACTGTTGTAAGATACATCACTCACTGCCCCACTTGACTGACAAAAACTCTACATGTACAACTCTTTATTGGTCAGGATGTTCACCTACCAAAAGCACCCTCAGTGGATGACAAGGTGTAGCGTCATGTAGAGACTATAAGATTACGGTAACATGGTCAGGATGTTCACCTGCCAAAAGCACCCTCAGTGGATGACAAGGTGTAGCGTCATGTAGAGACTATAAGATTACGGTAACATGGTCAGGATGTTCACCTGCCAAAAGCACCCTCAGTGGATGACAAGGTGTAGCGTCATGTAGAGACTATAAGATTACGGTAACATGGTCAGGATGTTCACCTGCCAAAAGCACCCTCAGTGGATGACAAGGTGTAGCGTCATGTAGAGACTATAAGATTACGGTAACATGGTCAGGATGTTCACCTGCCAAAAGCACCCTCAGTGGATGACAAGGTGTAGCGTCATGTAGAGACTATAAGATTACGGTAACATGGTCAGGATGTTCACCTGCCAAAAGCACCCTCAGTGGATGACAAGGTGTAGCGTCATGTAGAGACTATAAGATTACGATAACATGGTCAGGATGTTCACCTGCCAAAAGCACCCTCAGTGGATGACAAGGTGTAGCGTCATGTAGAGACTATAAGATTACGGTAACATGGTCAGGATGTTCACCTGCCAAAAGCACCCTCAGTGGATGACAAGGTGTAGCGTCATGTAGAGACTATAAGATTACGGTAACATGGTCAGGATGTTCACCTGCCAAAAGCACCCTCAGTGGATGACAAGGTGTAGTGTCATGTAGAGACTATAAGATTACGATAACATGGTCAGGATGTTCACCTGCCAAAAGCACCCTCAGTGGATGACAAGGTGTAGCGTCATGTAGAGACTATAAGATTACGGTAACATGGTCAGGATGTTCACCTGCCAAAAGCACCCTCAGTGGATGACAAGGTGTAGCGTCATGTAGAGACTATAAGATTACGGTAACATGGTCAGGATGTTCACCTGCCAAAAGCACCCTCAGTGGATGACAAGGTGTAGCGTCATGTAGAGACTATAAGATTACGGTAACATGGTCAGGATGTTCACCTGCCAAAAGCACCCTCAGTGGATGACAAGGTGTAGCGTCATGTAGAGACTATAAGATTACGGTAACATGGTCAGGATGTTCACCTGCCAAAAGCACCCTCAGTGGATGACAAGGTGTAGCGTCATGTAGAGACTATAAGATTACGGTAACATGGTCAGGATGTTCACCTGCCAAAAGCACCCTCAGTGGATGACAAGGTGTAGCGTCATGTAGAGACTATAAGATTACGGTAACATGGTCAGGATGTTCACCTGCCAAAAGCACCCTCAGTGGATGACAAGGTGTAGCGTCATGTAGAGACTATAAGATTACGATAACATGGTCAGGATGTTCACCTGCCAAAAGCACCCTCAGTGGATGACAAGGTGTAGCGTCATGTAGAGACTATAAGATTACGGTAACATGGTCAGGATGTTCACCTGCCAAAAGCACCCTCAGTGGATGACAAGGTGTAGCGTCATGTAGAGACTATAAGATTACGGTAACATGGTCAGGATGTTCACCTGCCAAAAGCACCCTCAGTGGATGACAAGGTGTAGTGTCATGTAGAGACTATAAGATTACGATAACATGGTCAGGATGTTCACCTGCCAAAAGCACCCTCAGTGGATGACAAGGTGTAGCGTCATGTAGAGACTATAAGATTACGGTAACATGGTCAGGATGTTCACCTGCCAAAAGCACCCTCAGTGGATGACAAGGTGTAGCGTCATGTAGAGACTATAAGATTACGGTAACATGGTCAGGATGTTCACCCGCCAAAAGCACCCTCAGTGGATGACAAGGTGTAGCGTCATGTAGAGACTATAAGATTACGGTAACATGGTCAGGATGTTCACCTGCCAAAAGCACCCTCAGTGGATGACAAGGTGTAGCGTCATGTAGAGACTATAAGATTACGATAACATGGTCAGGATGTTCACCTGCCAAAAGCACCCTCAGTGGATGACAAGGTGTAGCGTCATGTAGAGACTATAAGATTACGGTAACATGGTCAGGATGTTCACCTGCCAAAAGCACCCTCAGTGGATGACAAGGTGTAGCGTCATGTAGAGACTATAAGATTACGGTAACATGGTCAGGATGTTCACCTGCCAAAAGCACCCTCAGTGGATGACAAGGTGTAGCGTCATGTAGAGACTATAAGATTACGATAACATGGTCAGGATGTTCACCTGCCAAAAGCACCCTCAGTGGATGACAAGGCGTAGCGTCATGTAGGGACTATTATACTAAGTCTCCAAAACCTTTGACTCAATGGTTACAAAGAATACCAAAGTTGTATACACTATTATAAGTGTACATACAATTACCAAAGTGATGAAACCAACTTATTTCACATGTTTTTATCCTCTTGATCTCTATTTGATATCACTATTCAATATTTGCAGCCTCCATACTGAAATTTCCAGTCAGATGTTTGAAGCCTGTTTGTTCCTTACTGACATCTTAAATTTAGTGTATAAGCAAGACACATTCACTTTTTAACAATCATACATATCTTTACTACACTTCTGATGTAGTATGTAAAGATGAATCCTTTATCTGATAAAAGTTTGAGTAACTGCCAGCCCCAGAATCACAATCCCTACCTCCAGTGGCCCTACTTATGCCATTTCTTATGCTGTACTTCAACAGGATCTTTGAAGTAGTTTTCATATTTGATTTCTCTTGCTTCCTCTCACTGCAAGTGCTGACATACGGTGGAGTGCAATTGAGCTGTTAACCACATGAGCCAGCTGATGCTGTTTCCATGATAACAAGAAAATTGAACCACAGTGATGCGCACTACAAACTTGCTGTGGCCGCATTCGCTCAAGACAAGCGTGTGATGTGTCTGCATGAAGAAGCAGCCAGCACGGTCTCAGTTTGTTGCCCGCACATGGCAGTTTTCAATGATCGCTCTTAGCATGAGTAAGTATGAAGGACCACCTGACTTGTCATGCTGACCGCAAGTTCTGATTGGCCCTATTACAAACTATTCCCCTTCTTTCCACTATCCTCCCCTGACACATATAGCTGAAGACTGAGCTTGAGCGAACACCTTTTTACCACCCACAGGAAGAAGTGTACGTATTGGTACCTCCATGGTGGTTAAATTGACATTAAGGCCTGACAACTGTATTGTCATGATGGTAACATTTTGAGGAAAGTGTGTTAGAACATACTGGATTGTACTTAGGGTTCATTTTTATATTGACTGTTAGTCGTTTCATTTGCTATGGGTATTTTTCTGTAATGTTGAAAGGTTTAATTTCAAAGAATATTATGTCAGCTTAGGTTCAGTGTTGTCACTGGGAAAGCGGGTTTATGATTTAGTTATTTTGGTTAGTTCAGTATTCTTGTTTTTTGTGAGCACCAAAGAGTATATTTATATATTTTTTGTCTAAAAGGTTTCTGGTTCATGGACTTGTTAAGTGCACGCGATATAATTTTAAATGTAAATTTTGTTTATGCTTTAAAGTGCTTTAAGTTTGTTAGACTATAACTCTTTAAGTCCAGTGCATGTTTGCAGGATAGCTGACTGAGTCTGTCCTGCACAATGTCGATATTTTTGTTAGATCTACTGTATGTTAAGCTCATAAAGCTGTGTTGGATATATTTTCTTGAAGAAGCGTTTAATCTTAATTTGATATATTTATGTTTACTAGGCCCTTAAAACCATTATTTAATATATTACGTTAAAGATACATTTAATAATTGTGAGGCAAAATTAATCTTGTTGTACTCAAACCTGTCAATTCGCATGTCAATGTGACAGTTGCCACGAGTGAAAGTGTATTAACAGTTTGTTTGGCCAAAGTTAGTGTCTAATGTTGTTAGCACCAGAGGTCTTATTTATATGTGAATTGTGTCTACCACAAAACCATCCAGGCCGAAATGCCTACCCCTGTGAAAACGTTGTTGGATTTCATTAAAAATAATTTTTAAATTTATATTGTCCTTAAATCATATCATTTTGTTTGATATATGTTTGTGTTGTAAGCCCAATACCTAACCTCATCTCAGCCTTAGGCCTTATTTATACTGTAAGTGAGGTATTTAGTCAAGTCAATAGCAGTCGTAGTGTAGCGTTAAGGTGCGATGTTTCATCATGTTATTGTCAAAAATCTCTTGAAAATTGATTACACTCAAAAATATTGTTCTAAAACTCGATGATATACCTTGTGCTTATAGAGCTTGCTCGGTTCATGAGTTTAATAAGAGATGTGGTGAATTTAACAACTTATATTGTCAAGTTTGCTTGTATGATTATACATTTTTGGAATGTATTTATGTATAAGTAAAGAGTCACTTGATTTCTTACTTCCAAAATAGAAGAAAGATTGACCAAAACTACAACTAATTTTAGAGAACCGATTAGTGCTGAACAAAGACTTGGTATTACTCTGATGTAAGTTTTTTATTAGAAGCAAATTAAAAATAGTAGTTAGTATGTTGTATTATTATAGTTTATTATGTATCTAGTTAGGAAAAAAAGTTAAACAAAACAATAGTTTGGTCACTATTATAGTTAACAAAATAAAAAAACAGCATGTGTATTACACAATTACATAATTGAGAAAGAAGGGCAGGACACTAATTATTTAAGTTGTCCAATTAGATTAAATATCGGTATTTCACAATCACACACATTACAACATAATTTCCAGAATAATTCTGTTTGATCAGGAAAACCATCTTAAATTAATTTAACGAAGTAGGAAGTGTTTCTTGGCAAAACGACTACGACCTTCCAGAAAATATTTGGTCTAATATTAATATTTAATACATATAACAAAAAATACTTTAACTTGGAATGTTTAATCCTCATATATAAATTAATGCATGTAACAAAAATACTTTAAACTAACCTGGAATGTTTAATTTTCTAATATTAAGAATTAATGCATATAATAAACAATACTTTAACTAAACTGGAATATTTAATTCCTCACATATTTCTTCCCAGAACCTTTTTTTAGTACTCCCACATTCTTGTGTAGGACGTCACTGGTGTCCCACAGTGCTTTTCTTTGGAACACAACACTAATAAGCTTTTCAATAGCCATTATTATAAATAATATAGAACAAGGTTGTTGTTCAATGAACGGTTGCCACCTGTCTGCCAAGCGATTTTACTCGACCAGTTGAATCCCTTAGCGGGTTCCCTCAAGGGCTCGGTTTGCGGCAACTCTCGAACCGTTTCCAGTATGCACATGTACACTAAATACCATGTGTTCGTTTGGGTCACGTCCTCGCTACACAAGCTTCTAGCCTCTAACCTCCAAACAAATCGCTTGCAGTATGAACAAATATGCTAAAAAATAATATAGACTTAGATAATGCTTGATAATACAGATAAATGAAATGCAACAATTGAATGTAATAAAAGTGATGGTTAATGCGTCACAACATATTTACTTAAAGTCAAAGCATTAGATAAAACATACAATGATATGAGTATAAAAGTTAAGCAAATAGTGTGTTGTTATATAAATGGTTGGCATATTTGACAGTAAAACGTAAGTCAGGAAAATGATAAAGATGATGTACACAGTATTAAATTAAAATAATAGACGTTACTAACCAGAAACAACCTTAGATTAAAATTTAATATATTACAAGTTGTATATGAAAAAATGGATCAACTCACTTATTAAAATAAATTATAGGTTCACTTGTATCATTCAACATCATTTGACTATCTTCCAACTAACTTTTTTCAATTACGTATACAACTCATGTTAATTTGTTTTTTCAAGTTTCAATTCATTTTAATTCTGTTTAGGCTGTTTACATTCAGCATTTTGTTATTCCTTTTTATTGGTGTTATACTTTATTCAATTTAATCCTATTTTTTAGATTTATAGTTGGCCTAAACTTTCATTCGAACCTGTAATTTACTTTAACAGTGAGTTAATCCATTTTTATTCATATACATCTTGTATTTTATTAAATTTTAATCCAAGGTTGTTTCTAGTTAGTAACGTCTATTATTCTAATTTACTACTGTGTACATCAATTTTATCATTCTCCTGACTTAAGTTTTATTGTCAAATATGCCAACCGTTTATATAACAACACTCTATTTGCTTAACTTTTATACTCATATCATTGTATGTTTTATCTAATGCTATGACTTTAAGTAAATTGGTGTGACGCATTAACCATCACTTTTATTACATTCAATTGTTGCATTTCATTTATCTGTATTATCAAGCATTATCTAAGTCTATATTATTTTTAACATATCTTACACTCCTTACAAAAGAGTATTTTAGAATGTTTTCTAAAATGTAGTATGAACAAAGCTGTATACCTAGAAGGGATGCTAGGTTACACTGCCTTTCGCTCTAATTTGGATATCATCAACTTAAACTGTACCTATTATTTGAGTGAGCATAATGATTAAATACTTGGATTAAAATTAATTATTGATACACTGATATTATGGAAAGCCACATTCATAAAAATAAAACAGTGATAAGGATTGAGATTAAACCAAGGTGTTTTAGAACAAAATCAGACACACTATTAGTAGCACTGCAGGTGAGTGATATATAGCTCTAAAGCTTTGGCCAATAGCAGAAATCAATTATATATACAACCATCTTACTTTATTTCTCCACATATGTTAGCTCTAGTCAACATCTTTGCATTTTATATTAATCACCAATATTTGTGCATATAACACATATAATTTTATTATGGCACTCTCAAAAAGAAATCATATTGTTCTTCTCATTCCATTTTAAATTAGTTAAACACACAGAGTACATCAAACAATGTATTCAGAGTTAAAACTAAAACAGCTTAACAATATATTTATAAAGGCAATGCTCTAGTGTCCAAAAGGAAAACCTCCAATAATTCAAATTAATATATACACATATTAGCATTTTACAAAAATACTAGCTGTATTGTTTTATTTACTTGTAATATATCTTTCTCTATACTACCCAAAATCGATCTTACTAACTGTATACCTATACCTATGTATGTGAAATAAAAAGTGTGATTTTTATTAGATTTGAATTACTCAATTGAAAATTTGACTTGGTTTAGCGTATTTTCCTACAAATTTGTAACTAAAACTGTTAAATGGTTTTGTCACGTGATAACCATCCCTCATTCCCCCTGTTTTTCTACAACTCCAAATCACCGTCAACACTGTCACAGTTCCTGGACGGGTGTATACCATTACATCGCAAGTCCATTACATCGCATGTCCATTACATCGCGTTTTGGGAACAAATACATTGCAGGTCCATCACATCGCATTTACCCCACCTTTCTATACCCAGATAACCCTACTCTGATGTACAACCAATAGGATTGAAGGGGCGTATATGTTACAATATAAAGGTGGAAGAACCAGGATGTTGGTCCAACAAGTTGGCTAGAATAAATACAACTTACTTTTCCACGTGTCTTGTCTTCCAACATGTTGGATCCAACTTGTTACATAATAAATGAGGCTTCACTCTCACTATGTAGGTAGGTTTGGTTTAAAGAATTAGGTGCCTGACTCCCCTTGTTTTGTTGGCAAAGTTGATTACAAGGATAGTGTACCCGACTCTCATCTTGAAGTTAAGTAGTTACAGAAGCCCCATGGCTTCTTTGGTGCTGACTGACATCTCACAGCTGACTTCCGACAGTCTAAATTTAGGTATGTACCTAAATTTTGACTGTCAGAAGTGACAGCTGTTAAACACATGTTTTTGAAGATCATCTGGTTCGGCGTAGGGATACGTAATTTGTTCTGGTAACTTTTAAAACCTGTCAGCTGAGAGCTGTGAGCTGTCAGTCAGTACCATTTATTTTAGTAATTTTAACGATATCATTCTATGTTGTTTTTATAAGTATAAATGAGGCTATTAGTATCTGAATTTTTTATTGTTGTTACATATAAGTTACATATAAAACCAATGTACTTTTTTTTACAGTGTAATACAAAAATGATTTCTGAGTTTTTATCAAATCTTTAAGAATTGATAGGAGTTTTGTATTGGTGTTTGATGTTAAAAACTAAACAAACTTCACCATCACCGAGTAGCCTAGGCAACAACACTCCTGAAATAAAGACACCATAATTTTATTTTTTACTTCTCTGGAAAAATTGTCTAGAAAAATAGGGTATATTTTTAACTTGAAGATTATATTCTTATTTTATTATTTCATCTTTGATTTTCATTGCACCATAGCAATTAGAATTTACAAATTCAAGTCTCCAAGTTTGTTTAAGGACAATAGATCTCTGGAAAGTTAGAAACTCTTCCCTCTTCCAAATGGAAAATTTAAGGTGGGCGAAATACATGAGAGTGGATATGCTAAATTTGCCTTGTCTGGAACAGATGATTACTTTTTAAATCTAACTACCTAACTTCAAGATGAGAGTCGCGTACACTATCCTTGTAATCAACTTTGCCAACAAAACAAGGGGAGTCAGGCACATCATTCTTTAAACCAAACCTACCTACATAGTGAGAGTGAAGCCTCATTTATTATGTAACAAGTTGGATCCAACATGTTGGAAGACAAGACACGTGGAAAAGTAAGTTGTATTTATTCTAGCCAACTTGTTGGACCAACATCCTGGTTCTTCCACCTTTATATGTAACATATACGCCCCTTCAATTCTATTGGTTGTATATCAGAGTAAGGTTAGCTGGGTATAGAAAGGTGGGGGAAATGCGACGTGATGGACCTGCAAGGTATTTGTTCCCAAAACGTGATGTAATGGACATGCGATGTAATGGTACATATACGCCCCTTCAATCCTATTGGTTGTACGTCAGAGTAGGGTTAGCTGGGTATAGAGAAGTGGGGGAAATGCGACGTGATGGACCTGCAAGGTATTTGTTCCCAAAACGCGATGTAATGGGCATGCGATGTAATGGACTTGCGATGTAATGGTGCCCAACCGTTGTTGGCAACTTGTTGAGATGTGTGTCTTCTTGAGATCAAGAGTGTTATTCCTGAAGTAAGGGAAGAGGGGCATATATCTTAAGAGGCTGATAGCGAGAAAATAAATTGCTACAAAGTTTAGTTAATCTCAAAAGGGGAAATGAAAGAGAAAAACAATATTTTTCTCCGTGTAAGAAGCATTTATGTCCCAATTAACCACTTCGTGAGTTGTTTGTAAGCTTACAATGCATATTTAACTTAGGTATTTATTTATTTCAAACGTCCAGTTGGAGGTTTGGAGAGACTCATAGTCTACTCTGGCCCGTGGCCAGTACCAAAACCAGTAACCAACTTCCTATGGTTAGTTACACATCAAGAAAGCAAAATATTTTAATTAGTTGGCAATTATTTCTTAGAATTCACCTTAACTTAATGTACTCACTTGAATCTATATTTCTAGGTAGAGTGACATAGTTCTCCCACCAGCCACACGATATACAGAAAACAGCGACAGGTATGAGCCATAATTCCAGATTTCCAATACCATTAAGGATTGGCCAGATAAGAAACCCAGACCCTTGACATATTGCAGCTAATAGATCCACACTTAGCTTCATTTTACCAACCCCTATCTTCTTTGATTTCAATTCACTAAACTCTTCATTACCTCTTGAGAAAATGGCTGAAAATAGAGAATTATGATTGTTGATAAAAGAATATAGGTAAGATTTAGAATAAAATATCTTAAGATGTTTCTAGGTATAACACCTTAAGTCTTAAATTTTTGATCCAGAAATGGATTATTTTATAAACTTTAATTGGTTTATGCATTTAGTCATGATTATTTAAATGTACCTATCTATTCATCACTTTGAAACATATAGTTCTGATTAATTTTTGGAAGCAGTTCACATTTGGTTCCAAAAGAATTAATTACAAAATTTACTGAATGGTAAAATTGGTTAATGTTCTTGTGATATGACGAAGAAAACCTCACGTAATTTGATAGAAAACGGCTCACAATGGCTTATTTTAGTAACTCTCACAAAGCTATTTTGGTGATAGTATAAACTAAATTTCAAACCATTACCCAATTTATTTATTTTAATCCTACCAATTAAAATAAGCTTATTAAATTACAAAAAAATATATATATATATATATATATATATATATATATATATATATATATATAACTACTACAGCTTATAAAAGAAACTGTTTTCATTTAATCAACTGTAAAAAAATAAGTTCACTGGTTGAAATTCAATTTTTATCAGATTTTCATAACAAATCCTTCAACTATATCTGATTGTAAAATTTTCAGTAAAATAATGCTAGTACTAAATATTCAGATAAAAATACA
This sequence comes from Timema cristinae, assembly GCA_039000515.1. NCBI lineage: Eukaryota > Metazoa > Arthropoda > Insecta > Phasmatodea > Timematidae > Timema > Timema cristinae. Next base: position 5,405,424 of record JBCFYV010000024.1, read on the forward strand.
TTATTGTTTCTCTTCAATTGATTTATTTACCGAGAAGTGCTGGAACAAAGCAGACACAGTTGGTAAGCATGGCTCCCTTGATGACATCTAAATACGGCAGGATTACAAAGACCAGAAGTCCTATTCCGACAGTATGTAGTGTCTCCATGATAAATACGATGGAAAACTCCTTCCACTTGGGCTTCTCAAATGATTTGAAGAAACACATTCGCGCTGAGCGAAACAAAGTGCCTAACTCAGGAGCCAGAAAAGAGAAGAGCAGGGCCCACATCCATGAATATCTTTCCTCCTCCGATACTTCTGCCACAAACTGCTTGTTGCGACCTAAGCAACAAAATTGGCGGAGTTTAGTGCAACTAAACTAAAGTTTTTAACTAACAACTTATATATTACAAACATTACTTGTATACTTTTTTACTTTATCAAAACAAGTACGGAAACAATGTTACTTAGTACTGTATATTAATAATATTATCGGCTTTTGTCAAATGTTTCTTTTATCTTTGTTAAAATTGTAGGCCAATACAATCTCTTTTTTGAGTCTGACATAAGTGTAGATAAAAGCTTAATGTTACTTTTGTCTATTAAACATACTCAAAATATTTTGTTTTCCAAACTTTTGTCACTTTTGACTCGAAAATTATGATCTACTTGAAACTAAGTGCATCCAAAGGAACAAAGGAAGGTGAATGGGGTATTCGCTTCCTCCTGCATACCCCCTCCCCCTCATCTCCCATGACCACTAATAGTTTTAATAAAAACTAAATAATATGAAATATAACTAAAATACTGAGCACTGAAATTAGTCGAATGCATAGGATACATTTTGAGAGCAGGCTTACAACTTGAAAAGGCCAATACTGCACTTACCACTATGCACATTAAAAGTGTCACTAAAAGTTCATATTTGGAAAAGCACAAAAATAATATATTCGATATATTGCATGCAAGGTGGAAGTCAAATAAAATGTAATCAACATTGCTTTGCTTGCTGTTTAAATAGCTAATTACCCAATTTATAGTGAAAAGATGTTATCAAAATAATTCTGAAGTTAAGAAAACTAATTTTTTAAACATAAGTATTTTTAATTCTCTTTAATCTTTATTTATGAAATCAAAAAGCATAAAAATGAAAGTAATGTATACATATAGCACATTTGATTGATTTTTACTATAGTTAACTAGCTGGGCCCCTGCTATAAACTGAAAAATAAAGTCATCCACATGACTTACAGTAGCTACGTTATTAGTTGCCCTAAGATAACATAAAGAGAAGCCCAAATATATTTTAGAGGCAATTAATTTTCATAGCATTTCTCTGACTACGGCGATTAGGGGATAGTGCCCTTTAAGCGCCCCTCTCTCCCCAAAGTTACATTCTTGCTATGGGCTTGATTGTATCACCCCCACATCCCAAAGTAAGTTTGTGAATGTGCCCCCTGAGTGTGTATCCGTGTGTGATTCAATTTTTGTCAAAATATTTATACTAGGTAGTGGGTTGTGGAGTCAAAAGCAATTTTGGGTGGAGTCGAAGTTGGTAAAAATGTACCTACTCTGGCTACAAAATAAAAACATAATATTATAACAATAGTGGTAGTTATATAATTTTAATTGTATACTTTTTTATTCTTTATGACCAATATTTGTAATTTGGATTGACATATTTATTTACACAATACCATAAAGAAAATTTTACTGCAGTAGATTTTTTATTACTAATTAATTTACCTTAGCCATTTATGAAGGAGTTGGAGTACCAACTCCACAGCAAGCGCGAATTTAAGGGGGTCAAGAGCATGTCCCCCTCCCCTTAAGCAGAATATTTTATTTTTTTAGACTAATGTAAGTGAAGCGTGAAGGCTGTGGTGGCGACCAATGAGGTTTTGAAACCAATGGGATACTTTATTTTGCATCTTATATATTGCTAGGTTGTGGGAGAGTAGGGGTGGGCACTGGGAACTGGGCAAGGCAATTGGCAAGAAGGACGCATGGTAAGGAAAAATATGACTAATAGCACATGCGAATGTTTCTCCATTCAATATATTTGCGCCCCCCCCCCCCCCTTTACAATCTATAAATTCGTGCTTGCTCTACAACCCCGGTAAAAGATAATTCAGTAGACCCAACCAGAGTTCAAACTCCGACCTACCCATCAAAAGCAGGCCAGCCTAATACGAGAGTTAAGCCGGGATCACGATCAACTTAACGTTAATTTAACATAACATTCACTTAACGTTAATTTAACATAACATTCACTTAAAGTTAACTTAACTTATGTGTGATCAGAATTAACATAACTTAACATAACAACTCGAACCAAACATCTCCATTCTAGAATATGTGTTTTGATCTGTGATTTGTACTATTTATATTAGTGTATATGATCTGTGAATGTTTACAGTTTTCAATCAATATTGCTTTTACAATCTTGATTATGTTTGTTGATTTATATTTTAATAACAAGGATCTTTTTTTGGAAGCAATACATTATACCATTTTATATAATAAAAGATTTGTGGTTTTAACTCCCTTACAGTATTTGAATTAAATCTGTTCTATAACGTTCTATAATGATATAATACTAGCGCTTATTTTAATTAAATGTCCGATCACTAGAAATAAAGCTAAAAAGTAGAACTTGGTCTTAAAACCAACAAATGAGTTACTAAATAGCCCTGTTGACGTCACTCGCATAATGATTGGCTGGCTAGATCACGTGATACCCTTCAAGTAACGTTCACTTAAAGTAAAAGAGTTCCCAGGACATCTCTTACGTTAGTTAACTGAAAGTCAACGTTAAGTTAACTGCATCGTGATCACTTCCATTTTAACACACGAGGAGATCCTTTACATCAAGTTACGTTAAGTTAACTTTAAGTTAACATTAAGTTGATTGTGATCCTGGCATTACTACTCAGACCATTTGGCCACTAAGGGGGGTAGCTACAATTTTTAGCATAACAATAGTAATATATACCACATGTTCCCAGATGATGGGGCAATACATTATACAAAGGCACTAATGAACTAATAGGAGTTAATGATTAGTGGATAACACATTGGCAGCACAAAGAAGGGACAGAGAGGTCAACACCACCCCAATAAACAACATCAGATTAAAAACATTAAACAAATAAGAGGGATTCTTATTATGTAGATTAAAACTGAACACTTCCCACATTTCACATTTCAAATTCACATTACACTTCCACATTCCTCATTCTGGTGAAGTATTCAGGAACCAAGATTACTTAAAATCAGACTTTGTTCGAGGATAAGCGAAGAGCAGCTTACAGGATAAACATTTCTTCACATTTGCAAATACAAACAAAACTATGAAGTGATATCTCACTTTGCAAAGCAGAGATATTATTTTAAGGTCTATAGTTGTAGTTTTATAACAATATAGTATGGTGTATATATTATATGTCATTTCAACCCAGAAATTTCTGAACCAAAAACTTAGGTCGAAATTTGAAGAAGAGTCACTTTCAGTTACGAGTAGATGCCATAAAGGATGGGATACATTAAGAGATGGACTATAATGTTGTTGTATTTTCAGCTGCGACAATTGCAACAAAATTAGCTTCAATCAAGGACAAACAAAACTAGTTTTTCTAGGGGTCTATTATAAAGATGATATAATATGTCCATAGTCTGCTTCGGTGACCGCATGGTCCAAGGCATTACTCCCTCGGTACAATAGTCTGCCGATGACAGGGAAATCGGGATTCAAATCTCGGTCAGATCCAAGCTAATGAGGGTCGTATTTCCAAAATGGTTTTCCACCCTCCCTTCATGAAAATGTGGGTACACTTCCTCTAAATATAGCCTTCCTCGTTCCTAAAACCATCAGTGTACTTAGTACATAATCATATAACTCAAACAAGTAGTAAGATGCAGTGCTAAATAAAAAGTCAATAAAGTTTGTATATATATATATATATGTGTGTGTGTGTGGGGTAAGGGGGAGGAGGGAGTGTGTGTATTTACCGAATATAACCTTACAATTGATAAAAATAAAAGTTTTGCTCATTTTCTCAGACCCACTAACTTGTTTCATTGCAAGAAATGTCCTTTGTTCTCAAATCCGTTATTTTAAATGTTGACAGAGCTAGAGTTATAATAGGAGGTTGTAAGGAATACATTTGTTGGTGAATATCAAAATAATTTGTCTGGTAGCATGTGAAATGAATAGAAAAAACAACACTATACCTTATTTAAAATTTCATACTAATATGTGGAACCCCATGGGTCCATAAATTTACAGGGAGGGGTCTGGATCCCCACCTCCATCCCACAACTTTCAACGCTCATGCTTACAAATTCTTATGATTTTCAAAAGCATTCAAATTAATAAGGGAAACGAATGACTGACATAGATAAGGCTGCGGTCACTTTGCTTGTGCAAGTATTAGGTTGCACAAGTGTGCACAAGTATTAGGTTGTGCAAGCAGCTTGCGCGTGTACGAAGTGGTCACATTGGTTGCAACTAGGTTCAAGTAATCACTTCCAGCGAGCTGTCAAGATGGAGTCATCAGACGAAGAAAAATTTCTGATGGAAAATGGTGTGTTGAAATTTTTAATAATGGATGAAGAGCCATTTAGGGAAGAATGGGTTAAAGATTATTTTAATAAGAGGGAGGAAGATGGAGAATATAGCGAGTTCTAAAAACTGAAATTCAGTGTATGCCTACTAATGTAGACGTGATTCTGAAATGTGTATGCTTGTTGCATAACATTGTTATTGATAGAGAAGGCAGTGTAGAAGTGGATAGTTATGTTTCACAAAACCAAACACAGCTCCTTCGAGACTACCGGTCAAATGATGAATAGCGTAGATATAATAGAGCTACTGAAACGGCATGTAAAATCAAAGATACTTTTAAACACTACTTCAATACCAAATAACCCAAACGTTGTTCAAACTTTCATAGGCTAACTACTAATAATGAAGCATAACTATTCAGTAGGTAATTATATTATTTTGTGATTTTTGTGATAGTTAAAACAATAATAATTAAGTTGAAATAAAGTTTTTTCACCACTTTTCAAATCTATCATTACTTACTTAGAATATCCAATATGGTTCCTATCTCCGCCCACAGTTTATAATGTCTCTGTTGCTATGGTTCTTAGAAGAGGCATCCCAGATGGCCCTTTTTACTTCAACACATGCTATCAGCATATCCATTTCCATTGTAAACACAAACACAAACACACAAGGACAAAACTATCACCTCTTGAAAATACAAGGGAAATAAAATAACTCTCACGTCGATACAGCAAGTTTGCATGAAGAAACCAATTTATTTGATCCGCGGTTGCACGTGCACAAGCTTCTACAAGCTCCAGGATTGCTACAGTATTTGTAAAAAAATTCTCCCTGACTTTTCCCTGACTATTTTCCCAAGTTCCCTGACCAACTTCTCATAAAATTTCTACTATAACTTTACGATACTATACATGTGAAAATATTAATTTAAATACATTTATTTCGGCCTCCTCCTCCCCTACAGCCGACCTTGCCTCACCTCTCATGGAAGAATAAGAAAGACGTCTTGCCAATCAGTTCAGGGAAAATTATGGAAGAATAATTAAATATGTCTAACCGTATCAAAATGTTGTAACAAACTTGATTCACTTTGGTATCATGTGCAGAAATACATACTAAATAACAGGCCACTAAGAACATACTAAAAAGTTTGGCATCATTACAGTCTTATTTTACCTAAACTGGACTTATCCTGAAATGAATAGCTCCCAACAGGAGGAACTGTGTCTGCTTTCATATTATTCATGTCTCAAGTCAATTTTCTTTTTATTAAAATTATCAAAAATCATACAATAAGATACTATGCTATATTTAATAAAGTGAAGCTTGTTTCTTCTTTAGTTCTTGCAACTCCACTTCTATTTCTTCTTGTTTCTCTTCAGTTGCCATCATTAATTCTTTTCTTTTTCCTTCTAAATCTTTAACTTGTATATCAAATTTCCTCTTTTCTGCTTTCTTCTTGTCTTCTTCACTTCTTTCCTGCTTCTTCATCTCCAAATATTCATGATAGCGTTTCTGAGCACCTCTCACGTAATCCAACATCTTTTTGCTAATGTGTATGTTTTTAATCCCTCCTGCTTCTTGTATCTCGTCATGAATGTGACGCTGTGCAGTGACTGTTTTTTCATGCATATTTTCAACCAGTAAAGATTTATTGACTGAAAAACCACCTTCAACAGTTGCATTCCCATGCGACAAGACAAGGCAAATCTTTATTACTTCCCAAAGATGTTTGTAGTTTGCATCTCCTATTAGAAAGCTACCATAAATAGTGTCAAGTCCTACTTCATCACTAAACTGATCACAAGGATGAAATATTTCTTGAAACTGAGATTTTTTGAGGTTGCAAAACTGCAAGTATTCTTTCTTGGCATTTTCAGCCAGAGCATCATTTATGATGTTGGCATGGTTGAGTTCCTCCAAAAGAAAAGAAAATCTCTTCTGTCCCAGTTGAGGTGAATGTTGAATAACACAAGGATCCAATGAAGACAAACCTCTCACAGCTTTCTGTTTTAAGGGACTTCTTTCTTGTAGTTTTGCAATCATTGTGGTTAACATACTGTGGCACTCGTGTATAAATTCTAGTTTTTGTCTTTCTGTTACTGTGATTGCAGTTTCTCCTAACAAACGTTTTGTTGCAAATCCTACATTTTTGCTAAGGATCAAATTTTCTGATTTTTTTGTGTTGATAGACAGTAACTTTGGACCCGTGCACTTCATCATATCAGGTTTCACGCAACGATTCATAAGGTATCTTAGAAGTTTCTCTACAGCTTCAAAAAGATATGGAGTCATTGGTTTTTATGTCTGGAACAGTTGCAGGAAAGGCTGACATTCATCTGCAATTGTCTTGCAGAAAGCTAGTTTACACTTTAGGAATGGATCACAGGCTGCTCTTTTCAGTGTCTCTACAGGTTTTGTTTAGGAAGTTTTGCTTCTTTGAGAAACTTAACAACATGGTCCCAAATTTTTAATGCCCTTTGAAAGCACTTTGCATTCTCTAACCACCACACACCACAGAACTTCAATGTAAAAGATGCACATCCTGTCAACTTGGTAAACAATCTCGACGAGCTGGAGAGTCAGTGAACAGGTAGTACATGTGACGGAATAAGCTACTTATATCCCAATCAACAGACTCCACTCCTGTTCTCAAGGAACCATGAACAACATGAAGCCCACATGTTCCCAGATTTAGCAAACTACATACTTCATTGTCTGTGACAGATTTGATGTGTTCCTGAAGAAGTGTTATAAACTTTAAATTGACATTTGGACCATCCATTGACACTTGTATCAACTTAGAGAGTGGAAGAGGAGAAATACCATCCAGAAAATGCTTCAGTAATTCTTCAGCGGTGCTCCTATCGAGAAACACACGGTTTAAGTAACAACTGATGACTTTATAATTTTCCTTGTCCCAGAATCTTATTACAATGTCCATTTGTCCTCTTTGAATAACTTTATTCAACGCTTCATCAAAACAAATTACAAAGTTGTTACATGATTTTAGGCGGTCCAGTAAATTGTTATGAAAGAATGGAGCCAAGCCATGCACAATGAAGTATGCAGCCTTGTCTCCACCAAGGGTAAAGGTATTGGCAATGGAACACTCGGGAAACATCAACTGTCAAAATTGTACTTAAATTATTGCACGAATTGAAAGACTTTTTTTGTAAACAACTTGCATAGCCCAAATTACTTCCGCCTTAGTTATAATCATCTTTTATGACAAAAGTGTTATGATTTCTTCAAGGCACTACACTAATTTCACTTTTGGCAACAGCTTCCTTCTGCAGCTGTACGATTTCTGATGAAACAGAAAAACTCTTCGAGCAACCAGCCGAATCACCACTAGGTAGAATGTCTTTGTGTGCCACAGATTTTGTTGAAACAGGGGAGCTCGATGAACCTGAATCACTTGACTTTTTTGAGAAAAAAAGTCAACAGAGAGCGTTGATTTGTCAAAGTTTCAAGAGTTTTGATATGAGTTGGTCCTTTTGCATGGGAAGATAATGCTTGCTTTCCCATATTACTTAAGTTTATAGTTTTTTTGCACACTTTACAAAATGCCTGCAACGTATTACTTTCAACGCCACTGATCCAGTATGAGAATTCAGGAAAATGCTCTGGGCTTAGCCAGAGCTGGTTAAAAACTTTTTTTTGTTAGACATTGCTGGTGTAGCCGATTCAACGATAACGATGCCAAACCTTGAACAATAACCAAAACAATGGATCACTAAAGTTAAAAGAATTGTCATGTGCAGGCCAGGAGATTTCTGCGTCCACCTTCTGAAATAAAATGCTAGCAAAACTTGGGTTACAGCAAGTTTGAGCATGGTAAGTGCCCCTCAGCTTTCTTCATTGGAACTTATGACGCAGTAAATACAAAAAAAATATTTGTTTTTTTTGTTTTTTTCTAAGTGTGACATGAATTGTCATTTCCCTGACTTTCCCTGACCTTTTTAAAGCTTCTCTGACTTTCCCTGACTTATTTTTTCCCCCCAACTTTCCAGACCGTAGGAACCCTGAGTTTGCACTCAGTGTGACCAGCTCGGGCGCGCCACCATTGGTTTAGATGGATTAACTCAAATTCTGTTTCTTCGTGCAAGCTTGCGCAAGCTCACGCATACAGTTTACTTGCGCAAGCTTGCATCCAAAGTGACTGCATCTTAAATAACCATTTAAATGTATGTTAAAAAACAACACCTTGTCTTTTCGTTTGCTGTCAATTCGCTTTTAATTCAGTTGCCCTATTTGAAGTCATTTGAGCTGTTGCCCTTGAACTATAACTGTCCCCATAGCCAGGCGCGCATTCAAGGGAGGAAGGAGGGGCGGGGGTCAAAGGGTCAGTTGACACCCCTGTGAAAGTTAAAAAATTAATATAAAAAACAAAATTAAAGTTTATATTTTAGAGATAAAAATACAATACAGATAAATTATACAATATTTGATTTTTTTACAAGCAGACACCTCTTAAGCTAGGTCCACATGTGTGTTATTTGCCCACATTTAATCAATGCTCAATATGACTCACGCAAATGTGTAAAAATATTTGTTTTCAAATGTATGAATATTTGTCGTGTATAGCGAGTAACAAACATTGCTCCTCATAAAGACGGTATGATACCACACATTAAATAAGACTAATAATTGCCTGAGAGCAGTTCATCCACAAATACGAATAAAGAGTATGTGTGGACAATAGGAGCAGCTGAACTGTGGGGGACTCTGCCCTCTGGAAATAATTCGCCCCTCCCTGGAATTAATCCCCCGATAGATATATTTCAAATCCTTTGATATTATCGAATATGAAACTGAAAGATGGCCTTAAATCAAATTCCAAAAAACTTATAGATGCATTTTATTGTAAAAAATTTGCCTGAGAAGGCCGCTTCAAATTACTAGACTAAAGGCATCTAGCTGGCAGGAGAAGGCAGGAGAGGAAAGCTCTAAATAGCTTCCAAGGTCATCCAAATTTCAAAAATGCCTGGGGAAATACAATTCCAAATAACTTCTGGATGCATGTCATTTTGAAGAATTTTCAGGCCAGGACCACGTAGAATAGCTTATGAAATAATTCAAATTTCAAAATTTGGTCGGTGGAAGAAGACCAATTCAAAGATCATCTTCTAGATGTATCTAATTATCGTAAAAAGTTAAGGTGAGGATCACTCTAAATAGTTTCGAGGGGCATCCAAATTTTAAAAATATCCAGGTGAGGAACACTTTTAAATGGCTTATAAAAGAATCTAATTTAAAAAAAAATCAAGGCAAAGACTACACATAGCTTCAAGAGTGAACCATTTTTCAAAAAATTGTTGAGGGAGGGTCACTCCAAATAGTTTATAAAAACTATATTTAAAAAAAATTGGGGAGGGTGACCATCATTTAAAACATACATAAGATTAAATATGAATGAGAAATTATTAAATGGCTTCAAACAAAAATCTAACATTGTAAGTAGCTATGTTATTTATAATTATTATGACCTCCCCTTATGAAAACTATCTGGATCTGCCCCTGCCCTTAGCTCACCTATGTTGGCTCATTTCCTTCCAGTTTACACAAAATTGCTTCTGATAAACAATACTGACCCTCTAGAATTATTGAAGATTGGTTGTTCTAGTTTTGTGAGGGATGGCCTTTACAATCTTCATCTCACAATGAAACAATGTAAAATTGACATTTAAGTGTAGCATTGCAGTATGTCACAATGGTGTCTTATAAATATTTTGAAAGTTCTACTCGCCATGACTCACCAAGAGTAGCATTGCAGTATGTCACTACAGGGTCTTATAAATATTTTGAAAGTTCTACTCGCCATGACTCACCAAGAGTAGCATTGCAGTATGTCACAATGGTGTCTGCCCGCAGCTGTGATGTCATGAAGAGTAAGGTGCCCTTGCACACCACAGAACCCCCTAGGACAACCAGGAACGTGAGAAAGTATGCCAAGACCTTGGTCACCTGGATGGCCACATCGAATGCATGGTGGTCGGCACTTGAACCCGAGTCTTCGCTTGGAGGGACATCTTGAAACAAGTTCCAGATCTTGACAGCCTGTCGAGGTCTTTGTCTGAACAAAACAATGGAAACAAAGAGCAGTTGTTATTAAGTATGGACGATGAGATGAATATAGGAAGTTGGCGGGTCCACATATAGGTATACAAACTTTACTTGGCTAAAGGTATAGTAACATCTTCTAGCATACCTTCCCTATAAAAATTGAGCTTTCTATGCTGTTTATGCAAACACTGACAGAACCAGCACACTTTAGTCTGACACCTGAGTTATGGGTTCAAACCGTCAACTTGTTTAACTGAGGAAGGAGGTTCTCACTTGTGGTTTTATACTCTTGTTTTCAGGAAGGTGCTGCTACCTCTCCTTAGAATGAACCCTACTCATCCTGTGACAGATAATCTGAAACTACAGTGAGATGTGTAACAACAATAATAAATTTAAATTATTTGAAAATGACACATGGACATGGTACTCAATACCGGGATCTTTGCCTTAGTGCTATTCAGGATTTGCTAGCCAAGCCAAAGGTCCCGGGTTGAGTCCCCGTGTTTAAGTTAATGCCATTTAACTGTGGTTTCCTCCATACAGTGAAGGAGTTTGATGGATAAGGGGAGTATTATTACCAACATTATCTTGAGATATCAATTTGAAAGTTCATCTTCAAGATAAATCTATAATTTTCAGTGTAAGTTATAGTGAAAACTTCAGCTTTTCTTGGCAGATTTATGATAACAGTATATTTTTTTACATTGAAAATACATTTTAAAAGTGTTTGCAATGTAAAGTGCTATCTAATTTACATTTCAAAAACTGGATAACTTTACAGTTAAATGTAATATAATGGATATAAGTTTAATTTTCTTTGATACCTATATTGAAAACTATACATGGGCATAGGGAGAAGTTAATTATATTTTCGGGAATGGGAGAGGGGTTAAAAATCTTAAGTTTATGAGATGATGTCAAGACTTACTACTAGACCCTAAAAAATATGAGCATTGTAAAAAGAAAGAAATAGTAGTGGTTGAACTTTGCATAAGGGTAAAGGTGAGGGGGGTGGGGGGGGGGGGTGGAGTACAGTAACAAACAGTTTTTAGGGACGTTCTACTCTCCTTCGTCAGTTAACATTAGAAAATTAGAGGCTTCTAAAAGATATCTTGAGTAGTCTTCCACCAGAAATTTTTCTAAAATTGGATACTACCAGTGTAAGTTATTTGTAATGGTCCTCATCAGGTTTTATTACTTTTTTAATTAGATGCCTAAAGAAGCTATTGAAAACTATCTTCCCTGTATAGATTTTTTAGAACTGAATGATTTTGTTTAGCTATTTAGAGTGCTCCCTCCCCGGCAAATTTTTGGAAAGTGAATCCTAAATAAGTTATATGAAGTTTTATACAAAGTCATCCTTAAGTTGTTAAAACACTAGAAAATGTGTGTGTGTGTGTGGGGGAGGGGGGGGGGGTATTGAACCCCATAGACCCCCCTTCCCTTCGTCCATAAACCTATATATTTTACTTTACTTCCAAATCTAATATTTCAATGTTCACTAAATGTTACTATCATCAGAGTTTTTAATCTAAAGAGTTATTCTCACTGTTAAGAGAAGTTTCTGGGTTTCCCAATTCATATTGATACCAGTCAATAACTTCAGGAGACATGAATTTGTACAGGCTAGAAATGTCTTGAACTCTTGCAGGACTTATATGTGCTCTTTGTGTGGAAATGAAACCAAAGTCTCGAGGAATTGAACTAATTTTCAAATAGTTAAATGGTAAAACGCCATCAAGGCTAATGGGACTCAGAGCCATTCTCCAGCCTGTGCTCAGTAATGATACAAGGTTATTATCACAAGGTCGTTTTTGTGTGGAACAGTAAAATAAAGTGTAAGGTATATTTGAGAGACTGTTAACACTGGCTTGAAGAAAATACAGGAATAAAATTTCCAATTTATTTCATAATATTTGTTAATTTATCTTTGTTTGATTTGAGATGGTTAGTTTTGATATTTGGTTGTGTTTACAATGCCAAATATTTCAATAAAAGCGAACAAAGTAGAGATGAGTTGAACTTTAGCAGAACAGCTCGCACCATTGAGACGGAAATCTTGTGATTGGTCTAGAGCTTGCTATGTGGCCCTGTTTGTGTTCTGCGCTTGTTTTTCAGAGAACGTGTGAATCCACAGTAAGCCATGTCAACTTTGAAACTTTTCTAGCTATTTGCGAAATTTCTATTTTATACCAAACCTAAAGGTGTTTTTTATAAGTTTGAAAATTTCTCCTCATCCCCCATTTCAACACCTCCAATCCCCTCACCCCCCTCTTATTTTGTGATTTCATATTTTACAAGTTTTGGGCTTTTGGGGTGGCATCCTTAACATCTTGCTATTGAACAGTAATTTGGTAATTTGTTTTCCCTCTAAATAATTAATTTTCTACCTCCCCTAAAATAATTTTTCTGCTTATATTACCACCCTCCTCCCATCCCCCCTCTCTGGAAGTTCCATTTTTAATTTTAAAATGTTCAGACTTTTATGTTTATTTGGAATAGTCCCCAAACCCACTTTCCCAATGTAATTTCTTTACAACCTAGAGAAGTAGTTTGTATTAGTTTTGGAAATGTTGAGCCTTGGGCTATGCCCCCAGTCATTTCTCTAAATTTATTTATTTGTATTTGGTTTCTGGATGGGTTCTTCTACCGGCTTGCCAAATTTAAATCTTTTACCACACCTTAAGGTGTTTTTTTTATTCACCCCCCTCCATTTTTCCTTGTATCCCAGAACTCCAAACTAACATTTTGAGACTCTTGTGGTAATTTAGCATGATACCTTTAATTTCCTTCCAAATTTAGGTTTTCTATCACACTGGAAAGTAGTTTAGTCTATTAGTTTTATAAATTTTAAACCACTCATCCACACCCCCATTTTTCTAACTAACCCTTTAAAATCTCAATTTTGAAGAATTGTGTGTTTATAAGAGTTGACTTCTAAATTTAAATTTTCTACCACACCCAAAATTTTAGTTTCTGTTCATACCATCTCCACCCTATTTCCAGGGGTCCCACTTAAAAATTTTTAGTCTTCAGACTTTTATAACCTTTGGAGTGGTTCCTTTATCAGTTTACTGAATTTCAATTTTCTATCACACTGATAAATAGTTATTTCTATTAGTTTTGGTAATTTTGAACCTCCCTTCACACCCTTTTCTCCTACTCACTCTTAGAAATTAAAAATTCAAGATTTATTTGGTTCTGGAATCGTCTCTCTACTTGTCTACCAAATTTTTAGTTTAAACATTATTTTTAAGGTTTTTTCTAATTATATCCTCCCTATATTCTAGGACTTGGAGCACCATTTTGAACTTTCTCATTTCTAGATATATTATTTTTTTTTAGTTATATGAGCAGTGCTGTATTCAAGTCAGGGTAATTCACTGGCAGCACTGGTGTTTTAAAAGATAGTCCTAAAATATGATACATCGTACAATATGAACTCTTGAATCAATGAAATTCACATCAGGGGGGAGAGTAAAAGAGCTGAGAGTGGTGAATTCCACAGCATGGAGATTACTTCATTAAATAGGATCAGTTTCAATTATTGATAATATGGACAATTTAAGAACCAAATGGTTCACAACCATTCTAAGCCATGGAATAAAAGAGAAGAATAGTCCAAATGTTTTAAAGATTTTAAAATACTAACATCAGACTTGTGGCCGAGGAATATGGCAAAGAATCCATAAACACTCTTTGAACCTGCTTTAGAATAAAATTAAAAAACCGGATTGATTGAATTTCTGGACTACACTGACTGTTGAAAAAGATGTCTTCCAAAACCTTTTAAACCTCTATCAGACTGCTTAAAATCAATTATTTGTAGTTCTGTTGAATGTGAACGTAATTTTGGTGTAACGAACTTAATAAATACTTAATTAGACTACTTATTAACCATGTTGCATCATTAATGTTAATACAAATAAATGTTACTCCGTTTAAGGCAATGGGATCTATATCATACATTCAGACCGGGTTGCTTCGTGATCGGTCAATAGTGGAGAATCAATCATGTCATTTCAGTGGTGAAGATGTTCCTGAGGATAATAATACTATAAATGAATTTGTGCATTCCTCTAAGAAAGTTCATAGAATTAATAAATTCAGTTACATTACCATTTAGACCCCCTACCTATTTTATTTTGTATTTTTATCTATAAAATAATTTTAAACTATCATAAATGTTAAAAACATTAAAATATTGATACAACTGGATGGTAGTTAGAATGTTTAGTTACAAAGTTAGGTAGGCTACTTAAAATTGTGTGAGTGACACCCCAGTAACCTTTTTCCTTAAGACAACACCATTGTCTATTGTATATGAGGTAGACCTACCTAATTAATCCTCGAGCCTCTGGCAAAATTTTTACTTTATGGCTTATCTATACGTTCATAATCTTTTTCTGAACACACAAAACACACAGACACACTTGCTTTCTGATTATTATTAATATTATTATAATATAATTATATATATGCCTAAAACATTAGTCGAGTATAAGTGCCCATTTGGGTTATACATATTGCATCCATTAATTTTGTTTTTGAAATGGTGATGAGGAAGGTAGAATTTTAGAGGAAATGTACATGCCTTTCCATGGAGGCAAAGTGGGAAACCCTTTAGGAAAAAGCCCTCCCACCCCTCCCCATGTGGGTTTTGGGACTGTTTTTAAAAATAAATGATTTATGACATAAGTTGCTTGTATAGTAACTATGCCCTTGTTATATTAGGTTTATATTTAAACACTGTAAATTAACTTTAATATATAAAAAAAAATATTCAGAACCACGAAACACACATATATCCCTGCATTTTATTTACACTTAAGATCTCACAATGATGAAGCAATAACGTACACTACAAAACAAACCCAGAAAGAATGTAATCACTAAACTTATAAAATAAACGGGACTTTCCCCGAACTGTGTTATAGCTATGCATACCAACCTGACAAAAATAATGTTTATAAGATTCATACATCACGATTGCGAGGTAGGCCTAAAAGTTAACAAAACCAAAGTTAAACGTTGGGACGATCGTGTATCTCGAAGTGGTCTTTCCGGACACCGGGACTATCTAAAAACGGGACGTCTGGTAACCCTATCTAAATGTCTCTCCTTATTCCCAGTCAACTAGAGTAATTAAATGTGGATAGCCCGGTCATGTTAGTTCAAATAGATAATAATAATATAAAGAGAGCCAATGGACAACGGAACCATTTTTTACACTAAACAAACGAACAATAAAAAATATACATACAAATTTTTAAATAAATTAAAGCCCCTCTTCTTATTCATCTACCGTAGGCGATATGATTATATGTACTTTAAGCAGATTAGAGAAAAGGTAGGTACCCGAATTTGCGCAAATGTGGAAACTGTCATATATATAATAATTAAATACCTCGCTGTAGAGTGCTGCACTCTCTTGGTAAACTTGTTAACTATACTGTTTTGCCCGCCATCTTGTGTATAAGTTATTTTTATGTTCAATGTTACAAATAGTTAAAGATATAATTCAACGTTTCTTGCTTTTATTTTAGCCACAAACAATTCCGCTTAAACGTTTAAAGGTTATGGATCCAGGATTTTTTCCTAATGTATTGTTTGTCCATAAAGATAGAACGAATAAGTTTCGCATTAAGTTGTTGCTCGAGCTATGCATGCTGCCGGCGCTGTTGGCGCTGGAAGAAAGTTGTTTTTTCGTAAGCACATTAAGTTTTGTCTTACAATATTCGAGTGAACACTTTCACGGGAACATTTTTGTTTATCATTTAAACGAAAAACTGAAGTTTCAAGTAACTGTACGCAAGCAAATTTATTTACTTTCTAGTCCATCTCTGAAATAAGAGGTCTAGATCGTACAGATAATCTTGAACTTGAGTCATAATTTCGGAAAAAATCGAGATTTCCAGTGTTAATAAATTTAATGGTAGTATCTACCAGCAGTAGAAGTTCCAGTTGATTTGCGCTGTACGTGCCAAAGGAATTATCAAAATTACAAAAAGTGAGGAAACCATGCCTACTGTAAATACGAATAAGATAATCGACTTATGGTAGAAAAGGGGCGCCATAATTATGTTTACCCTTCCCACAGATAAGGAGTTCAATCAGATTGTCCTAATTGAAAATTGTAAATCATCCTATAAAATTATAAGCAAACTAGATTATATTTACGAGCACAGATCGGCAACAAATAAAATGATAGCACATGAGCGTTTCTACCACTATCATTGGAACTCGGTCGACTCAGTGGCTCAACACATCACCAAAGTGGAAGCTCTTGGCCGACAAATAAAATAATTTGGAAATACAGTCAGCGATCTAGCTTTGCTTAATAGAATCTTAAGTAGTCTATCTCTGAAATATAAGAGTTTCAGACAGGCCTAACTTTCGATGAGCGAGAACAAACCATCGCCAATTTGACGTCACATCTGATTGCAGACTGTTGAAGGGTGAAGCACAACCGCCTCAGCTTCTGTAGCTAGCCGAGGAACAGTGTCGTCGCGTCAGGGCAAGCAAGACAAGCACTGCTTGCCTTTGATTGAAGATATTGTAACGTGGGGCTCACGTGACCTGGGAGGGTCACAGGCCGTTCACACGTGAAAGTGTGAACCACGAGTTCTTTGAGCTATATTGGGGTATGCTGCTGACCAAACACGAATGAAAATGCCCACGGAATATTCAAGGTTTTAATTATTAAAATTACCACATACATACACACACACACTGATTAACTATATATCTAAATTAATTATAACTAAACAAGTCATTAAGTAAATTAAAAGAGCCTTAATCAAGTCTGTAAATTAATAAACTTATAGAACACATATAGATGTAAGTAAATTTAATAAACAAATTAACAACTATAAAACACCTAATAATAATTATTCAAATATTTAAAAACAGTCACAATAATGTTCATTAGCACAGTAGTTCACAATAACAACAAATGTCACTTGTCCCATACACGATACATGGCGGTGACCCGCTATACACAAACGCCGGACTCGTTGACCCAACTGCAGACGCGCCGACCTGCTCGCTGGTCACTCTGGTTCACGCACTTGACACGTCAGTCCACACAATGTACACACCGGTACACAAACTCACACTGGGGACTCCCGGACTCATTAGTCTAGAACCAAGAACTGAATACCCACGGCTATTGCTGATCGTGTATATATAGGGGTGGTGACAGCTAAGGATCTGGAATCATCCATTTCTAGAATTAAATGGCCAGAATAAAAAGAGTCCAGACCCCTCCAGATGTCTCTCCGTCCTTCCCCCGCACCCCTTCGACCCCTCTAATCCCCCAATCAAGTGAGAAGGTCGCTGCCTACCTGCTAGACAAGGAGGGAGACAGAGAGAACAAGGAGCGCAGCCAGGGTAAACAATGAGAGCACGCTGGTCCCGCAGTTAAACACTAATCTTGTTACACCACTCTCTCCTTAAGTCTGTTCGTCCCGAACAGATATCTCAAAGTCTGGACTCTTCTCCCGATAAGCCGCAAGGCGATCGATGTGCATGACCTTAATTTTCCCTCTTGCTCCTCGTCGTATACGGATGACCACGTCGTTTATCCGGTTAATTACTTCATATGGACCCTCCCATTTTCTCTGTAGCTTCGGTGATATGCCCTTTTTCTTCTGTGGGTTGTATAGCCATACCAGATCTCCAGCTGAAAAGTTCCTATCGTTTGCTCGGAGGTCATATCGTGTTTTCATCCGGTCGCTGTTAATCTTGATTCGTGTCCTTGCAAACTGGTGTACTTCTGCCAGAATATTGCGAAGCTGTTCGGTGTGTTCTTGATCAGTTAACTCAACAAGATTCTCAAGACGGCCATATAAAAGGTCACATGGTAACCGAAGCTCTCGACCAAAGATCATCTTTGCAGGGGTCATTCCGGATGTTTCAAGTACAGCTGATCTATTGAACAACAAAAACAAAGGAACTCTACTGTCCCAATTATTTTGATTTTCTGAGACGAACATGGACAAGTATTGCTCCAGGGTTCTGTTCAGTCTTTCAACCATCCCATCCAATTGGGGGTGAAGAGGAGTGGTCCTTGTTTGTTTTTTATTCCTAGAAGATTGGCCATCTCCCGGAATACAGAAGACTCAAAATTACGTCCTTGATCCGAGTGTAGCTCTGCTAAATACATTCTCAATCAAGGCTTCTGCTACTGTAATTGCTTCCTGATTTTTAATGGGTATTACCTCTGGCCACTTTGTGAAATAGTCCATCACAACTAGTAGATATAGATTTCCTTTCTCTGTCACTGGAAGCGGGCCCATCACATCCACAGCTATTCTCTCGAAGGGAGCATCTACATTGTATTGATGCATTCGGCTCCTTCCTCTAGTCCTAGGTCCTTTCCTTGAAGAGCAGACGTCACATTTCCGGCACCAGCTCTCAACGTCGTCCCTGCAGTGCAACCAGTAGAATCGGTCTCTTACTTTCTCGAGTGTTTTGTTTATGCCATAATACCCCCCAGCTGGCGAGTTGTGAAGGTCTTACAGTACGGTTTTGACTCAATTCTTTGGCAATACCAACTTATGTTTCTTGCGCAGACCATCTGCACTTTCCCATGTTCGATAAAGGACGCCATTATTAATTACGAGGGAGTCCCACTGAGACCAATAACTCTTCACTATTGGACTCAGGCCTGACACGTCCTGCCAGTCTGGCTTCAATCCACCTTCTTTCCATTCTATTAATGGACATATGGAGTCATCCTTAATCTGATCTTCTCTTAGAAATTCAACGCCCCAGAATTTAAGTCCAGTGTCTGCGACGTCCTCTTGCAATCCAGTACGTCTTATCATTGGTTGTCCTTCTTCAAATTCGTTTTCTTCTCGTCACTGGCAATGCTGGCAGCCATGTTCCTCGCATGGTCTTCTGGATAACGCATCGGCGTTTCCATGACTATGTCCAGCCCGATGTTGGACCACGAAGTCGTACTACTGGAGTTTTTGTGTCCAACGTGCCATCTGCCCTTCAGGTTTCTTAAAACTCAACAACCAGCGGAGAGCGGCATGGTCAGTACTTATGAGGAATTGCCTTCTATACAAATAGTGATGAAAATGATCAACCGCTTTGATTATTGCATTTTTTAGAGTGTCGAAGGCTACGTCACATTCTGGGGTCCAATTAAATCTCCTTGTGGTCTCCGTAAGCTGGTGGAGAGGCTTAGCAATGTTGGAAAATCCTGGTAAAAAATCAACGGTAGTAGGTACATAGTCCCAAGAAGCTTCGTACTTTCGTCCGATCCCTTGGCCTTGGCCAGTTTCGGATACATTCCGTCTTCTCTAAATCTGTCTCCACCCCTTTTGCAGTAATTACGTATCCAAGGAATTTAACCTTCCGTCTGAATAGATTGCATTTCTTCGGAATGAGCTTGAGATTGGCATCTGCTATCTTCTGAAGCATGGTTCTCAAGCGCTCTAAATGTTCTTCGAACGTACTTCCAGTTACTATGATGTCATTAAGATAAACTTGGCATTTGTCTAGAGGCAGGATACGTTCCATGAGACGTTCAAACGTAGCCGGTGCATTACAAAGACCAAATGGCATCACCTTAAATTGCCAAGTACCCTTTCCGTAGATTGAGAAGGCTGTTTTCTCTCGGTCAGCCGGATCGACCTCACATTGCCAGAAGCCACTCTTCATATACAATGTTGTGAACCATTGGACGCCTGCCATTGCATTCAAGGTATTGTCTATCTGAGGTAAGGGGTAGGAGTCCTTTTTTATGACATCATTAAGGCGGCGGTAATCTACACAGAACCGCGTGGAGCCGTCCTTCTTTTTGACAAGGACTACAGGAGATGACCATGTTCCTGAAGCTGGCTCTATCGCATCGTGCTCCATCATCTCCTTTAGCATTTCCTCAACCTCAACACTCGTAGACATGGGTAGGCGTCTTGGAGGTTGTTTGATAGGTGACGCATCTCCGGTATCAATCTTGTGGCAAATCACGATAGTTCTGCCCAAATCCCTAGGTTCGCAGGAAAACGCAGACTTATTCTCCATTAAAAGCTGGACTACTCGTTTTCCTTGGGAAGCGTCTAGATCAGTGGTTCCCAACCTGGGGGCGATCGCCCCCAAGTGGGCGATTTGGGTTATCAGGGGGGCAATAAAAAGTGGGGGGCGATTTGGGGGTGATAAGTATTCAAAGGGGGAAAAAATTAAAATAGTACTATACAGTAGAAGTTGCCGGGTAGCACGAGTCACTGGCTATTCTCAGCCGGCGAGTTCACTGCTCTCACCCCTCTTCACAGTCCCCCACCTGTTGTTGTTCAGCGTGGCCGACTGGTGACTCAACCCCCTCCCCCTCCTGCCAACACAACACACTTGCCATTGACCTACATTCGTCTTCAGTCTTCACTAGCCTTTGTGTGCCTCATCATCAGTTTTTGTGCGTGTCTTTTCTGATTTTGTGCGTTTGTTTTGAAGTGTAGAAGTTCATGCACAATGGATTCAAAAAAGAAGAAGTGTCGTCAATACTCAGCTGAGTATTTAAAATTAGGTTTTATCACGTCACCGCAAAATGTGCAGTTTCCACATTGTCTTTTGTGCGATAAAACATTTACTAGTCATGAAGCCATGAAGCCTTCGCGAATGAAAGATCATTTATCAAGAGTACACAGTGATAAAGTGAGTAAAGAACTTAGTTACTTTCAACACCTCAAAGCTAAAGCTGTTAAACGGCCTAATGTAAGTGAATTATTTAAAAAACGAGCAACCGATCTTGACAAAGGTCTTCTTGCTTCTTACGAGGTGTCTTTATTGATCGCTAAATGTGGTAAACCTCACACAATTGGCGAAACTCTTGTTTTACTGGCTACCAAAAAAATTGTTGAAATCATGCTAGGCGAGGGCCCTAGTAATAAGATAAGTCAATTGGTTCCTTTGAGCAACAATACTGTTTCCAGGCGAATTGACGAAATGGCCACGGACGTTGAATCCAAACTCACCAATTTGTTGAAAAAAAGTAAATTTGCATTGCAGATTGATGAATCAACTGTGATTGATAACAAAGCAATTTTACTAGCTTATGTGAGGTTGATCAATGAACAAAAGGAAATTACCGAGGAAATGCTGTTTGCTAGAACTTTGATCACTGATACGAAGGGATCGTCGATTTTTAAAGTGGTACAAGATTATTTTGAGGAAAAAGAGATTCCCCTAACAAACTTGAGCGCTTTCGCAACAGACGGTGCTCCTGCCATGTAAGGTCATCATGCTGGGTTTCTAGCCCACCTTAAGAAAGAAGTGCCAGAGGTCATCACTATTCACTGTGTCATTCATCGTCAACACTTAGCTGTGAAAAAATTGAGTGGTGTCCTGCATGAAACCCTAAAACTGGTAATTGCTGGTGTCAACAAAATTAAAGCTAATTCCCTCAATGACCGTCTGTTCCGACAACTTTGCGATGAAAATGATGAGGAATTCGAACGCTTGCTTCCACATACGGCCGTGAGGTGGCTTTCCAAAGGAAACTGTTTGCGCCGTTTCTTCTAATTATTTGACACGGTTACTGAGTTTCTCGACACGTCTGATCCTGATTTAAGTGAGAATTTGAAGCAACGCAAGTTGTAACTTGCATACCTTACAGATATTTTTGAAAAAATGAACAAAGTCAATATAAGGCTTCAAGGAAACAAGATGAACCTTATCAAGGCCAAAGGAATTATTTATCATTCATTGCCAAGTTTGATATTCACAAGGTAAATATTGGCCGTAAAGAGCTGATTCAGTTTCCGACCCTTAAAAAGTGTTCAGTGTCAGCTAACGGGACTCCTGAACTCCCAGAAGACAAAATCCTAATTTTTACTGATCACCTTGACCAGTTAAAAACTGACATGGAATTAAGATTTGAAGATTTGACCAAGTTACAAATTCCTGATTGGATTCTAGATCCATTCTCGTTTGAAGCTGTGGATAAGCTTGATAACTCTTTGCAGACAAAGTTTCTAGATCTGAAGTATGACTGTGAGGCGAAAATCATTTTCAAGCAGAGCAGTTACGAGTTAGGCAGGGTGACACTTATCCACAACTGTGAGGAAAAACTGAACCACTTCTCATCTCGTTCCCGTCAACATATTTAGTTGAAAAAGGATTTAGTTCTGTTGTCCAGCTCCTCACAAAACAAAGAAATAATTTGGACATTTGCCTCAAAGGAGACTTGCGCCTGAACTTGACGAGCATAAAGCCGGATATTCAAGCTTTAACTGAAATCCACCAAGCACAAGGCAGCCATTGAAAAGGTAAAACAAAACAACAAATTTTCAAACTTTCATTTATTTTTCCAAATTTTAACTGTCAACTTTCTTAATTTTTCCAGATTCCAATTTAAAAATGAAAACATGTACTCCTGTTTTTTAAATGTACATCAATGATCTTAGTTAATTATTTCACTTCTTTGTTATTTAAAAAAAAATCTGTAAAAAATGTACATTTTTTTTCTATTTTATTCAAGAGTGACCGGATAAAACTGCTTTGGTTGTTTTTATATACGGTAGTAAAATTGTTTATAATAATAAAACTGCTTTATTATTTACACCTTACTTCAAATTAAAATTAGGCATACAATGAAAATGAAAAGGGGGCGATAGGTGTTAGTCAACCTCCAGAAAGGGGAGATAGGCCACAAAAGGTTGGGAACCACTGGTCTAGATGCTCTGAAGCGCGCTCAGCCAGCTCTTATAAGGGCTTAGGTAGATCGCTTATAGTAGGAGTTATTTTATCGATCGAACTTCCTCTCGACGTTATCTGAGATACTTCTTTCAATGATAGTTCCTTTCTTGATTTCCCATGGGTTGTCAGATAGGTTTATCATCCTGACTGGAATGCTCTTATTGTTGTTTGAAAAAAGTGTTCTTGCAGTTATCACACTTAATGGCAGCTTGTTAGTACCATTCGCTGGCTCCACTAGTCCAAAATGCCGACCATAATCTTCCCTACACCTTGCTGGAACAAGAACTTCGCTGTTCGCAGGAAGGATGGTTGTTCGCTTACAGAACACTGGGAAATCTTCCGGAAAGGTTACACACCGCCGAGATACAATTTCAACCTCTACTTAAGGTGTTCTTATAACTCCCGAACCTAAATATATACAGCAGCCAAATTTGCTCAGGAAGTCTAAACCAAGAATACACTCGTCCTCAATGTTGGCAACGTACACAGGATGTTATACATGTAAACTTCCTCAATTAAATTTAATTTGTGCCTTTGCCAAAACTGGTGCAGAATCACCAGTTACCGTCCTTATTACACATCCTTGAAGAGTGTTACCTGTTCGTGGTTTCCGATGAACTAACTCGGTGAAATCGGGTCGGACCAATGTGACGTTGGCACCCGTGTCCACAACCATCCGGCATGTTTTTCCATCCAACATTCCTTCCACCAATAGAGCGTCGTCTTCACTTCCAAGCGATCGCACATTTAAGATAACCGTGGGAGCATTTTGCGCGGAGTCAGCTGGTCTTCGCTCCATAAGACTAGCTTTCATTAGTTTTCCGGTTTATTCTTGTTCCAGTAGTCACTTTGCTCACTGATCCTCTTTTCTCTACACTGGGAGCGCAGATGTCCAACTTTATTACAGTTACAACATTCAAGTTGGGTTGTCTTATTATAATTGGGGCCGCGTGGAGCGTTCTGAACCTTATAAATTGATTTAACTTCTTTCAATATACTTTTGAGTTCATCCAGACTTACACCGGCACCCACATCTCCTTCTTCCAAACGTGCGTTTTGTACCACACTCCGCGTGGCCCTTGAAGCAACTTTGGCTGACTCCACTTCCAACGCTCTGGCCAAGGTCTCTCGCATAGTTCGAAGACCTGCAACTCTGACCGTCTGTTGAACTTCACTGTCTGAAATGGTGTCCAGGAATGCACCAACGGCGATTACGTCACGTGTATCAGCAGGACAACCTTCAAGGGCCAACTGTGACAATCTTTAAACATCAGCTGCCAGTTCCGCCAGGGACTCGTTGGGTCTTTGAACTCTGTTTTTCAACTGGGCATGGTAAAGATGCCGAAGGTGTTTGTCACCAAATCGTAGCTCAAGTGCTGTCGTCAAGGCATCGTAGTCCAATCGGGTGAGCTCCGAGAGGTTCTTTAACACCGCCAAAGCAGGCCTCCGAAGCATTGCTGCCAAATACTGGGCTTTTTGTGTCATCTTCCAGCCATTGATTTTGTCCACAATTTCAAATTGTGTTTGATACTCACGCCAGGTACCTTGTCCATCATATAGAGATGGTTTAACTACGGTACGAGATCCTTCTAAGGCATTAAGCTCGGAACTGCGTGGAAGTTGAATGACATTACCCTCACTTGTAGTTGGCAAGCTGCTTAAACGTTTATTCATTTCTTCTCGTAGTCGTCCAAATCTAGTTTCTATTTAGTTCTTGACGGTGTCCATCTTTCTCTGCAATGACGTAAATTTGTCATCAATAGTTGAAATCTCTGTTTTTAATTCTTCTTTCATTGCGTTCAACGATTTCGAATGTTCCGCCATCTTGCTTTCCAATGATGTCGTCTGTTCCACCATATTGTTCTTCAATGACGTATTTTGCGACACTATTTGGTTCAGCCTGTCATTGTTTTGCTCTTCCATGGCTTGAATAAGAGCTGTTAAACCCTGGATATCCGCGGCCATTTTTATCGTCGTCATCAAGCAAATACACCACTAATATCCCACTTCTGACACCAATGTAACGTGGCTAGCGCGTGACCTGAGAGGGTCACAGGCCGTTCAAACGTGAACGTGTGAACCACGAGTTGTTTTAGAGATATTAGGGTATGCTGCTGACCAAACACGAATGAAAATGCCCACGGAATATTCAAGGTTTTAATTATTAAAATTACCACATACATACACACACACACACTGATTAACTATATATCTAAATTAATTATAACTAAACAAGTCATTAAGTAAAATAAAAAGAGCCTTAATCAAGTGTGTAAATTAATAAAGTTAATAGAACACATAGAGATGTAAGTAAATTGAATAAACAAATTAACAACTATAAAACACTAATAACTATTCAAATATTTAAAAACAGTCAAAATAATGTTCATTAACACAGTAGTTCACAATAACAACAAATGTCACTTGTCCTACACACGATACACGGCGGTGAATCGCTATACACAAACGCCGGACTCATTGACCCACCTGCAGACGCACTGACCTGCTCGCTGGTCACTCTGGTTCACGCACTTGACACGTCGGTCCACACAATGTACACACCGGTACACAAACTCGCACTGGAAACTCCCGGACTCATTAGTCTAGAACCACGAGCTGAATACCCACGGCTATCGCTGAGCGTGATTATATAGGGGTGGTGACAGCTAAGGGTCTGGAATCATCCATTTCTAGAATTAAATGGCCAGAATAAAAAGGATCCATACCCCTCCAGACGTGTCTCCGTCCTTCCCCCGCACCCCCTCAGCCCCTCTAATCCCCAGTCAAGTGAGAAGGTCGCTGCCTACCTGCTAGACAAGGAGGGACACAGAGAGAACAAGGAGCGCAGCCAGGGTAAACAATGAGAGCAAGCTGGTCCCACTGTTAGACAAGGAGGGAGGCAGAGAGAACAAGGAGCGCATCCAGGGTAAACAATGAGAGCATGCTGGTCTCGCTGTTAAACACTAATCTTGTTACACCATGTAATTATTTTATTTAATGTTTGTAAAAATATTCTCCTGGTAATCATTTAAAAGTTATTCAAGCATCAGTGGGTCAAAAAAAAAATTCCATATATGGCAGTGACCGTAACATGCATGCAAGACGTGTAATAGTCCATCTAATGGTGGTTAAAAGTCGGTATTTGTCCAACTTTCATCCCATTGCTCTAGCTAATGTATTTATTATTTCATAGATTTTGGAGGGGAAAGAAGAGGAAGAGCTGCGGATGTCAGGTAAAAATGCAAGCAGCTGAGCTACGACTTATCTTGCCCGAAAGTTGACGACTAGAATCGAAGTCACTACCACTCTCTTCCCCTTTCAAAACATATAGAGATGGTATGGCACGTAACGTGGTGTGAGGAAATAGAAAGGGGAAATTAATATTGTCAAGGTACTGACCCCGTGCCTACACATCTTTAAGTCCGGTACACATGAAACAACTTCTTGTACATAAAGTTATGATTTGCACAACTTATTGTATACAATTTCATGAAATAGAACGCGTCCTATATCAAACATTTTTTGGTACCACTTTTGAGTTGTAAGCACGAAATCTTCGTCTGATAGACAGTTACTTTTTTTTAAAAAAGAGTGATTGTAAGAAAAATAGCTATATGCTTGAAAACAAACAAATAATTATAATAATTGAAGGAGGTTAAACCCCAAATATAAAGGTTTTCAACTGTTTTAAAATAATACTAAAAAACAGATTTTTTTATTTTCATAATATTTAAGAATGATTAAGAAATTATTTACATTACATTCCTATTTATTTAAAAATTATTCAATCATTATTTTTCCATAAAAAGAGCAAAATCGACATTTTTGTTAAAATATTGTATGCAATCACAAATGCCATCTGAACAGTCACTGGCTAAAAAGTGTATACAATCCATCTGGCCAAGATATTGTACAATTTCTTGCACAACTTTTTGTACAAGAAGTTGTTTCGTGTTTACCGGGCTTAAGAGTTTTGTGGAGTTTATTATAGCAGGTGCTTTTGCTTTGATGTGTATAGCATTGAGATCTAATAAAGGAAAGGTTATAAGTATATGTGTATAATAAGTAATAACACAATAATGTACCTAATACACAGAACAGAAGGACACCCAAAGCCACAACTATCATTAAAAAAAACTCCAAATAGCTTCTTGAATAAGAAAATAATAATTCTTGGACCTCCCCCTTTAATCTTGGGGGCACCCCTCCCAAGCTTGCCTAATAATTTTGGTCACAAGACGCTATTGCCAAGGAACTGGATATAGTGAGCCTAAACTACAATCTTATGATGCAGGAAAACAAAGTAACTAAATTGTAAGAAAATGTACCGGTTACAACTGCCAATGTAAAGGCCATATTTCCCGTGACTGATGGAGTGAGTAGAAAAATAACCCAGTTTCTGACAAAGGCAAAGCTAATCAGTCAATTTTTTTTCCCTTTAATGTCGAGGAAGCAAATGCATGTATTTCCTTTTCTGACGAAAATAGTTTGACCAGGGCCAGTCTAAGGCAACAGTTTTGTGTGTGCAAAACTTACATTTTGCGCCTCCCCGCACCATCTGAAAAAACTGTAGATAATACTATATATAACCATTTTAAAACTAGACCTATGTATACCATTTTGAATGTGTTTTTACCAAATATGCTACACATCTGAGATTGTCTTTCCCCAGAATTCGGGAAATATGTTCCTTCATAACTATACGAGCCCAAGAAAATTTCCATTGTTTTTGCTGTAGAGGGTTTCATGAGTTCCTCGAAAAGCCATGTTGTACTGGACAAGGTGGAAAGATGGCAAGATCTCTCATGAGGACATTTTTTCATCGCTCTTTTTCCTGAGAAATTAATCTTTGAATTTTGGCATCAATTGACTTGCCAGTGTTAAACCCTTCCAGCTTCAACTCATTTTTCGTAGCACTTTAAGTGGTTAGAGGACGTCTCATGTTGGGAAAGAGTTTTTCCGATGTGCCTTCAATCACAGTTTACATTTTCATCAGCTAATGTAGTTCTGGTGATTGCCGTGTTAAATACCTTGCAGCAAAAACAGTATGTACTTCCCTTAAAATGGGAATACATTAGCTACCATCTTCTAATTTTCTCGCCATTGGAAGAAAGCCGATAATAAAATACGTTGGAAAATGATCTTTTTAGACCGTTTCTAGGGTAGATGTATAATACTGTTGAGATTGACTCTGCGCTTAGCACTTTGGGCTAATTAGCCGGATCTTTCAATTTGTCACATGAATTATTCATTTCTTGGAATGTATCAGTCACATAACTCTTATTACTGTGACAAGTAATTTTCGTGGTGTTAGAATCATCGACATTATATTTTATTAAATCTTCTGAGCAATCTTAGTCCTCCACTGAGCGCTGTTTCAACAGATGATCATCATTACATTGAGTTTCAATTTCACTTTCACTTTCTTTACTAGTGCTTGCCTTCATTGAATAGTTACAAATTAGTTTACCGCTTGACTTAGTTTCTTGAAACATTTTGGCTTTCCATTTTCTATTTACGACTACGGAAAGTTTGAAAAACATTTTAGTAACGGTTTTAAAAATAGATTTAATAATATTTAAAAAAACAGAAACCACAAAACGTAAAAACATAATAATGACAGAAATACATTTCACAAAGTACAGCACCTACTAAAAAGGTTTGACCAAAATAATAGTTGAAAAAAAAACTTAAGCAAAATTTCACAAAACGATAATTAAACTTAAAATAATAAGTAGCGAAACCCTGCCGCCCACCAAAGGTTCAGCCTGAGCCTAACTCATAGATCGTACAGTCTCTACTCGTAAACTAGTATAGTCCCGTCACCAATGTAGTTGACAGGGGCACGTCGCACCGAACAACTTTCAAAGTGTCTTTACTTTGTTAATGGATTCTAATGCACTAATTTGAAATAAAAAGTACTCTGTTTGATATGGATGTAAATATTAATTTAAGAAATGAGCATTCTTCTTACAAATTACTTTATTTAATCATAATTATAATTTCCCAGATAAAAACAAAAAATATCTATTTTTGGGTCATTTTGACACCCCCTGAATGGTTTGTGTGTGCGGTTGCACACGTAACACACGCCTTAGACCAGCCCTGAGTTAGACCATGGATAGTTAACAAGTTTAAGATGTTAGTGATGGTTCTTCTGTGCGTCTTTGTGACGATCACAGGCTTTCTGTACAAGGAAAAGGTTATGTGATAATTCGGAAGTTGCTGAATGGTCAGTGGTATGACTCAGTCAATAGAGACGTCCTATTTGTTCCAGACCTTAAAAATAGCCTTATACCCGAAGGAAAAAATCACAAAGCTAGAAATGAAAATTGTTGAATCAGACCATTTTGTTGAAGCTTTAGAAAAATAAAAGTTGGTCGTGTGTGGTGAACGGCAGCCCAATAACCTGTATAAAATGCTTTTTCAGACTCTAACCTCAAATAAAGCCAATTCTGTCACTCAGGATAGTTTAAAACTATGGCACGAACGGCTCGACCACATCAATGTTATAGCTTTAAAGGAGTTAGCCTCAAAATGCTTAGCCGAGGGTGTAGATCTGAGTGATGTAGACAATTTCTTTTGCCCTGGCTGTGCATATGGAAAGAACCACAAGCTCCCGTTCAATAACCCAACTCACCAGGAGATGAAGGTTGGTGAGTTAATATACAGTGATCTTGGTGTCATGCCAGTCGCATCTGTAGGAGGAGCTAAGTACTTTGTTACTTTCAAAGATGACTACTCTGGCTATAGAGTAGTATCTTTCATTAAACATAAAGTGATACATACAATGTTTTAAAGATGTTTGTAAGATTGTAGAAACAAATTACAAGCAAAGTGTGCAAAAGGAGTCATTGCCGAGAGAACAGCGCCATACACACCCGAACAAAACTCT
This sequence comes from Timema cristinae, assembly GCA_039000515.1. Lineage (NCBI taxonomy): Eukaryota > Metazoa > Arthropoda > Insecta > Phasmatodea > Timematidae > Timema > Timema cristinae. The sequence goes on from JBCFYV010000024.1 coordinate 5,435,648, forward strand.
CGCTCAGAGAGAGATATGCGAACAATTGTTGAGAGTGCCCGGGCGATGCTTTGCAGCAGTGACCTCCCTCAAGAGCTTTGGGCGCAAGCTTTAAGTTTTGTGGTATACATATTAAGCCACACACCTACAGAGCAGGCACATATCTTTCTTCAAGTGAGAGGTGTGTATGGTACTGTTCTTATCATAGCTGCAACGTTGAATTCCTAAAAGATAGTAACAAATTACTTCAAATAATATTCTCTATATAAATAATGTGGTAATATTCGAGACTCACCATGTGCCATTTTACTATATTCACTTCAAAATAACTATTGACCACGCCCCACAACCCACCATTCCTACGTGTCAGATCAACTAAGAGCGCGATATGACTTAGTTAGCCACCTTCAAGTTGTAACCGACGTCGCTAGCGCGCCTGATGCTTGAAGCTTCGACCCTCTTCTAAAAATATCCAGTACATTCTACCGCAGTTTCGTCACATGCAAAACCCCATCCGCCTGATACCCCTAACCTCTGATTACATGTCGGGTATGTAAAACCCCTCTTTTCCCCTCTCTGAGAATTGGTTCCCAATATTTACGGCCAGGAGGTCAAAGGAAACTTCCCTCTTGGTGGTACGGTATATTGGTAGAGGACGCTTCATCGTCTTATTAAAATGTATACATCTAAAATTATTGGTTTCGCAATCTAAACTCTAAATTCCTTTTCGGCCTAGTAATTAATTTTTTTAAATTAAAATAATAATCGTAATAGTCTTAAAAATAATTTCATTGTTCCATGTTTTGTCTGGAAACGAGCAGAGGCTTATTTAAAATCGTAGTTCTTCCAATTAAGAATATTGAAATATGTAATTAGAATATTTTGTCTTGGAAATAGCTGGCAAAAATCAACTATTTGGTTTCCTAATTGGACTAAGCGATTTAGAATCTTTCATCCTGGAAACTTTCCTGGATAATTTGAAATATTTATCTTGCTTCTATAATCTACTGAATGGTTTACTATTTGAAATAAGTAGGCCTAATTTAGAATATTTTGTCTGGGAAGTTATCTTGAATAGTTTGAAGTTTTATCTTACTTGCATAATCGACTATATGATTTAAAGTACTTGGTTATTTATAGTTGTTAATAAAATGATTTAGAGTCCTTGTTATGAAAGTACTTAAATAATATATTATACTTATTATTAGTTTAGTAGATTTCAAGTCTTTAATTTTATAGTAGTATGAAACCAAACAATTAGGATGGGACATAAATACTTCTAAGTCCAAATGATTTTTTTGGGCGTGGTCCTTCTGACCAAAGAATTATTATTTCTTTTCACTGATGTGAATTAATCTTCGATAACACCTTAAATTATATTGACTCATTAAACATATTTCTTTGAATGTTTAACCTCGTTCTAAGCCCTTCTGGCTAAGAGAATTATTAAATAAATAATTTTGCATTCATTAAAGGCCCCTTGGCGTTATACATTTTTGTAAATAATCCCTTATTCTAAGTGAGACAAAAATTTATTTTTGTAATTTTTTAAATTATTGGAGACTTTACAGGAACCATCACTAAAATATATGAACATTCGAGTCTTACGCTCAATAAAAATTATAAATTTATATGTTTATGAGATTTTATAATTGTTGAATATTTTTCAAGTCATTATATTTATCCTCGACAAATGTTGTTACTACTTAAGACTTATTAAAAAAATAATCAAAGTACGTCACCATTCTCTCTTCTATTAAATATCAACCTTTGTCTTCCTGGAAACCCCGTGTTACTTATATATATTTGCGACGATACTGATTGGGTGTCATTGAAATATGGGATAAAATATTCTAATAGCATTGTCCTGAAAGCTCACGCTGTACTTTTGCTATTTTTAAAAAATTGTTGTTAGATAACTAATATATTTGTATGCCTCCTTTTTGTCCTGGGAGATAAAGAGGGGCTACAACACTAAGAAAATTAAAATATAAAGACATTTTTTCTTCAACGAAGAACTACAAGGCTTTGAAAAACCTGTCCACTAGCGGCACTGAGAATCTTCTCTGCGTTGAGGAAGATACTCCTAGTACCTATTCTGAAACAGTTACATCCCAGGACAAACAAAGTGCCACCAAACCCGTGAAGAATATGGAATACCACAAGCGTACCAAGCACATAGACATACGCTACCACAACATTCGAGAGTGACTCAAACAGAGGACTTCAAGCTGTGATACACAGCATCGAGGCATCAACTTGCCAACCTCTTTATATCACGAAATCACTACACCATAAAGTTTTTCAAAGATTATTTGCCAAGCTGGTAACTAAATATAGTAATTCGAGCCTAAACACCTAGGTTGTACAGTGTTGCACTCTCTTGGTAATCTTGTTAACTATTATGTTCCACCCGCCATCTTGTATAAGTTTTTTTTGTGTTTACTGTTACAAAATGGGTCAAGATATAATTTAAAATTTCTTCTTATTATATTTTTAACCACAAACATTTCAGCTCGAACACTTAAAGATGCAATTCCTCCCAAAGGTGGCTCTAGGGTACGCGAGGCTGTAGGCGGGGTTATTTATGCCTCCCCCCTTCTCCCAGTAAATTAACCTAACCTAAAATGGCACCAACCTGTGTAAATTCGGAATGTATATTTGCCTGTAATGTAAGAACTAAGAGGAAAATAATAACGTAGCCGTGTAACCTCAGACATAACGATAATAAGTGATTTGGGGAAAATAATACATGATTTGAGGATTTTCACATATATATTTCTGAGAGAAAAAAAAAAGTTTTTATAGTCACAGAAAAATTAGTTTTTATTTTATATTACTTAATAAAATACTGTGAAAAATAATGATTAAATAAGAAGGTGATTTTACATAAACATAATAAATATTTGTGGTGTACGAATACAATAACAAACGTAGTAATTTAATTTTAGAGCATTTTTGAAATTTTGGATGGCTTATTGTAAAGAAACATTTCTACTTTTGATTGCATTGAAATCATTTATGACGAATGAGCATTCAAGGTTTGATGAAAGTTCAATTTCGATTAATAAAATCGAAAGAGCTGATAGTCTTTCTTGTGTTGATCACATGAAGGTTTTTATGAGATTTAGTTTTGAAAAATACTCTCTGCTGATTATACGACTACTGGTATTGTTAATAAAAGGCGAAGAGCCACAAAAATATTAGGATAAGCACCTATAAGTCATTTCGAAGTAAAGTGTTTTAACCTATCAATGGCACTTTTAGCTTTAGCTGGAAAACTTCTTGCGCACATCTTTAGTTCTTGCAAAAATCTTCGCTATCAATGTCACTGTAAAATTCTGATGCCTCTTCACCCTCACTATTGACAGTAAGAAGTTATTTTAGTTCACTTCAATATACCTTGAGCTGTTAATCGGGATTTTCCTTCAAATATAACATATCTTAGAGAAAACCAAAGTGCATTTTGTAGCGATTCAGCTCTATGAATCAGTTTCAAGGCTCATTTGAACCTGATCAATGACTGCGTAAAAATACTCTGTTAAAAATAAATATTTTGGACTAGAACTAACTTCTTCAAAGCCTTCATAATCGAAATGGCACTTCTTTTTTAGGTTATTTTATGATTCCGATTTCTTCACCAATCAGCAGTGACCCAACCGTTCTCCTTGTACTCAGAAATCTAAGTTAAAAATCCTTCAAACTGTTCGATAGCTACACTTAAGTCCACATGCTCAACATTTCATTATGTAGCGAGGCGCACTCACTGCATACCAAAGGGTTATCACTTGTTTTTGAAAGCGCCTCTAAGCAATATGCAATGCTATTCAGCTGGTATCTAACTGCTTTAACAATCTCAATTCTGCACTCCCATCTTGTTTCCGATAAAGGTTTTTAGTTTAAGATGAATTATTTTGTTCAAAATTGCCCATCCATAGGCAAAGCAGCAAATAAGGCATGGAGCCTGTGAACAGCACCAAATACAATTTTCCTTTTGTACTGGAAGCTGCAGCATCGCCAAGGAGTAGATTCTAATTGTGACAACCACATGTTGTAAAAAAGGCCAAAGGATTCTTGCTTGTACTTCACTTGTGTGTCCTTTTATATTTGCGCCATTATCTTATCCCTGGCCACGACAATTCTGAGGCTCAAATTAATATTTTCTAGTTTTGAAAAAACTGCCAGATCTGCGCCTGTGGTTTTTTCCACGGGTATGAAAGCTATAAAATGCTCTTCAATTTCTCATAATTTCTCATCAACATGCCTAAGAACTAAATACATTTGTTCAACATAGCTTATGTCCCTGGTACAGTCAAAAAATATAAAATAATATTTTATTTGTTGCACTCTTTGTATGATCTCTTGTTCTATCCGATTTTCCGTTAGTTACATGAACTCATTTTGAATGTTTTTTCCCAAAGTAATGAGTGTGAAGACTTTTTCTTCTATTCATTGCAAATGATTTTTCAATCACAGGATCAAATTTGGCAAGAAGCTTGACTAAGCCAAAGAAGTTTCCATTGTGTTGTGATTCTAGATCCTCCCTATGACCTCAAAATGCTAGATTGTGCGTGATTAAATATTGGGTTATAGTCAATATCCTTTCTAAAACATCTCTCCAACGTTGTCTTTCAGCCTGTAATTGACTAAATATTTGAGTCGACTGTTTTGTTGACTATCAGTTTTTCCCCATATCCAGCCATTTTAAAACACTATCTATGTGTTCAGAGCTACTCTCATGTGATCGCAGTCGAGTACTAAGGTTTTTACAATCGTTGTCAATGTGCGCAAACGATGTCATAGACAACGAGAAAATTGTACATGCGAATCAGAATACTTTGTCACTACTCTAAGAATAAACCAATCAACACCTGTCCTGTTTCTCGTTGTTAAGTTTTTACTCAAATCTCTAACATAATGAAATGGCGAAAAATGTCTATTATTATGGTTAAAAGGGTAGTTAACATTATATTTTATTATGGACCCTCTACGTACTATTCCTACCCTAATCCTGTCACGAATTGAAATGACCGCAGACCATGATCATAAGGAGTATCTATTGATTCGGAATCCAAAATACTACACTCAGTATTGCCATTTTCAGCTTCAAAACTGGGTGGTAGGGTGAGAGTAAGAGTATTTGATTTAATAGTAGGCGCTTTGTTAGAGAAATTTAGGTTTACAATCTTTCATGTGAACATAGCTTAAATATTGTATGATGTATTTTTTTAATATCCTGTCTTAAGTGCGCATGCACTAAGGACGCAATTTTTTAAATAGTACAAGTACAATTTCAAATTACTGGTTAGTCAGTCACTTCAAGGTTATTCACAAGGGTAGTTATTTGTATAATTGCTGTCCTAAACATGTTAGTTTTTATAATCAATAAAACCATCTTTATTATCACAGCTAACATTTTTGTTATCAATTTAGATATTCAATACACTTTAACACTGTCCTCTGTCTGCATTTAGTTCTCCACATGACGGTGGATTCTGTGAAGCTGGAAACATAAGATCTATTGAGCTTGATTGATGATCGCTTGTTGAGTGCTCATTTCATAACCTAGTTGAGTACTATCCACACTTTGTACGATTTCCACAGTTTCATCTCTACAATTTTTAGAGCCCTCGTTATCGTTATAATTTTTATAGCGTGAACTCACAAATTTTACCATTGACCCACAAATAGTGTTGTTAAAATCATCCCTAGGCGCAGGGACGTAGCCAGAGGGGCTGGGGGGCCCGCCCCCCAAAATGTAGATCCTTTATATGTAATTAAATATGTGTTTACAAAAAATGGCCTTCATTGTTGTGATGGGGGGACGGGAGGGAGTGTCTGGGGATACGCTATTCATAGCTAGGAGGGGAGACCAGAGAGAGGGTAACCAAGGGTGCCCACAGAGAAAAACCAGATATTACAGGTAGTTTAGTAAGGCATCAAAGATCTTACCAACTGTGTTGGGAGCTAGCACTCAAACAGTTCCCCCAACCACTTTTAAGGCTTCAATTTAAAAAAAATGGGTGAGGGCTTGAGAATTTTAAAATTTATCTTTTATTTCCTAAAGATCATGACAATTTAAAATGGTGGGAATATTAACGGTTGCCAAAAAGATTTGCTATTGAGAGTATGATCAATGGGGGAATTTGCCAGCAATCGGGCACTGATATCCCACCACTTATCATTAAAATGAGATATCCATAGTAGTTTTATAATACTTAATAAAACATAAAAACATACATGATATCTTGGACGAAACACGCATCAGGTAATAACTCTCGAACGTGCGCCTGCAGGTTGTTGTACCACAAAAATACAAGTGTGCATCACAATGCGGGGTAAGTCAAAGAAGGGTTAACAATTCGTCAACCGCTCCCTCAAATCAAAATACTGTAAAAGCTAATCCTATAAAAAATTAATCAAACCTGGCAGATCAGATTTAATTAATTTCGTGGAAACGCCAACAAATTCGGGTGGATCTGAAACATTTTTCTTATGTTGTCCCTTCCTTTTAGTAGGCAAGTATTGACTTAAAAATCGTCGTTTGAGGCTTCAATTTAATATATTTTACCGGGGGAGGACCCCGGATCCGCCAACATTCCATAGAATACTCCCCAAACACCCCGACCTGGGGAAAATGCCTACGGGTGCCTTTGGGGATGGGAGGGGACCCGTCAAGTGAGAAATAGGGAAGTCACCAGCTCACGCGCCTATAATGGGGGAGCTGAATTGTATCTCCTCGGAAGAGACTCTCTTCCGATACTTTTGCCACAAGCAGCTCAAATGAAAATCCTGAATTATATCTCTTTTAAAAATTGGAATTATATCTCCGAAGAGATACAATTCAGTCGCCTCCCTATAATCACAAGTTTAGTCAGTTTACACCTGAAATTGGGCCCCCTCCTAAAGTTTTTTCTGGCTACGTGCCTGTCCCTAGACTTCTTTTTCTGTCGCTTAGCATTGCCGGGTTCATATTTTATTTCAATATCTCTTTCCTTTTTTCCGCTCGTAGATATAATTAATTACAAGATAGTTAAATAACGAGACAAAATAAATCACTTGTTACATAGCAAAACTCAAACAAAATTTTTGACTGACACCAGCAGAAAAAAAGGCAAAAAGTAATGAAAACCATAACCACAAATAATCTACAAAAATTTCCACGAAACTACATCTGACAAAGTCAGTGAGTAAACTTAATAAAAGTCTCGAGATTTATGTGAGACGAGACGCATCGAAGACCGAAGCGCCACGAGTTGCGAAACGATGCGACACTAGACGCAAGAGGCTGACGAAAGGGGCGCTGGTGTGATATGTTTATTGAAATATATTACTAAATTATATTTTTTTTAAATATTAAACACACACACATTCATATTTACTAGATAAAAAATACATATTCTAAGGCCGTGGACCATAAAACTTCTAAGCCAAGAAAATAGTTGTTTTTCCCCACAAATACCATGGTTGCTCCAGGAGGAACAAAAAAAAATAATTCTATGAATCAAATACGTAAACTAGCGTAACCTAATTGATTCCTAGGTTTTAATTCAAATAATCGTAATGGTTATCTAGTAGAATTTTTTTTTTTTTCGTCGCTCAATGTAAACTTCATTACTCAATCACGGCGCGGGTCCCCTGAAGGTGCCGGGCCCTAGGTGGTCACCTAGTTCGCCTTATGGTAGAGCCGCCTCTGTTTCCTCCATATTCCACCTTCCTCATTCTTTTCTCATATGTATAAATATGCGACTAACTTAGACGGATATTAAAAAGTTAAATACACAATTATTTTCAATATAAATTATTTTTCACCACGGCGTACTACCCGGCCTGTCTTTCCACACTTTAATGGTGCAGGGAGGAGAATTATAGAATTAACTGTACCCTCATTTACGTGGAGGAAGAGTAAGAAGCTATTTAGGATAAAACACACTGTGTTCCTGCGGATAGGATTCGAAACCTCGCTATCGAGCATGTCAGATATGATATGACCGCGCAAACAATTCTTATGTGAAGTGATGTTTAAAAACTATGAGCACCATGATATGTGGCTTAGGCTATTTTGAAAACACGACCTCCTAAAGACCAAAATCAAATATTTAATAGTTACTCGTAATAGTACTCCACAATTAATTAGGAATACATTTTAAGGCCTTCGAACAATAAACTAAAATAAATAAAAACAAACTACCACTTAACATTATTTTAAATATATATAGTAAATATTCATAATCCTATTGAAATATTTACACTCTAATCTCAAGAAAGTTTCAAAGTCAAACATAAAAAATGTAACACTTGCAGTTAATAGGTTTGGAAGATTTGATATATCTAATTTCATCAGTTAAAACAGTTTTTAAGAGTAATGAATAAAAACGTATTTTGAAGTAAAAAACACAACTAGAATTCAGTTAAAACAGTTTTCAAGGGAAATAAGTTTTTTAAAAGTCAAAACACAATACAATTCGGTTTTGTGGGGGAGGAAAACTTTCCGATACACGATTCTCCTTAGGTCTATGCTAAGACCGTTTTATTTTGGCACTGCTAAAATTTATAAATATCAATGTATTATATATATATATATATATATATATATCTTTATTGATATAAGGGGACTCAATATACTAATTTTCATAATTTATAATGTAGTTTATCTGTGAAAAGAAAAATTTAAGAGCACATTTAATTTCGCAAAGTTACATTAAAACGAATACGGTGTGTGTACTACATATATATATATATATATATATATATATATATATATATATAATATATATATATATATATATATATATATATACAATTATATACAGTACCGGTATATATTATATAATTTTATATAAACATATTACAATTTATAGTAATATTATAGTTACTGTATGATTAGTATTAGTATATTATATACATAAAAAATATGAATATATTTTATATTTATATATCCATTACGATTTAGCCAATAAATGATGATGAAGATTTAATTATTTTGAATAAAGAGCCAAGACTAATTTCAGGACATTTAAACTCTGTAAAAACTGTCAAACGGCCAACTTGGCACCAAAATAACGGTAGAGTCCTTCCTGCTCCTTTGTGTAAGATAGTTCCATTGATAAGCAGCAGCTAGAACACACAGTCAATGAGCTAGTAAGCACGGTCACTTACACTGTCCCATATGTGTCTTCATCATCCAGTGATTCTTCTTTGTGGCGCATCATCGCGCGCGTCTTGTGAAGGAACTACCTGCACACAAGTGATATCCAGGTACACTCAAACAGTTATACTGGCTTATCACTTTACCCACGACAACTGAAGAACAATCAAAATCTTTGGCCAATCCAGATAAGCTATGTGCAATAGATAGTCCCATCATTATCTTGATTTGTGTTTCCTGTGCAGAAAGAATACCTCATTTTGTGATAAGTTAATAAATTCACAGATAGCACTATGATGTGCAAGTACTTTACTTGCTTTACTCTTTACTCTACGGCAGTGGTGCAAGCGCGGTAGGGGATGTTACCTAACTCCCCTAACAATAGTACCAAATTTAACAAATACATTGTTTTTCTAGACAATATATAATTATGACTAGGCATAATATTTCTCTGGTCAACGAAATTAGGTTGTAGAATGGACTGTTGGTAAAACTTGAAAGTGTCAAGGACGGGTAAGAGGTTTCAAATCCCCTTTAACGCCTGAAACATGACATTCTATTAATTAATACTGCTTTATTTACTGTCCTAGCACTATCAAAATAAAGGTATACGAAAATATCTATAACTAGTAGCCTACATTTTAATGTTAACGTATTTGATTACTTTCAAGGCTCTTAACACAAACTAAGGGTTACTAACACCTGGAGCCAAAATATTATAGATAATTCATAATCCCTCGTACCTTACCCTCTTAACACCACAAGTAGTGGTTAAAATGACAGTTCTGGTCCACTTTCTCCCATAAGAATAGCATTGATCAGTGGCGGATCAAGAAATCTTATTTAGTTTATTTGACATTTCTTTAAAGTTTTATCTGGCACCTTCCTTACTATTGAGGTGGGTTATTTTCTTACATGCGAATAATACTAAGAATTCTCAAAGAGAGGTGGTGGCGGATTAGGAAATATTATTTTGGGGGTTGACAATTCTCTCGAGTTTTATCATTGCTTCATCATTCCTCACTGAGGAGTTTGGTCACTTTCTTTCAGATTGTTCGTCTTCACAAGGAAGGTGGGTCACTTTCTCCCATAGGAATAGCATTGATCAGTGGCGGGTCAGGAAAAAATATTTGGGGGGGGGGAAGAGGGGGTAAAACAGGTATTTATAAAATAGTTACACCATAATTTGATAAAACTTTTATAAATCACTAACATTTTACTATAATATAACTACGTATAGGGTGTTAACTTGTTTAGCCGTTTATTAAAACGTTTACCAGGAGGCACTGCGAAGAAGCGAGTAGCGTAACCCCCCACCTATAACTAATGTTGACTAAACTATTTAATTTTGATAAAGTCGTGCTGTTTTACTGATGAAATCAGGCTATGATATTCACAAGCACTCAAGCTTCTAACGTGATAAAAATATGTATTACAAAGGTTAATACACAAACTTCCTTTTCAATGTACATACATACAAAACATAAAGGGTGAATTTTTTTATGTCTCCATTGGTGAACACGTTTGTCTTATTTTGTAGTGACTGTATGCAAGAGTGTCACATCCACTATCTAAAATATAGCGTTTGTCATATCCTGGTGAGAGTGCAAGTTTATTCAAGCAGCTACTGTACAATTGATGTTTCTCACTTATTATCCTGGACATATTGGCGTAGTTTAAGATCCTCTGATGTAAACATTTTTTATAATGGTCATGTTTCATTATCTTTTTGAGAGCTGTTTTTGACACACCTTTTCCTACTTTTTTCTCCTCAAGGCTCTCCTTTTGAATGGAGTAAAGCTTCGGTCAAAGTCCCACAAACTCTCGAATACACTCTCCATTCATCTCATCCTTCATTTTAAACAGGACTTTTTTTATTGCACGTCCTCTGTAAAGAATGTGTTTATGGATAGTCTGAAATATAGAATCGGTCTATATTATCAAACATGTCCACATACACATTTTCTGTTTTCAGTTCGTAGCAAAGGGAGTCTGTGTCTGTGAATAAGAACATTGCATTTTGTATATATTTCCTTTTAACATAATTATAATGAAAGTTATACATTATAACATTGCTTATATATAAGAAGTCAAAGCCTTCATAGATAGGCTTATTCAAAAGTAGGCTTATTTTTCTCATGTGAACCCCAACTAACTCTTCCGTGAAGATTGTATAAGCAATAAATGCTGGTTAAGCAATACGCTTCTTCAGTCTTTTTTCATTATTTAGTAACTGAACATTTACACGATTTCTTTGATTCTCCATCGACTTCCCGAATACTTCATTGTTCAAATCCATTTACTGAATTTTTACGTTGGGAAGTATTAAAATCAATATATGGCTTCAACCAAGCGCTCTGATTCAAAGTTAAGACTCGATGTATCGTTTGAAGCTTCATACCTAAGGGAATAATATACAGTTTTAAATTATGGTAGTGTACCACATAATTTTGTTTACTGTTTAGGTTGGGCAATAGATTTTCTGTTTTCCTGCCGGTTGGGGAGTTTAGCTTGGATTGTATATACTTAGAGAATTGGGATAACATCTCAGGAGTAACTATGACCTTTTCAGGAGCAAGTGGATAGTCCCTATGCTTATCATGAATTTCTTCCGGGTATTCTAGATCTACTTCTAATATATATATCCCACAGGGTTATCATCAGCAACTAAAACTATAATGATCGCTGCTATTTCAGTCTTGTTCAACCACCATAAAATTACTCTTAGGCAGGCAATCAGACATAACATTCCTGTATAAATTATTACAATCCCAGTATGTGATGTATTTGTCCTCCTTTTCAGGATTAAAATCCATCATATCAGGGTTGTTTGCTTCAGAATGTATATTAGAAATCATAGACACCCCACCACGTATCCCCTTTTCAATGAATAAATGCATTTCAATGTCAGTTAGTAGCTCCAACTCAACCTTGGTCATCTTTAAAAATGCCGCCCATGCTAGTCCAGGGCTTGTGCAAAAATGTAGACAGTCTAATTTATAGTACTCAAAACATAAAGGGCGAAAGTATTCGAAGACGTCTGCTAAAAGTAGAACATCACTTAAAACATATAAATTTTGATAATCTTCCATAGTATTCATTTCAAAGTTTTCCCACACAGTTTTAGCATGGACGTAGTCACTTTCTGAAATATGTTCTTGTTGTATCTGATTATAGAATGCAGATTTTGGTGGTAATTGATTATCTTCCAGCTTACTGCTGCAATCCATGTAGTCGTAAGGTAACACACCTTTTCGTAGCAGTAGATCTACTTTATCAAAAGGGATATTTTCATGGAGTATTTTAAATTGAGTTCTCCCAACATGCAACAACAACACATTTTTCAAGAGATGTGCTTAAAAACTGGAACGAGACAATAAATTGTAAATAATCAAGACTGAGTGAGATATATTTCTCCATATTGTTTGGAATACATGATAATCTTCTGTCTATAAACTTCCCAATTCTCTGCATGATAATATGGGCGTCATAATTTTTTATATTGTGTAATAACGGGTATTATTTTGGTATATTGAGACTGAATATTGCACTAACTATGAGATGCACCCCGATAAGCCTCACTGAAATAACAGTGGTCATGGACGCGGTCTTGACCCAACTCCTTCTTGCAGATACTACATACGCTAGCCGAAATACATTCATTTTCTTATTCAGGGGTGATGCGCATGGGGACACTTTTCTTCATCTCAATGATCATGGTTTATTCTTCAACAAGTTTATGGAGAAAGGTATTCATAACATTTTTACCACTATATAACAGGGGGTTTCACACATTTACCTTCTGAATCGACGACTACATATGAAAATCCTGATGGCGTATGCTTCGTCATGTCTGTTGTTGATGAGTGATTGGGGTTAGGTGCACACCCTGATATTTTAATATTTAAACACTCAAATTCTGCATAGATCACATACGGGATTTTTAACATGTTTATATGCCCAAAATTTATATATTTTATCCTCTTCCTTGGGCATATGTATCTTTTGAGCATTGAAATCAGAACACCGCTCACTATGCTCATACCCGAAATTGTCCTTAGAAAATCTATGCAAACGATATTTACAATAATATGCTTCACCATCGTGTCTGGTCAGTAAGCTTAGCAATCTGTTGAAGTTCTTAATAAGACAATAATGGCACCCATACACATTTGAAAGAAGCAACAAATCCACGTGATTATCACGACTGACCTTAGTTATCCTTAAAGGGAATATTTCCCCTTGGTAACCGTACACATTAATAGATACATTATTTTGTTTATAAACTTAACTATTTGCAGTATTTGCACAGGATATTCAATACCATCCATATTCAGTTTACCTTCCAATGATATATACTTATTAACTCGACCAGCGTTCTTGTCAGTTGGGTATAGAAACGCTAGCACAGACCAAAGAAAACAATTACTGTAAGCATTTCTTATATTAATTAGGGGATGTTTATATCTCAACTCTTCTGCTAATGGAATATAGCTGGATGTAGACAAAGTAATATATTTAGCTAGTTTAAGCTCTAAGTGTTTCACACGGTCCTCAGACCAACCACTTCCTTTATGGTGGAAAGAAGAAGCTGCTTCAATCATGTAAGTGCATGCATCCTCAATCTGCGATTTTAATGCGTCAGGACTTAGAGTGACGATACACTTACTGCGAAAGTAAGGAGTGATTGTTTCCTCTCCCTCCCCTCTAATACGAGCGTACTCTACACAGGAAGATGTATACCATCTTAGATTACCCATTACACTCTAAGTTGTTGGGCAAGCGTTGCTTCCAGCTTCCTTTTAATTTCCTTAATAAAGTCTAAAAAATAGCTAGTCATTCGAGGGAGAGATCTTGATGATTTTGACTGTAGCATTCTAAGATTATGAAAAATTACAGGTGTCGTAATCTTCATATACATTGAGATTATCAATAGATTCCTGCTGTCTTGACTTTGAAACGTAGGCAACATTCCCGAGTGATGTTGCTTCTGTTGCAGTACGGTTATTTAGTTTGTGTCGTAATAGACTATCCCATCGTGAAAATATTTTACTGCAATTATCACACTCGAACGACTTCACCTCCCGAATATGTGAGGAAACATGTCGCTGTAAGTTGTCACTCGGACTAAAAACTTGTCCACACTCATCACACTTTTCAAGTCCACCCGCTTGCTGTAAACGTATATGACGTGCCAGGTTGGTAAAAGATTTTGAACCGTTATTACATTGGTAGACCATTTTAATAAAGCGTGTTGTATGAAAAAAGTAGATAAATTATTTATTATAGAACGTGTTGTATGAAAACAAATAGATAAAATCTTAATTATAGTTAACTTTATAATTCACTATCACTCCTCTAGATGTGGAAGACCAGATTCACACCAGAGCAGACAACGGGATTTGATGAAAACCTTCGTAGGCTGAAAAGGCGATAGATTTGCGAATATTGAAGAGAAACATGAGTTATTCGTAGGCTGAAATGCCGTTCGGCTGTTGCCCGACTCAGAACATCTATCTTGACAGTTACGCCAAGCTAGGTTGTCTGCGAAAGGGCTGATTTGTTTGAGTACCGAGTCATTGTCATGACTCTTAACCTCGCGAATGAACTTAATAACCTGATGAAATGGAACAGATGAAATGAGCCTGCAGAATACTACAGGTGATTGGTTGTGTTGCCCGACGCAAGATATCCACCTTGACAGAAACGCCAAGCTAGGTCACCTGTGAAAGGGCTGATATTATGTTCGAGTATGGAGTCACTATCGCGACTCCTGGCCTCTTGAATGAATTAAATACCTTGTACAAACATTATAATTATTATTAGTAGCACCGCGCCTTACTACCCATTCGGGTTATACGCACTTTACGCTAATGTTTAATGGTAGGGTGATTGTGAGATGAAATGAAGGACCTACAGTTTAACGTGGAATCCGAACCACGGTGGAGGCCTGGCATTCCCCACATTCACAAGATGTCTTGTCAGAGGTGAAGGAAGGGTTTGGTAATCAGATATTGTACAAACAATTTGTATAGTTATTGACACTGT
This sequence comes from Timema cristinae, assembly GCA_039000515.1. NCBI lineage: Eukaryota > Metazoa > Arthropoda > Insecta > Phasmatodea > Timematidae > Timema > Timema cristinae. The sequence continues at coordinate 5,450,823 of JBCFYV010000024.1, forward strand.
GAGTGAAATTGGTGATAATGAACGATTGCGCTGGGTCTCGGGATTTGGGGAGGATTTTCTTTTTTTGGGATGGTGGAAGGTGTGTATAAGGTATGATGATGATATGTTGATGTTTCATGAGTCGATTTCCGGGAAGAGGATCGAAGGGTTATCTGATTGTAGGGATTAGGTATGACGCGGAAGGTTACATTTATATTCCCCATCAGGGGCTAACCACGGCGCCAGCGTTATTCTCTGACTCGTAGAAAACCTAATCGGTTGTCTCTGTGGAGTCCGGCGGTGGCAAAGGTAATAAAGAGTTGCTTGTTGGGGTAGGATTTTCTTTTATTGGGATTAGGAATGAAGTGGATACATTTCCATTCACCATCTGGGGCCGCCCCCGGCGCCAGGATTATCCTCTGGCTAGTAGAGAACCTAGGCGGTTATCCCAGTGGCGTCTGGCCGTGACTAAGGTAGTAATGGCATGAAATGTGCGATTTGTGAAGGTTGGTCTAAGTAGGGGGGTGGTGTCATTCTGGCGTAGTTGGTTGTCAATTATTAGATTATTTCTATGCTACATCTAGGTTTTTTTACATATACACTATATAAATATCTATTTTTTGTTGTTTTATTTTTATATATATTTTTTAATTTTTTAAAAAAAATTGAATAGAATATATAGCTGCTCAACTACGCCAGCCTGGGTCGTTTACGGTGTCGTGGTTTAGTCGGGTCGTGCTGTCTGAGTCCTCTAACAAGTTCGTTCTCGTGCGTTTCAGTCTGATCGTAGAATTGTTTGTTTCTGTCCTGGTATATTTATTATAGTTGGCGGCAGTTTGTCATCGTGTATATGTCAGCATTACTAGTGCATCTGTCTGCCCCTGTGAGTATCCTTAGTATTTTGTTTTGTATTACCTGAAGTTTGCGAGTGTGTGTTTTGGAGGCATAGCTCCATACTACACAATTATAACGAATGACGTGTTGAATTATCTGCTTGTATATTAGTATTTATTGGGAATTGAAAGCTGCCCTCCTTTGAACAGTGAGTACAGTTGTATGAATCTAACCATTGCTTTACTATTAGTCTTATCTATATGACTCCTCCAGGTGAGTTTCCTATCTATTGTGATCCCAAGGTACTTGACTTCGTCTTGGAGTAGGATCTCTGTGTCAAATAGGGTAAGTGGGGCGGGGAGCGGTTTCCTACCTTTGGCTAAAATTACGGCTGCTGATTTGGTGGAATTTACTTTAATTCTCCAGTTGGAGAGCCAGTCCTGGAGGAGGAGGTATCGTTGCATAACCAGTGATGCGTAGTTTATGTTTCTATTAGCTACATAGAGCATGGTGTCGTCAGCGTAGAGTCTAACCTGTACTTGATCCTGAGTGGGAACGTCTGCTACATAAATGTTGTATAAGTGAGGTGCTAGTGCTGAACCCTGCGGTACCCCTGCTTTAATAGTGTGTGTCTGCGATCTCTTGCCGTTCATAACCACCTGGAACGAACGCCGTCTGAGGAAGCTGGCTATCAAGAAGATTAACCATTTGGAGTAGTTGAATTTTATTAGTTTCTGAATAAGTCCAAGATGCCAAACCTTGTCAAAAGCTTTCTCCACGTCTAGGAATATCGCTATTACATATTTCTTTTCTCTAAATGCGGCAGTTACGTCTTATATTATGCTTAATGCGGGATGGGTGGTGGTATGGTGGCGTCTAAATCCAAATTGAAGGTTTTGGATAACTCCTAGTCTATTGTTTAGTGCTTTTAGTCTTATGAGAATTAGTCTCTCATATACTCTGCTCAGGGTCGCTAGTAGACTGATAGGCCTTCTGTTCTGAGGGAACATCGGGTCTTTACCAGGTTTGGGGATTGTCATTACCCTAGCCAGCTTCCAGTCAGTCGGGAAGTAGCAGAGCGTCAGTAGTGCCTTCAGTAGGTGGTCGTGTCCTGGCACCTTTCTCCTAGGTAGTTTCTTTATAGTTGTGATGAGTTCGTCCAGAGTAATTACCTCTGCGCTGGTGTCATTTGGCCCTTCTAGATAGTCCCCGACTGTTCTAGTCGCGTCTCTGGTAAAGGCGTAGTCTTGTGGTTCGTCGTTTCTTTCTTTCATAAGGATTTTTTATTAATTTTCACTTATTATCTATTTACATACATATTAATAAACACAAAATTGAAAATAATAATCTTTCCCAACCCCTTGGGGTTCTTGAAAATAACATAATATCGAAATAATAATAGTTCATACAGTTTGTTTATCCCCAAATAGGGCTCATTTCCCATATTGTGGGGGGTTGGTTGTTCTCCCCCACATAGCACATAAGACCTGGTCGGCCATGTTTGATTGGTAGATGGGTTCACTACACTCATGCCCCCCCGTTCCCCCATATACACACCCATCTCTCCTAACATGGCCTATTGGCCGGCATCGCACGCTATCTGGCCTCCCCTCCCAGTCTCACACGACTAGAAGGGGAGTCACGACTCCCCAGATTCGACTCCGAGGTCACCTGCCGTCGTCGACCCGGGGATTCTAAACGCCGTCCCTGATTCGGCGGTAGGGACGGCCAGGAGCGTCGTAATCGCCGATGCCCCTGACGATCATGTTGGAGCTGGCCTGCGCTCGGGTGAAAAATCGTACCGCCAGCCCGCGGATACGGCTGTCCAGGGATGGGGGCTTGACATGGTCAGGAGAACGCGGTATGGGACGCGGGGCGGAGCCCCGAGGATCGAAAGAAGGAACCGGTGGTATACAGAACGGAGATGGTTGTATCTGTATCTACGGAGATAGGAAAAAACGGGAGCGGAATAGAGAAGGATGGACTTCACACAGAGCAGAAAAAGCCTGATCTTGTGACCGTATTCCAGCGGATTGACCGGGCGCAAAAGTGGAGCCAGCTTCAACATGACGCCCCTGGCCCTACCCGCCGCCGAACGCAGGTGCGGGTCCCAACTGCATTTCGCATCCATGGTCACCCCCAGCCACCGGACTGACGGCGACCACTGGACAGCGGTACCCTCCACGTGAAGTGGCTGCAGGGGCCCCGACGTGTGAACATAATAGCTTGCGTCTTTTGGGATTGGATGGTAAGGGACCGAGCTCGAAGGTAGGTCAACAGTCCCCGCAACGCGAAGGTAAGTTTGGCCCAGACCACCTTAGCGTCCGGGGACTGCGCCAGGATAGCGGTGTCGTCTGCGAATTGGAAGAGAGCTGTACCGTGCGAGACGGGCATGTCCCGCACGAACAGGGAATATAGGATCGGTGAAAGGCAGGAGCCCTGGGGACCCCTGCCCGAACCGGTCGGGGGGAGGAAAGTGCTCCCTCGACTCCCACTCTGAAAGAGCGGTCGGCGAGGAAGGAATCGAGGAGACGGAGGATCGGAGGTGGGATACCTGCTCCGGCAAGAGCGGTGAGAAGCTCACGGTGGCTGACGCTGTCGAACGCCCCTTTGACGTCCAACACGACGAAGCCCGTCTGGGCCCCGGTGTTGAACACGCCGGTCACCAGGTCCACTACCTTGGCGACCGCGTAGTTCGTCAACAGACCCTTCCGAAAGCCGAATTGGTGGTCCGGCAGGAGGGGGTTCACCTCCAGCCAGGCCTCAAATCTAGCCAGGATCATTCTCTCCGCCACCTTGCCGACGCAAGAAAGGAGGAAGATGGGTCTGTAGGAAGCCGGGTAGGCAGGGGGCTTCCCCAGCTTATGGATCGGAACGACATACGCCGCCTTCCACTGATCCGGAAAGTAGAGCAGCGTCAGGACGGCGTTAAGGATTCGTAGGAGGAGTACGAACGCCTTGCGGGGTAGGTGAGGAAGGAGGAGGGGGGAAACCCGGTCGAGCCCCGGGGCGGACGAGGTTTTGAGCCTCGCCAGGGCCCGAGACAGCTCACGGGGGGTGACCAGTCGTAGGTCGGGTCTCCCTCGACTGGGGGGAGGAAGGGGTGTTCAGGGAGCTCTAACCCAGGAGGCTCCGGATCTCTCGCCGGTGAGCCCGGTCGTCGCACGAAGCTGGCCTCAAACGCCACCGCCAAGGCCTCCGCTCGGTCCGATGCGGCGGACGCCAAACCGCCCGCCACGCGCAACTCCGGGATAAGATCGGGCCTGCGACGCATTCCCTTAAGATGGCGCCACAGGGAGAGATCCTCGGTATCTAGGTCTTGGAGCCTCCTGCGTTGAGCCTCCGCCCTCCACCGACGGGGTTCGTCGTTTGGTTTGAATTGTTTTTCTAAAAAAGGCTGAAACACACAGAGACACAGACACAGACAAAAGGCATGCTCCGATGCTTCCAGAAGGGGAGCACGAGAGCAAGTTCCAACACGTACCGACCAATTGGTCACACCGTGTGGTTTGCAAAAATTAAGAACGGGTTGTCGCGTTTCGCGAAGTTCTGAAACAAAGAAACAGAGATTACAAAGTATTAGTAATATTGGGGTAAAAAAGGGGGGTAAGAAATTGAGAAACCGACTAAGGGTTTTTTAGAGTTACGTGCGGAGACACTACTCTATGGGGGGCTGGGTGAGAGCCTCCCAAACCACTGTTGACACATCTCGCTTATCCGAGCAGGGCTTTGGGACGTCGATGGCACCCACCAGGGTCGATGACGTAGTTCCCAAGCCCCTGGATAAGAGGATTGGTGGCACCGGGAAGTCTAGCGTAGAAAGACTGCGCCAGTTTCCGGAAGTGGTCCTTGATGGTAGGCATATCCAGGTCACGATGAAGAGTCTCATTCCGGACATACCAAGGTGCGCCCACAATGATCCTCAGACATACGCTCTGGAACGCCTGCATCCTCCTCATATACGTGTCCGCCAGGTGACCCCAAGCGGGACACGCATAGTCGAGGATCGGCCTGAGCAACTGCTTGTACAGCGTCAGACCGTTCCTTGTAGACAGGGCGCTACGCCTGTTAAGCAGTGGGCCTAGGACTCCCAGCCTTTGCCTCGCCTTGTTGAGTCTTTCGTTGCAGTGTAGTCTCCAGGTCAGTTTTGTGTCCAGCGTAAGTCCCAGGTACTTAACACTGTCCGCCCATCTGATCTGTTCTCCGAACAGCCGGAGTGGAGCCGGCCTGTAGTACTTTCTTTTCCATGTGAAGAGCATTGCAGTGCTCTTCTCCACGTTAATACTTGTTCTCCAGGTTGTCAGCCACCCCTCCAACTGCGTCAGGTGCGTTTGGAGTCGCCTCTCCACCAGCTGCCCTCGCCACGACTCCGCTACTAGAGCCGTGTCGTCCGCATACAGAGCCAACTCGGTGCCTGGGGATTTTGGAATGTCGTTCACATAGAGACTGAAGAGCAGCGGGCCCACCATGGAACCCTGCGGCACTCCAGCCCGGATGCTTCTGACTTGGGAGGTGGCGTTCCCAAAGGTAGTGGAAAAGGTGCGATGGGAAAGATAAGATTGAACAACCTTAACTAGGTAGAAGGGCAGGTTCAGGGAGAGGAGTTTGAAAAGGAGACCCTCGTGCCAAACACGGTCGAAGGCCTTTGCCACGTCAAGAAAGACAGCACCAGTCAGCCTGTTGATGTTGAAGTTCCTCGTAACCTGTTCCACGAGCCGGACAAGTTGATGAGACGTAGCGTGTCCCGCCCGAAAGCCGAACTGCTCGTCCACCAAGATGCCCCCCTCGCGAACATGTCGGGTCAGTCTCGTCATTATTAGTCTCTCGAACAACTTGCCCAGACAGTCGAGCAAGCTGATCGGTCGGTAGGACGAAGCTAGCGCCGGGTCCTTACCCGGTTTATGAAAGCAGAGGACGTTGGCATGCTTCCAGAGCTCGGGGAAGTGACTCAGGAACAGGACGGCGTTGAATAACTCCACAAGGAAGTTAATCGCCTCCAAGGGCAGCTTTCTGAGGACCGCGTTACTGATACCGTCGGATCCGGGGGCCTTGTTTTGTCTTAGAGCGGCTATCGCCCGTGACATTTCTGTCACCTCCGTGGGTTCGGGTTCATCCAAGGGTCTGTACGAGACCGCGCTGATGACCTGCGCCACGTGCGCAACGTGCACCGGGTCTGACGGGTTGTCAGTCGGTACAAATTGCGCCTCTAAGTGCTCAGCGAGAGCATTGGCCTTCTCCTGGTCGGAGTTGGCCACCCCGTTGCGACTCACAATAGGCGGCCTTGGTGCGGGGACCCGCATCAAGTTCCTCGTCATTTGCCACAAGGACCTGTCCTGCACGCACAGGCTCTCAATCTTGTCCTCCCAGACACTGTTCCGGTATTCTCGGACCATCTCCCGAACCGCATGGACTTTGCGGCTCCAGTTGGCCTTGTCTACCGGGTCCCTCGAGATTTGCCAAGCCTTCCTCAGCCGATTTTTCTCCCGGACGTGCCTGAGGATAGAATCGGGCAAAGAAGCCTGTGGCGCCCTCTTAGGACGGTGCCTCGGCGTCGAAGCTTCGAGCGACCCCTTGATGGCGGAAGTTATGAACTCCGCACCGCGATCGATTTCCGCTGCTGTTCGAAAGGTAGGGGTGGGTCCCAACCTCTCTCTCAACACATTCGTAAACCTGTCCCAGTCAGTGCGCTTTAGGTCGGGTTTTTCGGGGGGGTCTATGAAGGACACCGCGCGTCCCAGGTTCACGAGAACGGGGTTGTGATCCGAGTCTAGCTCAGCTAGAGACTTCAGCACTAACCGCCTTCTGATCCCTCTGGAGACAACGAAGTCTAGGACGTCCGGGAGATAGCCGGGATTGAAAGGGAAGTGGGTAGGGGTCGGAGGCCCGGCAGCCACCAGGCCGTGTAGATCTATGACGTCGCGGAGCAATCCGCCGCGAGCGCACATAATCCTAGAGCCCCATGAAGGGTGCTTAGCGTTGAAGTCACCACCGATTAAAACAGGCGTGGTACCTCGAAGCAGCACCTCCATGTCAGCCCTCGTGGCCTGGTCGAACCGGTGGTAGGGAGGGAAGTAGATGGAAATGAGACGCACTGGGCCAGTCGAGGTCACCAGTTGGATAGCCGTTGCTTCCATGTGTTGGAGGGGAGGAAGTGAGACGACGTGGTGGTCAAGGCCCCTTCGGACCAGAACCGCCGTCCCCCCCTTCCCACATCCCCCGCTCGGTCACTACGATGGCAGATAAACTCTGCTAACGAGAACCTCATTGCGGAGCGCAAGTGGGTTTCTCCCAGCAGCATTACATCGACACGATGCTTTGCCAAGAAACTTTCAAGCTCAGCCTTCTTCCCCGCGACTCCGTTGGCGTTCCAGAGTGCGACCGTGAGCTCCTTCAGCACTGGTGGTCCTCTATTCGGGTGCACTGCCATGAGAGACCAGGTAGAGGATGATGTGCTCCATGACCAGGTGGCCACGGTTACTCCTCGGAGACTCCTGGACCTTCCTCAAGAGACTCGATGAAAAGTCCCATGGGTCCAGTCCCGGAATACCCTTGAGTAGCTCAATGCAATTTTTGAGCTTTGCAGCATCATCCTCGGGTGTGGGGGTTACAGGGGGGACAAGGGTGGGAGTTGGGAGTGGAAGGAAAGGGTTGGAAGGGTGTAGGATGGCAGTGTGGGTTGGGATAGGGAGAGGAGCGGTCTCGGACGGGCCCTCGACCAAAGGGGTTGAACTGGATTCCACCGGTTCAGGTTTGGTGGCTTCGGCAGGTGCCTCGGCCTGGGGTGGAGGGGTATCTCTCTTTGACAGCACACTGGCGAATGATTGTACCAGTGGCTTTGGTGTTGGAGCTGGAGTCACTTTCGCCCTCCGTCCCGCAACGTGCCCCGAGGGCTTCTGGCCTTCACTTGGCCCATCCGTCCTCCCTTCTTGAGGCTTGGAGGCCCGCACATTCCCTGCCGCCCGCAAGGACTTGTACGTGGGACAGCCCCGCCACGCCGAGGAATGGGCTCCTGAGCAGTGCAGGCACTTCGGGGGAGATCGTCTCTCCTCCGGGCTCCCGCCCCTCTCGTGGTCACCACCACAGAACCCACACCTCGAGTTAGCGCGGCAATCCCTCCGCACATGCCCAAACCGGAAACAGTTCTTGCACTGAACCGGGCCGCCTGGAGACTTGTACTTCTCCACCCTGACGCGGAGCCCGCACAGGACTGATATGGAATACAGCCTTGCGGTGTGCTCCCCGGGCGTCAGAGAGACAACGAAGTTCGGCAACCGCTGCCTTTCTCCGGTCTTCTGATCCCGCTTCCATTGGGAGAGCATCTGTGTGACGGATTTCACGGGGAAACCCATCTCCACTAGCTCCTCCTGGATGTCGTCGGGGTTTGTCCGTGTCAGGAGTCCCTTCACCACAACCCTGACCAGTCGCTCCCGTCCCAGCTCGTAGGACCAATGCTGGATCCCCAAGCTCGGCAAGAACTTCTGGAGGGCGCGGTAATCTTCCTCCGACCCGCACTGGAGGCGCACTCGGTCCCCCGGCTGCCTGACCGCCTCCACAGGCTCGCGAACCTTGGACCGGATGGCCCTCGCCAACTTGGAGTAGCCCTCCACATCACACAATATGATGGGAGGGATCTTCCCCTTCACTCTGCCCGCCGGCCCAGAGCCACTAGTACCAGGCTGGGGTGAGACACGGCTTGCGTTGTTACCCGCAGGTTTCCGCCGCTTCCCACCTTTACCCAGCGCTGGCGCACCCTGGCCCGGGCCACCGCTGGCCTCGCTCTCATCACCAGAGCTGCCGCCTAAATGGTTAGGGTTGCCCCCCAGCAGCTTCCTGGTGTTGCCGGCCTTCCCCCTTCGGCGGGGTCTTACGGTCCGAAATCCTTCAGACTCATCATCGGACCCCTGGCTCGACTCGTCGCGCATCAACGGGAGGTCTGGTCCTGAAGACAGTCCCTCCACGTCCACGGACTCGCCCAAGCTGTCAACACGCGCGAAGCGTGTGACCCGGTCTTCCGAATCTGAAGAAAATTCAGCCGGGCGTTTCACACCTACCGACACCCCTTGGCGGGAGGTGCCGGAGTTGACGCGGGTTTTTGAGACCCTTGCGTTAGCGCTTGCGTCAGTGCCGCTTGCAGCGGTCTTTACTGGCGGAGGACGGCTAGGCTCCCCCTGGTCAGGGCTTGCGTTGGCACCGTTAGGTTTCCACCCATCGTGCTGGCGGGAGCTTTCGCCATCCTCCCCGGTTTGCGGGCTGTCGGCCCTTAAAAGGGCCTCCAGCACTTTTTGGCCATCAGCGGCACGCTCACCTCCTGTAGTCGGAGGGGCCCCGCTGGCTTCACCTTGGCCACTTGCGCCCACCTCGCCGGTAGTTGGCGAGGTCACGCTGACCGAGTTGTTGGCCCTGATAAGGGCCGAAACTTCACCCGAGGGTGAAATCGACTGGGTGTGGCTACCGGCACGCTCACCTCCAGTAATTTGAGGGGCCCCGCTACCTCCACCCGCTTGGCTGTGGAGTGCGCCCACCTCCCCGGTAAATTGGGGGGTCACGCCAGCCTTGTTGAAACATTAAGTTAAAGCCCTTATATAAAATTATAAACACTATTCATCTACGAGTAACAAGACATGTGTGTGCACAATTTCACCTCTAAATGGTACACCGAGAAATAAAATGAATAAACATGGTAAATATTGTACGGGTAGCACATGCGTTACTGTCTGAATTTATCAATATGTCGCTATTTACGAGTAAATTATTATGATAGGCCAAACTTGTATTCATTTATTAATAACTTTTATTATGTGCCATCTAGTGAAGAAAATTGGTACTTATAATTTCTCAATGTCTTGTGCTAGCCCGTACATATACGTATTAAAAAATTGTAGCTATCACTACTCATACAACAATGTAATTACACTAATGGGGTAGGATAAGGAAATTATTTATACGAGGGGTAATAATATCCTGCATTTGTGTGGCGGGAGAGTTTTAAATAATGTAAGGAAAATACCCTCAGTTTAATAGGGCAGTGTACGAACTATAACCTCCTCAACGAATCATACTAGACGAGCTCCACGTTTATATCTGCATGTTCACCAATGCATATATAAGATTTACTTAAAAAAACATATTGGATATATATATATATATATATATTACTCAAAGATCATGATTAAATCATTACATTATTATTATTAGAAATAATATTCACCTGAAATTATGTTCTTCTTGTTTAAAAAAGCCTTAGTCAAACGAGAAAATATAGCAACCATTTAATATTAAAATATTTCACTACTACTCGAATGTCACTCAGCGAATGTAATGTAACATTTGGCGATGTTACAACATACTACCCTCTATACTAATCTTCAAGTCATACTACCCACTCCGTATGAAACCGCAAAATTAATAAACTTCCTGCAATACTAAGATTCTCTACTCTTGTCCAATGTAGAATCCGTCTACAATACTAAAACATATCAAACAAGAATAAACTCCCTGCAATCAATAAAATGTTCATGTACTTACCCTTTGTATCTTCTGGCTAGAACAGTCTTCAAGACTGGACTATACTCACCGCGTCCTAAATTGAAGAGTGGGACGAACGAGCCTTGAGGTAACTGGATCTGATAAGTCAAGAGTACGAGTCAAAATGATTCCAATGGAACTCAAGAATGACGCTCCCAACAATACCGGAATTACAACTAACCTGCCCCATGCGGGAAAGACGGACTATTCCACCTAGACAGCACGTGATGTGTGTACGTCACTGGTGCTCTGGTCAAAAAGATCTTTTGTCAACACTGGTGGACGTGATGACGAGAGGCCAGCCAATCCAAGCTTGATCGATGGTGTACGTGCTGATTTTCATCCATCGAAGTGGCCGATGGGACGTCACTGACGTATATGGAAACCCCTCCACTCCCCTTTTCAACCGCAGGCGACTATACACACTATTTAAACCCGGTGATTCTGAAGACGAATCGACTATTAAATTGGACGCCTTTAGGAGAAGTCATGTCCTAGAATATTATATTAGACGCCGACAGGATAAGTCCGGTCCTGGACTTGGACATTTTCAGGATGTTTACGTATTCTCTGTATATTTATTTCATCGATATTATTTTAATAGTCTTGAACTATTACTTTTTCAAATTTGAAATTAAAGTAACGTATTTATTGAAATAAACCTGAATATTCAACGTAAACTATTTATTAAAAATATTAGTTTTGTAATACTAAATTTTCTAATGAGACACCTAATTCTTTTTGCCGCCATCAGGCGCTAGTGTCAGTGAGGTCACTGAATATATCAGATTGCCATAATTTTTGAACTAATCTTTGCTAGAAATATTTTATTTGGATTGTCTGAATTTAGCTGTTAATGTAAACTCATCTTTTGACGATATTTTCTTATTTTGAATTGTTCGGTAAAGTAACGTAACATTTTGCGGATGGATTGATTTTGACTTTGAATGTTTTCCAAATTATTTAATTGAATTTAATTGAGGTTTTTTATGTTGTATAATTTTTATTAACAAGTAGGGATCTTGTTAATAATGTCCGTAGTTTTGTCAACATTTGAAAGTTCCGCGGGAGTTGGACTTATGGTCTGTAAGCCAAATTCTTGTGTTCCCCGAAATATTCATATGATATTAAATTTAACTTCCCTTTTTCTTTTTGTGTCTGTATTCAATGTAGCGTAGCAGACAACTTTCGTACCAATTTTAAAGATGCCCATTAGGATCTTTTCTTTTTGTATTCAATAAATTTCTGACTATACATTTATAATGTAATTGGCTCGGATAGTCAACACTTTAGGTTGTTTGGTCAATATTCACTGTTGTGAAACAGACATTATGTTGTTGGTTCAAGTGGTTGTCTCTTCCAGACTGACTTAATTGACTTAAGAACATGTTTCATGTTTGGACACATTTACATGATAGTACTGCGCATTTGTTTAATATGATTTTCAACACAACCCCTCATGAATTTTTGAGGCCATGTAAATTATTGTTTAAATTGTTATTTTATTAAATACATCATTCATATTGTTACCAAATTGTTGCTAATTTATTTCTTCTTTATAATTTTTTATAGCTTACCCCCACTTTACTTTTAGTGTAGCGTGGCCGTAGCAAAGAGGTAGTAGAGCGGGTAGTAACAGTAAATTAAATAATGAATAGCTGTTGTAATGAGTTACACGAAATATCAATGGGTCAACACTCACCAACCGAGGGGGCCCACTCTCGGAAGACCATCACACGGCACAAAACACTATCACTGACCTCCACTCTCCGAAGAAAAACCGAACAGACTGAGCGACGCGCCCAAGTCGACCAACTGCAAGGATCGAACACGTGTCCAGCCAGCGGAAAAAAGAAGAGAGTTCCGTCTCCGGCCACGCGCAGCGTCTGGGCGCCTCTATATTGTTCTCGAACCAACTCATTCCTTCGATTGTTATGTTTCTCCTACCTTCTATCTCCTTCGATCCTACCCCCACTCTGGGAACTATTTTTTGTATATATACGGCTACGCCGGGAACGTAAGGTCACTTACTACCCCACCATCTTGTGGATAAGAGGTGAGAACGGTGACCTAGGTCTTGGGGATTATTGTTATACGTATCTAAATTTCAGTTTCGGCGTCATGGGGGGCATTCTTGTCAAAATTATCATTCTGGTTCTTAAAATATTATTATATTGTTGTTGTTGAACTTGCAATGCCATGCGCTTACCGCGGCATGTAGAGAGGCCGTCGCCCTTCATCACCCGCCTAAATTTGGGGTCCAAGCCCAAACTTTATTTGTTAGCTATTTATGTAAATACTTGTTAATGGTTAGAGCGCTCAGAACATGTCTGTGCGCCCCGGGTTCGAAACCCGACTCGGAATAATTCACTTATTAGTTTTTTTTGTATTTAAACTCAGCTTTATTTATCGGGTTAAATACTGGAAGTTGTTATGATACATAATTTACTTTTACATTTGGGGCTTATTGGGTTGGTGTGACGCCATGTTAGTTACGTGCGTCTTTAAATGTTAATCTTTAAACCTGGCTTGGTAACTGTTGCGCGGGGGTTACGGTTATGCCGTACGTCTTATTCTGGAAATTATACTAGTAGGTTAAACAACCAAGGAACTAAGGTCCATAAAATTGTGATCCCGAACTGTAAGTTGTTGAGATTATGCCTTCTTAATTATTGTACTATTGTTGTTTTTCTTACAATAAAATTTACATTGTTCAACCAGGTAACATTCTTGCCTGATTTTCTGTCTTCCTCACCCTAAAAATATTAAGGGGGGGGGGGTGCACTGTTTCTGTTTCGCGTTCTAGATATAGTTTCGTTCAAGAATGGTCTCTTAGGGAGGGTGCACAATAATTTACACAAGTTGGTCATAAAAGTTGAGACAGGTTTAATTTCTTATACGAGTAGGGCGATCTAAAATAGTGTGTTGGAAGATGTAATTTCAACTTTGGGAATAAAGACGAAGAAAGAAATTAAAATTCAAAATTATCTCAAATTTGATATCAATATAATACTAAAACGTTTACGACAAATGGTTAAAGATAAGTGTGTTCAAGCCATAAGATGTCGGTCGCTTACCGTTATAAATCAGACATGGTGTTGAATGTAGATCATATCTCAAATTATATCTGTTTGAAGACAAGTTATAACTTGAATTTTTTGTTTGTTCTTGTTTTCAAGAATAGAAGTCTCAAATTATATCTGACACGATTTAAATACTGGAAGCTTTCGAAGTTAATAGTTACACTACATATTATGACCAGTCATTTTTGAGTAACTAAAATCTTGGATCTTTGGCTCTTATCACAGAGCTAACCAGAACAGTTCAGTGACTAATATTCCATCAGGTTTTTCAACCATAATTTTGACTACACATTACATTCATTCAAAACTTGTTAATACAATATGGCGGATATTTTGGTTAAGACACTAATTTGGTTAATTGTCCCTTGTATTTTCACTATCTTAAAATATAAAATGATTATATTAATTAAAGTAAGGCTACACACCATTTTGAAAATAATGAATATCTTTACTGTTGGTCACGCTGTATGAAGTGGCCTATCCTTTAGTTTAAATCTGTTTACACTAGGGTTTTACAGCTAGAAAAGCTACTATATCTGCTTTGAAATATTCATACGTCAATTCGTATTGTCGACAGCTATAATTTTTTATATATATTATAAATACCTATAAAATAACACCAATAAATAATAAAATGCTATCAATGTCAACAAAAAAAGTACCTCGGTCCCGGCACAGATTTATCTGATTACCAAACCCTTCCTCCACCTCTGACAAGACGTGTATTAATCACAACTTGTGAATGTGGGGAATACCAGGCCTCCACCGTGGTTCGGATTCCACGTTAAACTGTAGGTCCTCCATTTCATCTCACAATCACCCTACCATTACACATTAGTGTAAGTGCGTATAGCCCGAACGGGTAGTAAGACGCGGTGCTAATAATAATAATAATAATAACAAAAAAGTTTGTCTTTCTTAAATACATATAAAGTCATCTATGAATAGGTAACATCATTTTTTTTGGTTGCCAATTTACCAATTTCTTTTTAAGAAGGAAATATATAGACTCCAATTTTCACAAGAAAAGCCCTTTATAAGAGAAAAAATTTCTTTAGAAAAGTTACCCGACATTTCTATGGGAAGGATCAATATGGAAGAAAGTGACCCAACTTCGCAGTGAGGAGGGTCAATGCTAAAACTTGAAAAAAAATTGTTAGCCCCCAAACTATGTTACATTACTCCTTATGGGGGTAATTTGGTAGCTTTACCAAAAAGGTGAAATTTAAATGTAATAAGAATTTGTTAAACAATAAATAAATTTATTAAAAACAGAAATAATTATGATTAGGTTTACAATAGTAATACAAGAGTATAGTTTGAAGATAGTTACAAATAATAAGACTTGGTGAAATTTGATAGTCTTGCTGTAGCTACAAGGGCTGAGCTGGGGCCAGGCTACAGGTAGACGTTTTCTGAAGGAGAAAGCAATTAAGTAGTTATTAACAAAAGGTATAAAACAATATATACATATACAATTTTAATCAGCTTGCTTGGCTGGGTTTTAAGATAATCTCCTCTAAACATTTTGGATAATGATAAACAATAGAAAGGTCTGTAGCTAACGGTGGTTGATGGCTAATAAACAGGTGTCAACAAAATAGTACTATGGCTGGTCTCTTTCCCTCTCGATACTGCCAGAGCACTCAACAGTACAAACAATTTAATTGCAATTACACTAAGAGCAGCACAAAAACAATAGGAGCCAAAAAACATGTAGAGAAAAAGGTATTATTGGCACGGACCCCCCTATGACTTAAGCTCAGTTCCACGGGTTGCACACTAAGCTAATACCGCACGTGAAGCGTGACTACTTGACCAACTCAAAACATAGAGCTCCATTAACCTAACTGTGATTTGGAAAATAAGACAGACAGCCTGGTTGTAGCCATCCTAATATTAAACGGATGCACATGACGTTCACGGCGTCATAAGAAACATTAGCTCAAAATATATAAATGGAACATGTGTAGATTAGTAAGTCTTTGACAAAGACATTACTGCATTCCAAGTCAAAGGCTCATAACGTAAAGTCTGTATGATAAGGATACAGAGAAAAATAGTCTCTAGGACTGATGTACTAAATCAAATATCAGTTATAATGAGACTTGTCCTTCAGATTGGAGGACACAATATATAACCAATAAAATAAACATTTTAACTTTGAAGTCAACAAGACTTGAAGTGGATTAACTGTTCATTCGACATGATATCAAAACAACTTAAAATCATCTCCGACTATATACAGAATTACAAAACATGTCAAAGTAGACATTGTCTAGTTTTACAACAAAAACTAGACTCTAAGTCATAAGGACTCAATGATGTTTACAGAATACTTAAGCGATTGAAGTATGTCGTCCTGTCCAGGGCGGTGGTGGATCTGACAGCCATAACTTCATGGTCGTTTTTTTCGTTGCGTGATGGTGTAGAAGTCCCTCCTTCGACGCTGCGTTGTAGTAGAATGGGTATAATGTGAACCTGAAAGCAGCCCTATATATACTCCAAAATCTGATATAAACGGAACAAAACAAAAAGGGTGATAAACTCAGGAATATAGAAAAGGAGAGGGACGGATGAAGGCGGGTGAAAGGAAACAGAACCAGGGACAGCCGCTTGCGGGGAAAGGGAAAAACATAGTTCCATGGACTGCTGCTAGTCTTCTCTGACGGGAAGTGGGTCAGTGTGTCGATCCCAATATACAATTCTATTCTTGCTCAGATGTAGTTACGATACCATGTGTGGCAGCCATCATTGAATAATTTTCTTTTATAAGGCGTGGCGAATGAATCCAAGAACATCTTGAAGTGGTGAGTAAATAAACATCTTCTATGAAATTATATCTGGTTTGATTATATTATTTAGGCTCAGCTATTATTTTTATGAGAATATGTGATATAGACGTCCTTTACTATATTTTCTTGTAAGCAGCATGGCAAACGTATGTAAATTTATCCGACATCATCCAATGGCAGAGAGCATGCGTTAAAGTATTTTATTCATAAATATGATAATATTAATCCTCTTCTTTGATATCTGCTACATTATTTATCAAATGGCAATATTTTTTTTAACAACCACGTGTTTCAATTTAGGGAGACACGTAGTTATATGTGACTGCATCTAGTCCGGGGCAATAAACTTTGAGGTAGATTACTTTCATATACATCAATATTACTTCTTTCTTTCGTAAATTATCAAAATATTGAAATTTTAGTTGTAGCTGTCCAATCTATCTGAACGACATGCTACAAATAATATTTCTCCACCCGCCACTGACTCACTTTGAGCAGTCTTAATACTATCCGTATGGGTGAAAGTTGCCCACCTCAATATTAAAATATTAAGGAGAGTCCGAGATAAAACTTGATAGAATCAATGTCAATCACCCAAAATAATATTTCCTGATCCGCCATTGATCAATGTTATTCTTATGGTAGAAAGTGACTTACCTTCCCTGTGAAGACGAACAATGTGAGAGAAAGTGAGCCAGAACTGTCATTTTAACCACTACTACCACGTTAGTAACTTCGATATGACCAAAGTTCGAACAGGCAAAACTACCCGAGTTAATCAGTAATGCATTGTGGCATGTCTTTATCTCTACATGGAAATAGGGTGAACCAATCCCACAAACTTTATTTTCTGTGAAATTTACTAGGCGTGACATTCAATTGAGAACTGTAGCTTGATTAGCTCATTTATCAAAGTTCTAGTTTACAAAATAAAACTTAAAAAAAATATATTCTAGTTCATTGTCATACCTTGGCATCTTTTGGCTTCCAAAATGTGTTAAAAGTCTAACGTAATCCAGTTTTTACTACGTTCACGCGCAAACATAGACATTATATGTGTTATTGTTTTGAAATAGTGTTAAGCCTATTGGCAAATTAGCTATTGGTAATGATGATGAGCTCGGGGGCAGGGAGGAAAGAGCCTATTTTTTTTTTATACATACTGTAAACCCTGAGTTTTGTCCATATCAAGAGTGAGAGTACTGGAGAATTGAGTTAGGGGTTCTAGTGTTTTGCACACTGCCACTGCCTGCTAGCTGACCAGTCTGGGAGAATATTTCGGGTGTATTATACGGGGGTGAACAGCCCCCCCCCCCCCCAAATTTCTCAAAAGTCTAATGATCCTTGAGTAACATTATAGTTATAGCGTTGTGAGCCTTCCCAAGTAAATAATAAGAGACGGAAGGAACATCCAGGCTAGGTCAACGAGCTGAAGACTGAATGTTAGAACACTGACATTAGTGGAGACCTTTCTAAACTGGTTCAACTACATCACAGGTCCACCGGTGGGTAAAATATCCGGGGCCCGGTTCAGTTTCGAGACTTTTTCTTCTCATTTTGGACGACAATTTAAACACTTTAGTGAAACAGAAGAAAAGTGCAATATAATACGAAATTTAAATTGAGTATACTAATTACTTCTGTTTAAACTTGAGTGGATGAGTCATTAACTAGATTATGGGTTACGCTCTTAAGGCTATTGAATTGTTGGTGACCTAACGGAAGAAGTAAAGTATCTTAAAGTGATACACACGACAAACATTTCTAAATCTACTCTGCAATCCCTAAAACTGCTCAACAAAATAACATTCTGCACACGCCCAGTTTTTGTTACTCAAGCAGAACGATATTTTAGTGTGCTTCGCAGAATAAAGAACTGCTTGAGCTCAATAATGGGTCAACAAAGACTAAACGATCTGGGAACATTATCCGTATATTACAAACTTACACGGCCATTGAATTTTGACTCCATCATTAAAATGTTCGCTGATAGAAAAGTTCGAAAGGCTAATTTTTATAAAACTAAGTTTTAATTTATTCTAAGTTATCAAGTCTCAGTTAACCTATTAAATTTAAAAAAGAGAATCTGATAAATAAAACAAACATAAATAGGAATGAAATGATAATCCTTTTATCTAAAGTTATTTCCTATCACTTTTCAATTTAAAATATCTAGTGCAAATGTGTGTAAGTTTGTTGTATTTCTGAAAAAAAAAATCATTCATAATTTGATGGTATGAAGTTGTCTTGGGAGAAACTTAACGGATATTTTTCTTAAAATCGTAGTTAAAAATTATGTACTAATTTTGTTGTTTATATATAATCTCTAAGAAATGCACAGTCTTCGAGATTTTTTTTTTATCGTGAGGGGTCTGAAAATTTTCCCCATTAGAGTAATAGAAAGGGCACCAAACAAAATGATTTGCCCCTAGGCCCTTAGTGTATCTCGACAGCACAGATACATTACACCCTGTATATTTTAACTAATTCCTACTCAGCAAACAACTATTAGTGAACACACACAAATATTTGACGCTATCTAAACCAACCCACTAAGCCATCCTGACAGACCCGACCATGGGTTGGGGCAGGTGATAGCAACATTTTATCTAGACTTCACCCATGAACCAAAAAGTGGTGTTTAAATATTAAACATATTAATGGTTCTCTGTTTTAACTGCCAGCTATACACGATAAAATTTATTTATACTATCTACATTATTTAAACCCCAGCCCTTAGTCGCCATAAAAAAACTTTTGATACTTTTAGAGGATTTTAGTAATCTTAATATTAGTAGTGCGAAACTTTCACACCTAAAATACGTTGTAGCTATAGTTTATAAAATAAGACACTATTAGGAATATAGTTCCTGAGCTAATGAAACTAATAAAAATCACTATAACAATCCACGTTTCTTCGTGCACAGCTGAACGATCATTTTCTGCCATACGGAGACTAAAAACATATCTGAGATCAAGGATGACGTAAAAGAGGCTGAACCATAGTGATATTTTACATGTCCACAAAGAAGTTGCAATTGCCCTATAAATAGAAGCTCGGGCTAAAAAAATAATACACATTGGTGCACAGCGCCAAAATACGTTTGCTCTGTATCATGTAAAGAAAAGTTAAATGGAGACATTTTAAATATTGAATTATGTACATTAAGTTTGTTTATTTTTATGTATCTTTCTAAGTCATTGTGGACCATGACAATCTAAAATGAAAATTAAAAACATGCAGAGAGGATTGAAAACACCAGTATCAGTAAAGTATTGTTGCCTTTTTACTTTATACTCTTTAAAAACAAAGTTTCAACCACTTGTTTAAATCAATAATCTTAATGTTAATGAATGATTTATTTTTGAAAATGTTATAGCCTATTAAACATGGTTTTTAGAGGGTGTTTAAAACCATTTTCTTTGAGCCAAGGCTAAGCTTACCTTTTATATATTCAGTGTTAGTGACTAGTTTAAAAAAAATGATAAACTCAAGTTCCCAATAATTACTTCTCAAAAAACCTAAGAAATATTGAAGTATTCAAGAATTTTCTTGTCTCCAGTGGTTGGGGGGATGCCCCTCCTCCTCCCCAGCCCCCGAGTTTTAGGTACAGGTGTTGGGTAAATCATAACTCTCCGCCCCTATACAGTACAGTGCATAGCCCAAATACGAGGAAATGCACGCTCTAAAGAAACAATGACACGTGGGAGTTAGTCCCTTTACCTCCTGATAAGATGGGTATTGGTAAAGATTGTGTTTAAGGTGAAAAGGCATTAAGAAGGTTAAATCGATCTTTACAAAGTGAGGCACGTTGCCAAATAATTTCCACAAATAGGAGCCAATTAGTGCTAAAATAATCCTCCGGCGACACGATTCATTTCTTTCCTTTGATGTAATAACCAAATTTCTTCACGGTTAACTGGAAGAAAGGTTATATATGGACCTTACAGATGGGATGATACAACGCCCAAATCTGACGTGCAAACTGAAGAAGTCTCAATGCACGACTAAACAAGATCGACGATATTGGGACAGTAACTCCGACAACATCCTGGATAAATTTGGTTTCCAGCCACGTCAGACTGAGAAATGTGTATATGAGAGTGAATTCGAGCAGTTATTCTCGTAGCTTAGGTTGACGATGATGTTATTCTAAATTAAGATGGAAACGCATGGCACAAGGGCTACAGACAGCACTTAACATTTCTTTTCCAGCTGTATTATGTATAAATAAACCTCAGTTTCTGCGTGGAAATTTCATAATAATAGGATGCCAAATTAATAGACATAAAAAAAAGAATAGTAATGAAAAAGAGGTTAATAAATCTAGAATAAGAGGTGACCCCTTAATCAATGTGTACAAAAGCAGTATCCCTTTTTTCCTTCCTTTTTAATTTCTCTCGACACCTCGGAGAGAAAGTATTGTGATCATAAAAAAAATCAAATTTGAGATTTTGATAAATGTTGACGTTTCATTATCCCCTGAATCAAACAAAAACCTTGTTTTCACAATGGTTTTCATAAGGTCCCTCCAAGGTTTTTTTTGGAATTATTAGACATCTAACCCTAAAATTAAGTGTAGCTTACTGAAGGGCTAAAATAGAAAAACTCCATTTTCTCAAAATTCACTCTAATTATTTCGATTAAATTTTATATTTTGACACTGTTTACCATTATAAACAAAATGACAACTCTCATTTTCCTATAAAAATGACTTTGATGTTACTTTAATCAAAGGAAATTTTCTAGTTTTCATAATTTCTCCGCAAATATTTGAGATACGAAATAACTTATCGTTATAAAGTTGTAGTACCATTAAAAATAAATATATTTTATTTGAAATATATTTATATAGACCCAATGGTTTCTGAGCTATAAGCAAATATATAAACTTTCTAATTTAGTTCTCTGAAAATGAATTTGATTATTATGCTATATGGTGGACAAAGATGTTTCTCTTTTTTCACTTTTTCTCTAACAGAGTTCCTAGTTCTTAATGGCACAGAGTAGGTAACAATGTGTAGCCTATTATTATTTATCTTAGGTTTAGTGTTGTGATTCTACTGCAAAACGACCCTGAATATCATAAAACCATAAAAGTGATTCTGTTGTTAATCCATGTAAAAATAATAATAATAATAATAATAATAATAATAATATAAAATAATAATTGTATCGGTTGTTCTCTATGGGTGTGAAGTGTGGTCTCTTACCTTACATGACAACAAATTGAGGGTGTTTGAAAACAAGGTGTTTAAGAAAACATTTTGTCCATAAAGGTATGAGGTTTTGGGGGATGAAGAAGGTAACATAATGATGAGTTATACCCTGTACTCATCACAAGCCATTGTTAGGATAATCAAGTCTCATAGATTACGGCGGGCAGGACATGCAGCGCTAATGGGAGATTCTAGAACCTTGTTCAGGACAATGAATGGCAAACTCAACGGGAAGAGACCAATGGAAAGACCTAGACTCGGATGGGAGGAAAACATTAGAATATACTGGAAAAGATAGGGTTTAATGAGGTGGACTGGCTAGAGCTATTTCAAGATAGGGATAGGGTGTTATGAGGTTAACTGGATAAAACTGGCATGATGGGTTGGTTACCCCAGATATTATATTTGTTAATCACGGTTATAGCCGCATCTAAATATAATATTCTTTAAATTGTAAAATGATACGTGGACACGGGAATCGAACCCTTAATACGTCAATACTCTAAACACTTGCCTATCCAAGAGTCTTTCCGTCCCCAAGGTTATTCTTCATTCACATTTTAATGCAGCTATAACCGTAAATTAACAAATATAAAGGTTTTGTTATTTAATCCCTCATGATATGTGCATTCGTACAGTTCCCATTGTGCGATTGGCAGCATAAAGCCCTCTCGGGTGAAGGTGGCTGCGTTATCTGATAGCTAGAGATCTTAACTGATCACACATTTATAGCTGATGATCTCCGTACGTCCATTACAGACTCTGCCTTAAAATTTGAGTGAAGAAATTAACCTGAGCACGGGACAAAACCTGGATGTCTCAGTGGTAGAGCATTGGCGTACTAAGGCAAAGGTCCAGGGTTCGATTCCCACGACCAAGTTTAACTTTTCAATTTACAGAATATGATGTATGAAAGTGATATGTTTACCTCACCCTCAGCCTCCATTAGACAGGCTTTGAACCTAGTGTTTAAATAAAAACCAGCATTATTATCTTCCTGGTATCATACTTATTCAACAAACTAACCTCGTATTTCTTTAGTGATAAGATAACAAAGGAGCTTGGGTAGGAGGAAATGTCATGTTTTAATTACATTATTAATGTTCATTATTCCCTTAATTTATGATCAATTAGTGTGTTTTTCTTTGTCATCAGGAAAACGTTAGCGGTTTAATATGAATTGTTTTGACAGCTATAATAGTTATTATATGTTATTATTATTATTATATTATTATTATTAGCACCGCGTCTTACTATCCATTCGGGTTATACGCATTTACGCTAATGTGTAATGATAGGGTGATTGTGAGATGAAATGGAGGACCTACAGTTTAACGTGGAATCCGAACCACGGTGGTGGCCTGGCATTCCCCACATTCACAAGATGTCTTGTCAGAGGTGAAGGAAGGGTTTGGAAATCAGATAAATTTGTGCCGGGACCGAGGATTGAACCCCGGCCGCCAGCACAGAAGTCTGACACCTTACCCCTAGACCACCGGGTCACCTGTTACATGTTATTACTTTCTCTCCACACCTCAGAGAGAAAGTATTGTTATCCTATACAAAAATCGAACTCGAGATTTTGATAAATGTCGACGTTTCATGAATCGATGAAACCAAAAAAGTTGTTTTCGGTTTTCGTCTGTTTGTACCTTGGGCTTAACTCGAAACTGTTTTACCGAAAAAGCTAAAACTTGGTTTCTGGGGTTTTCATAAGTTCCCCCCGAGGGGTTTCAGGAATTAGATATTGAAACCTAAATTTAAGGTAAGTTTACCGAAGCCCCCCCCCCCCAAAAAAAAAAAACCTCGAAATTTGCTCTTACAATTTTGACTAAATTTTATATATTATTATAGACACTGTTTATATTTATAAAAAAGATGGCAATTCTCATTTTCTCATGAAAATGACTTGAGGGTACTTCACATGACAGATATTTTCCAATTTTCATCATTTTTCCTCAACTATTAGAGATATGAAATAATTGATCATTGTAAAGTTGTAGAACTATTAAAGATAAAAATATTTTATTTGAAGAATAGGCCTACTTTTATCAAAACAATAATTTCTGAGCTATAAGCAAATATAGGCCCTAATTAAATTAAATTCAGGTTTTTGAAAATGAATTTGATTCTTATGCTCTTTGGTTGACAAATATGTTTCCTTTTCCCAATCTTAATGTAACAATGTTCCGAGTTCTTAATGCCATAGAGTAAGAAGCAATGTATATTATTTACTTTAAATGATATTTGGTGTAATGTTTCTACAACAATGTATAGACCTATTATTTCGTTTCACAAATATTACGAGTTTTTAGTAAATGTCTATTTTAAAATAAAAGTATGAGAAAGTCTTCGCTGTGCACCATACCATTTATTTTAAATGGATTTTAAGATCAATAATTTTTTTCCTCATTGGCTTGTACTACAAAATTTAAAACTTTAAATACCGGTAAAATTATGAATCTGTTGAAATCCACCTACCCAATTTCATTACACCAAACTCCTTGAATATGCCTAGTGTAGATTAGATAGGTAACATTTCTGACGACAATACCGTACTACACAGTTCAACTTACCATTAAATTGACAAGCTAAGACAAAGGTCTGGCTTCGATTCCCGTGTCCATATCTAATCTGTCGACTATATTTAAACTACGTCTAGATGTTTTCATGTTTTTATGCCAATATTTCTCATGATCATTATCACCATAAAAAATTGTTTCCAGCCTCTGTCCTGGGTCAATTATTAGTGTTTCCAGCCTGTGTCCTGGGTAAGTTATTAATGTTTCCAGCTTGTGTCCTGTGTTAGATATTACTGTTTCCAGCCTGTGTCCTGGGTCAGTTATTACTGTTTCCAGCCTGTTTTGGTTCAGTTATTACTGTTTCCATTCTGTGGCCTGGGTCAGATTATTACTGTTTCCAGCCTGTGTCCTGGGTCAATTATTACTGTTTCCAGCCTGTGTCCTGGGTCAGTTATTACTGTCTCCAGTCTGTGTCCTGGGTCAGTTATTACTGTTTCCAGCCTGTTTTGGTTCAGTTATTACTGTTTCCAGCCTCTGTCCTGTGTTAGTTATTACTGTTTCCATTCTGTGGCCTGGGTCAGATATTACTGTTTCCAGTCTGTGTCCTGGGTCAGATATTACTGTTTCCAGTCTGTGTCCTGTGTTAGTTATTAATGTTTCCAGCCTGTGTCCTGGGTAAGTTATTACTGTTTCCAGCCTGTGTCCTGGGTCAGTTATTACTGTTTCCAGCCTGTGGCCTGGGTCAGTTATTAATGTTTCCAGTCTGTGTCCTGTGTTAGTTATTAATGTTTCCAGCCTGTGTCCTGGGTAAGTTATTACTGTTTCCAGCCTGTGTCCTGTGTTAGTTATTACTGTTTCCAGCCTCTGTCCTGGGTAAGTTATTACTGTTTCCAGCCTGTTTTGGTTCAGTTATTACTGTTTCCATTCTGTGGCCTGGGTCAGTTATTACTGTTTCCATTCTGTGGCCTGGGTCAGTTATTGCTGTTTCCATTCTGTGGCCTGGGTAAGTTATTACTGTTTCCAGCCTGTGTCCTGGGTCAGTTATTACTGTTTCCAGCCTGTGGCCTGGGTCAGTTATTACTGTTTCCAGTCTGTGTCCTGTGTTAGTTATTACTGTTTCCAGCCTGTGTCCTGGGTCAGTTATTACTGTTTCCAGCCTCTGTCCTGGGTAAGTTATTACTGTTTCCAGCCTGTTTTGGTTCAGTTATTACTGTTTCCAGCCTCTGTCCTGGGTAAGTTATTACTGTTTCCAGCCTGTTTTGGTTCAGTTATTACTGTTTCCATTCTGTGTCCTGTGTTAGTTATTACTGTTTCCAGCCTGTGTCCTGGGTCAGTTATTACTGTTTCCAGCCTCTGTCCTGGGTAAGTTATTACTGTTTCCAGCCTGTTTTGGTTCAGTTATTACTGTTTCCAGACTGTGTCCTGTGTCAGTTATTACTGTTTCCAGTCTGTGTCCTGGATCAGTTATTACGGTTTCCAGCCTGTGGCCTGGGTCAGTTATTGCTGTTTCCAGCCTGTGTCCTGGGTCGTTATTACTGTTTCCAGCCTCTGTCCTGGGTAAGTTATTACTGTTTCCAGCCTGTTTTGGTTCAGTTATTACTGTTTCCATTCTGTGGCCTGGGTTAGTTATTACTGTTTCCAGCCTGTGTCCTGGGTCAGTTATTACTGTTTCCAGCCTCTGTCCTGGGTAAGTTAATACTGTTTCCAGCCTGTTTTGGTTCAGTTATTACTGTTTCCATTCTGTGGCCTGGGTCAGTTATTACTGTTTCCAGCCTGTTTTGGTTCAGTTATTACTGTTTCCAGCCTGTGTCCTGTGTCAATTATAACGGTTTCCAGTCTGTGTCCTGTGTTAGTTATTACTGTTTCCATTCTGTGGCCTGGGTCAGTTATTACTGTTTCCATTCTGTGGCCTGGGTCAGTTATAACTGTTTCCAGTCTGTATCCTGGGTCAGTTATTACTGTCTCCAGTCTGTGTCCTGGGTCAGTTATTACTTTTTCCAGCCTGTTTTGGTTCAGTTATTACTGTTTCCATTCTGTGGCCTGGGTCAGTTATTACTGTTTCCATTCTGTGGCCTGGGTCAGTTATTACTGTTTCCAGCCTGTGGCCTGGGTCAGTTATTGCTGTTTCCAGCCTGTGTTCTGGGTCAGTTATTACTGTTTCCAGCCTGTGTCCTGGGTCAGTTATTACTGTTTCCAGCCTGTGTTCTGGGTCAGTTATTACTGTTTCCAGCCTCTGTCCTGGGTAAGTTATTACTGTTTCCAGCCTGTTTTGGTTCAGTTATTACTGTTTCCATTCTGTGGCCTGGGTCAGTTATTACTGTTTCCAGCCTCTGTCCTGGGTAAGTTATTACTGTTTCCAGCCTGTTTTGGTTCAGTTATTACTGTTTCCATTCTGTGGCCTGGGTTAGTTATTACTGTTTCCAGCCTGTGTCCTGGGTCATTTATTACTGTTTCCAGCCTCTGTCCTGGGTAAGTTAATACTGTTTCCAGCCTGTTTTGGTTCAGTTATTACTGTTTCCATTCTGTGGCCTGGGTCAGTTATTACTGTTTCCAGCCTGTTTTGGTTCAGTTATTACTGTTTCCAGCCTGTGTCCTGTGTCAATTATAACTGTTTCCAGTCTGTGTCCTGTGTTAGTTATTACTGTTTCCATTCTGTGGCCTGGGTCAGTTATTACTGTTTCCATTCTGTGGCCTGGGTCAGTTATAACTGTTTCCAGTCTGTATCCTGGGTCAGTTATTACTGTCTCCAGTCTGTGTCCTGGGTCAGTTATTACTTTTTCCAGCCTGTTTTGGTTCAGTTATTACTGTTTCCATTCTGTGGCCTGGGTCAGTTATTACTGTTTCCATTCTGTGGCCTGGGTCAGTTATTACTGTTTCCAGCCTGTGGCCTGGGTCAGTTATTGCTGTTTCCAGCCTGTGTTCTGGGTCAGTTATTACTGTTTCCAGCCTGTGTCCTGGGTCAGTTATTACTGTTTCCAGCCTGTGTTCTGGGTCTGTTATTACTGTTTCCAGCCTGTGTCCTGGGTCAGTTATTACGGTTTCCAGCCTGTGGCCTGGGTCAGTTATTGCTGTTTCCAGCCTGTGTTCTGGGTCAGTTATTACTGTTTCCATTCTGTGGCCTGGGTCAGTTATTACTGTTTCCATTCTGTGGCCTGGGTCAGTTATTACTGTTTCCAGCCTGTGGCCTGGGTCAGTTATTGCTGTTTCCAGCCTGTGTTCTGTGTTGGATATTACTATTTCCAGCCTGTGTCCTGTGTCTGTTATTATTGTTTCCAGGCTGTGTCCTGGGTCAATTATTACTGTTTCCAGCCTGTGTCCTGGGTCAGTTATTACTGTTTCCAGCCTCTGTCCTGTGTTAGATATTACTGTTTCTAGCCTGTGTCCTGTGTCAATTATTAGTGTTTCCAGCCTGTGTCCTGGGTAAGTTATTACTGTTTCCAGCCTGTGTTCTGGGTCTGTTATTACTGTTTCCAGCCTCTGTCCTGTGTTAGATATTACTGTTTCTAGCCTGTGTCCTGTGTTAGATATTACTGTTTCTAGCCTGTGTCCTGCGTCAATTATTACTGTTTCCAGCCTGTGTCCTGGGTCAGTTATTACTGTTTCCAGCCTGTGTTCTGGGTCTGTTATTACTGTTTCCAGCCTGTGTTCTGGGTCTGTTATTACTGTTTCCAGCCTGTGTTCTGGGTCTGTTATTACTGTTTCCAGCCTCTGTCCTGTGTTCGATATTACTGTTTCCAGCCTCTGTCCTGTGTTAGATATTACTGTTTCTAGCCTGTGTCCTGTGTCAATTATTACTGTTTCCAGCCTGAGTCCTGGGTCAGTTATTACTATTTCCAGCCTGTGTCCTGGGTAAGTTATTACTGTTTCCAGCCTGTGTCCTGGGTCAGTTATTACTGTTTCCAGCCGGTGTCCTGGGTAAGTTATTACTGTTTCCAGCCTGTGTTCTGGGTCTGTTATTACTGTTTCCAGCCTCTGTCCTGTGTTAGATATTACTGTTTCCAGCCTCTGTCCTGTGTTAGATATTACTGTTTCCAGCCTGTGTCCTGTGTCAATTATTACTGTTTCCAGCCTGTGTCCTGGGTCAGTTATTACTTTTTTCCAGCCTGTGTCCTGGGTCAATTATTACTGTTTCCAGCCTGTGTCTGTGTTGTAGTTATTACTGTCTCCAGCCTGTGTCCTGGTCAGTTATTACATTTTCCAGCCTCTGTCCTGTGTTAGATATTACTGTTTCTAGTCTGTGTCCTGTGTCAATTATTAGTGTTTCCAGCCTGTGTCCTGGGTAAGTTATTACTGTTTCCAGCCTGTGTCCTGGGTCAATTATTACTGTTTCTAGCCTGTGTCCTGTGTCAATTATTAGTGTTTCCAGCCTGTGTCCTGGGTAAGTTATTACTGTTTCCAGCCTGTGTCCTGGGTCAATTATTACTGTTTCCAGCCTGTGTCCTGGGTCAGTTATTACTGTTTTCAGCCTCTGTCCTGTGTTAGATATTACTGTTTCTAGCCTGTGTCCTGTGTCAATTATTAGTGTTTCCAGCCTGTGTCCTGGGTAAGTTATTACTGTTTCCAGTCTGTGTCCTGGGTCAATTATTACTGTTTCTAGCCTGTGTCCTGTGTTAGTTATTACTGTTTCCAGTCTGTGTCCTGTGTCAGTTATTATGTTTCCAGCTTGTTTCCTGGGTCAGTTATTACTGTTTCCAGCCTGTGTCCTGTGTTAGTTATTACTGTTTCTCAGCCTGTGTCCTGTGTCAATTATTAGTGTTTCCAGCTGTGTCCTGGGTTAGTTATTAGTGTTTCCAGCCTGTGTCCTGGTCAATTATTACTGTTTCCAGCCTGTGTCCTGGGTCAGTTATTACTGTTTCCAGGCTGTGTCATGGCTGTCAGTTATTACTTTTCCAGCCTGTGTCCTGGGTCAATTATTACTGTTTCCAGCCTGTGTCCTGTGTTAGTTATTACTGTTTCTAGCCTGTGTCAATTATTAGTGTTTCCAGCCTGTGTCCTGGTCAGTTATTACTGTTTCCAGCCTGTGTCCTGGGTCTATTATTACTTGTTTTTAGCCTGTGTGGTCCTGTGGGTCAATTTATGTTTCCAGCCTGTGTCCTGGGTCAGTTATTACTGTTTCCAGCCTGTGTCCTGTGTTAGATATTACTGTTTCCAGTCTGTGTCCTGGGTCAGTTATTACTGTTTACATCTGTGTCCTGGGTCAATTATTATGTTTCCAGCCTGTGTCCTGGGTAAGTTATTACTGTTTCCATCCTGGGTCAATTATTACTGTTTCCAGCTGTGTCCTGTGTTAGATATTACTGTTTCCAACCTTTGTCCTGGTCAATTATTACTGTTTCCAGTCTGTGTCCTGTGTTAGTTATTACTGTTTCCAGTCTGTGTCCTGGGTCAGTTATTACTGTTTCCAGCCTGTGTCCTGTGTTAGATATTACTGTTTCCAGCCTGTGTCCTGTGTTAGATATTACTGTTTCCAGTCTGTGTCCTGGGTCAGTTATTACTGTTTCCAGCCTGTGTCCTGTGTTAGATATTACTGTTTCCAGCCTGTGTCCTGTGTTAGATATTACTGTTTCCAGCCTGTGTCCTGGGTCAGTTATTACTGTTTCCAGCCTGTGTCCTGTGTTAGATATTACTGTATCCAGTCTGTGTCCTGGGTCAGTTATTACTGTTTACATTCTGTGTCCTGGGTCAATTATTAGTGTTTCCAGCCTGTGTCCTGGGTAAGTTATTACTGTTTCCATCCTGGTCAATTATTACTGTTTCCAGCTTGTGTCCTGTGTTAGATATTACTGTTTCCAACCTGTGTCCTGGGTCAATTATTACTGTTTCCAGTCTGTGGCCTTGGTCATTTATTACTGTTTCCAGTCTGTGTCCTGGATCAGTTATTACGGTTTCCAGCCTGTGTCCTGGGTCAGTTATTACTGTTTACAGCCTGTGTCCTGGGTCAGTTATTACTGTTTCCAGCCTGTGTCCTGGGTCAGTTATTACTGTTTCCAGCCTGTGTCCTGGGTCAGTTATTACTGTTTCCAGCCTGTGTCCTGGGTCAGTTATTAGTGTTTCCAGCCTGGGTCCTGGGTCAGTTATTACTGTTTCCAACTTGTGTCCTGTGTTAGATATTACTGTTTCCAACCTATGTCAATTATTACTGTTTCCAGTCTGTGTCCTGGGTCAATTATTAATGTTTCCAGCCTGTGTCCTGTGTTAGATATTACTGTTTCCAGCCTGTGTCCTGGTCAATTATTACTGTTTCCAGCATGTTTCCTGTGTTAGATATTACTGTTGCCAGTCTGTGTCCTGGGTCAATTATTACTGTTTCCAGCCTGTGTGCTGGTTCAGTTATTACTGTTTCCAGCTCTGTCCTGTGTTAGATATTACTGTTTCCAGCCTGTATCCTGGGTCAATTATTACTGTTTCCAGCATGTGTCAGATATTACTGTTTCCAACCTGTGTCCTGGGTCAATTATTACTGTTTTCAACCTGTGTCCTGGGTCAGTTATTACTGTTTCCAGCCGTTGTCCTGTGTTAGATATTATTGTTTCCAGTCTGTGTACTGGGTTATATATTACTGTTTCCAACCTGTCTCCTGTGTTAGATATTAATGTTTACAGCCGGTTTTCTGGGTAAGTTATTAATGTCTCCAGCCTGTGTTTTGTGTTAGATATAACTGTTTCGAGCCTGTGTCCTGGGTCAATTATTAGTGTTTCCCGTCTGTGTCCTGGGTCAGTTATTACTTATTCCAGCCTGTGTCCTGGGTAAGTTATTACTGTTTCCAGCCTCTGTCATGGGTCAATTATTAGTGTTTCCAGCCTGTTTCTTGGGTCAGTTATTAGTATTTTCAGAATGTGTCTTGGGTAAGTTAATAATCCTTCCAGCGTGTCTCCTGGGTAAGTTATTAATGTTTCCAACCTCTCTCCTGGGTAAGATATTAATGTTTCCAGCCAGTGTCTTGGGTAAGATATTAATGTTTCTCGCCTGTGTCCTGGGTAAATTATTAATGTTTCTAGCCTGTGTCCTGGGTAAGTTATTAATGCTTCCAGCATGTGTCCTGGGTCAGTTATTGCTGTTTTCAGCATGTGTCTTATGTATGTTAATAATCCTTCCAGCCTGTCTCTTGGGTAAGTTATTAATGGTTCCAGCCTGTATCCTAATTAAGCTATTAATTTTCCAGCCTGTGTCCTATTTAAGTTATTAATGTTTCCAGCCTGTGTCCTGGGTAATTTAAAAATGCTTCCAGCCTGTGTCCTGGGTCAGTTATTGCTATTTTCAGCTTGTGTTTTGGGTAATTTAATAATCCTTCAAACCTGTCTCCTGGGTAAGTTATTAATGTTCCCAACCACTCTCCTGGGTCAGTTATTACTGTTTCCAGCTTGTGTCCTGGGTAAGTTATTAATGCTTCCAGCCTGTGTCCTGGGTCAGTTATTGCTGTTTTCAGCATGTGTCTTGGGTAAGCTAATAATCTTTCCAGCCTTTCTCTTGGGTAAGTTATTGCTGTTTCAAGCCTGTGTCCTGGGTCAGTTATTGCTGTTTTCAGCATGTGTTTTGGGTAAGTTAATAATCCTTCCAGCCTGTTTCTTTGGTAATTTATTAATGGTTCCAGCCTGTATCTTAGTTAAGTTATTAATGTTTCCAGCCTGTGTCCTGGGTAAGTTTTTAATCCTTCCAGCCTGTGTCCTGGGTAAGTTATTACTTTTTCCAGCCTGTGTCCTGGGTCAGTTATTGCTGTCTTCAACATGTGTCTTGGGTAAGTTAATAATCCTTCCAGCCTGTCTCTTTGGTAAGTTATTAATGGTTCCAGCCTGTATCCTAGTTAAGTTATTAATGTTTCCAGCCTGTGTCCTAGTTAAGTTTTTAATGTTTCCAAACTGTGTCCTGGTTAAGTTATTGCTGTTTCCAGCCTGTGTACTGGGTCAGTTATTGCTAATAACAGCCTGTGTCCTAGTTAAGTTATTAATGTTTCCAGCCTGTTTCCTGTGTCAGTTATTGCTGTTTTCAGCATGTGTCTTTGATAAGTTAATATTCCTTCCAGCCTGTCTCTTGGGTAATTTATTAATGGTTCCAGCTTGTATCCTAGTTATGTTATTAATGTTTCCAGCCTGTGTCCTGGGTAAGTTATTAATGCTTCCAGCCTGTGTCCTGGGTAAGTTATTACTGTTTCCAGCCTGTGTCCTGGGTCAGTTATTGCTGTTTTCAGCATGTGTCTTGGGTAAGTTAATAATCCTTCCAGCCTGTCTCTTGGGTAAGTTATTAATGGTTCCATCCTGTATCCTAGTTGAGTTATTAATGTTTCCAGCCATCTCCTGGTTAATTTATTACTGTTTCCAGGCTTTGTCTTGGGTCAGTAATTGCTGTTTTCAGCATGTGTCTTGGGTAAGTTAATAATACTTCCAGCCTGTCTCTTGGGTAAGTTATTAATGGTTCCATTCTGTATCCTAGTTAAGTTATTAATGTTTCCAGCCTTTGTTCTGGGTAAGTTATTAATGCTTCCAGCTTGTGTCCTTGGTAAGTTATTACTGTTTCCAACCTGTGTCCTGGGTCAGTTATTGCTGTTTTCAGCATGTGTCTTGGGTAAATTAATAATCCTTCCAGCCTGTCTCTTGGGTAAGTTATTAATGGTTCCAGCCTGTCTCCTGGTTAAGTTATTAATGTGTCCAGCCTGTGTCCTGGGTAAGTTTTTAATGCTTCCATCCTGTGTCCTGGGTAAGTTATTAATGCTTCCAGCCTGTGTCCTCGTTCAGTTATTGCTGTTTTCAGCATTTGTCTTGGTTAAGTTAATAATCTTTCCAGCTTGTCTCTTGGGTAAGTTATTAATGGTTCCAGCCTGTCTCCTGGGTAAGTTATTAATGTTTCCAGCCTGTGTCCTGGGTAAGTTTTTTATGCTTCCAGCCTGTGTCCTGGGTAAGTTATTAATGCTTCCAGCCTGTGTCCTCGTTCATTTATTGCTGTTTTCAGCATTTGTCTTGGTTAAGTTAATAATCTTTCCAGCTTGTCTCTTGGGTAAGTTATTAATGGTTCAAGCCTGTCTCCTGGGTAAGTTATTAATGTTTCCTGCCTGTGTCCTGGGTAAGTTATGCATGTTTCCAGCCTGTGTCCTGGGTAAGTTATTAATGGTTGCCAGCCTGTCATTTGGGTAAGTTATTAATGCTTCCAGCCTGTGTCCTGAGTCAGTTATTGCTGTTTTGAGCATGTGTCTTGGGTAAGTTAATAATTTTTCCAGCCTGTCTCTTGGGTAAGTTATTAATGGTTCCAGCCTGTCTCCTGGGCAAGTTATTAATGTTTCCTGCCTGTGTCCTGGGTAAGTTATTAATGTTTCCAGCCTGTGTCCTGGGTAAGTTATTAATGGTTCCAGCCTGTCTCCTGGGTAAGTTATTAATGCTTCCAGCCTGTGTCCTTGGTCAGTTATTGCTGTTTTCAGCATCTGTCTTTGGTAATTTAATAATCTTTCCAGCCTGTCTCCTGGGTAAGTTATTAATGTTTCCAGCCTGTGTCAATTTTTTATTCAACACATATTTTCCACTACCGGCCTGTCATAGCTTTATTTGACTTATAATCTAACTTATGACTAGGACAAGCACAACATCCAGTCCCTGGCAGTTAATTTATCAATGTTAAGGGGTAAGCCCTCAACATTTTATATATTAGTTAAATAAAGAAATATTGTTTTCACAATACACTAGATTCCTTTAAAACAAAAAACATTTTATCATTTTTTTAGTTTACATTGATAAGCTGTTTTGAGGTAAAATACGGGTGGTTTAAACGTTTAATAATGGGCTGGTTTGAATAAAGTAGCCAAACATACATGTTCATCTAATTTTTATTTTAAATTGATGAAAATAATAAATATGATACATATATTAATCCATATATGTCACAAACTGATACGTGATGGTTATCCACAGGATTAGTCCTGATGGCTAAATATAATTAGATGAGCACAGCTACCACTTAGACTCAATACAACAACCACTAGTGAAAGATGGACCTGGATACTAGACGAACCAGGATGGCTCAGTGGTAGAGAATCGACGCGCAAAGGTCCCTGGTTCGATTCCTGTGTCCATATTTAAAAACAATGCTTTAAACGTGGTTTGAAATCAATTCAACACGTAGCGGGTTTCTCCCAGATTCAAAACATTCCCACATTTAATTTTCACATACAGTGGGTGACCTGGTGGTCTAGGGGTAAGGTGTCAGACTTCTGTGCTGGCGGCCGGGGTTCAATCCTCGGTCCCGGCACAGTTTTATCTGATTACCAAACCCTTCCTTCACCTCTGACAAGACATCTTGTGAATGTGGGGAATGCCAGGCCTCCACCGTGGTTCGGATTCCACGTTAAACTGTAGGTCCTCCATTTCATCTCACAATCACCCTACCATTACACATTAGCGTAAGTGCGTATAACCCGAACGGGTAGTAATACGCGGTGCTAATAATAATAATTTTCACATAGGGCCTATGGGCGTTCGACCATGCGAGCATCGCCCTTTTACACCCCAACTCATCTGTTTCCATTGATTTCTTCATGTCTGAACTAGTGCGCAGTGACGGTGAGATATTTTCCGATGCTCAAATCTTTGGTTAGGCCTACTGTTTAGAATCTTCAGACGTGGCCGCTCAAGTACAAGCACAA
>JBCFYV010000024.1:5485504-5506895 GCA_039000515.1 Timema cristinae
AAATAAACTACTCCCCCTCTTCAGGAGGCGGCGCGAAAAAGGGTTTGACTCCGCCCTCTTTACTGCGTGAGAAGTCTCCCCTCTTGTGAAATTCTCACAGACCATTTCCTTCCGAAATGAATCTGAGACCCACGCAGATGTTACTCCTGCGAAACAGATGTTAACTTCCCGAGTTAAAGCACTCTCTCGGTAAGGGAGCGAGCCGACCCTACTAATTTACAGGAAAACATTTTTCTTCCCCCTGTCACATACAGAGTAGGGAAAGAGCGAGGTGGACTAAGCCGCCAGGAAAACATTTTTCATTTGTCACCACCGGAAAGAAGGACCCGGGCTTAGAGAAGTCAGGATTAAAGGTTAACCCTTTTTAGTTCGTGGGAAACTTATAACGAGATTCTTTTTCTCAACCAATAATACCAGCCTTTCTCTAATGCCACACCCTCTTCTCCCACGTCTCTTCCAAAGCCGCGGGACTCCTGGAACACGCGAGACTACGGCGCGGGAGGTAAAGGGGTGAGGGGACTTCCTGAACCAATCATACAACCCGCTCCCCCGCGACCACCGTCTCCTCCGACGAATCATCCCCCCACATCTCCTACACCCTCTCCCACACCCTCCCAATGTCCCTCGGGATCATCAGGGGAGAGGGGGGGGACTCCCTGGAACACGCGAGACAACCACGAGGGAGGAAATGAGGTGAGGTGGAGCTATGACGTCATCAACTTCCGTTCTGAAAACCCTAATTCCTTACTACTAGCATGCTAACTAAGCCTATCACATTTCCTATTTTTAACAGTACTCTATGAAAGTTACGCGATGTTTTTTACTCGGCACCTAAGCAGTCTTATTTCCACAATCGCATAGACGAAACTAATTATATTATACCTTAATTATTTTATAGATTATAATTTATCCTTAGTAAAATATTATTATATATTAATTAAAACTAATTAGAGTAAGTTACAAAATAGAAAAAAAAAGTTTTTATTTTAAAAAATCTACAATTATTATCATTTTATTTAACATAAATATCTAAAGAAAATTTTATTTTAATAAAAAGAGCACAAAACTTTTTTTGTGAGACACTTTTTAAAACGCATAGTTTAATATTGATTGTACATGCGACATGAAAACTGAAATAAGGGGCTGGAGGTCACTGTCAGTGTCTAATGACTACTACACCAAGAGATTATTGACGTGTTATTAATATCGAATTCCATTGCAAGACTCCCGAGTAATGTTGTCCAACCGATTGCCACGAGATGATTCGAATAGAAGATTCGCTAAAAATTACTCGATTATTTATACTCGATTACTCGATTCTTAGAATTACTCGATTGTGCCCATCACTAAATGACAATAATATTCCCTGCCACCAGGGTCGTTAGGTCTTGTAGGGGTTGGAGGGGAGGTTAGTTCATCCCACTCTATCATAATTGATTACTTAAAATTGAGTTTTTAGAGGTCCATTTTTTCAACCATTAACTAGATTGTGGAAAGAATATCCTACAGCTTGAATCCCTGTTCAGTATGGAGGAGGGCCCATCTTTTAAGTCAGAGTTAGATAACAACGCAGTGCCAGGTGGTCGTGTGTTCGACACTAGCTAGAATAACCGAGGAAAAGTCAAGGCGTGGACTGCTGACAGAACGAGTAACTTTTTCTAAACTCTGTCAATTTGTTCTAAATCTTACATCACATTATATGTTAGTAGAGTAAATAGTCTTGCACCGGGGGGGGGGGGGGGAGGGGCTTTTTATTTTTGGGGGTTGCTTCTTGTTAGTTTAGAACACCAACCCTGGTAGTCCCCGGGGTGCACATACATACAAGTACATAAAAGAAATGAGAACAAGAGGAAATTATAATTTATGCAATTTAATGATATAAGATACAAGGTCAAAATATACATATATATATATATATATAAATATATATAGCACGTAATCTCAGTAAGCATATGTTCATACAAACTAGATATGATACGAGGTAGCTTTGCCTAACCCTAGCCCTACAAAGGGCGAGAGGCGCTGGGCTTATAAACTCAGACAATTGAGTTAAGTGACTGATCCCACAATCAACAAGGTATGTTGGCCGTGCAGGCAGAGTTATTATTTACATCAGGCAAGTTCTGGTTCAGTTACATGAGAGAGCCCCGGATACAGAGCAACAACCCTTACTAAGGGTAAAAACAATTTACATGGATATATCAGAATACATGGGCCAGTCCAGGACGAGCCACGTCCCACTAGTTGAGCACCCGCCGGGTGACCAACACCACAAAATATAAATAAGTAATTAAGGACAGCTACAGCCGAGCCTGAGGGGCAGAAGCGGCTCATGAGCTGAATATTCCTAAAGCGAGTGTAACAATGCAATGACTAAGATTTAACCACGGGCCAGTCATGAGAGGCATGAACGGCCCACAGGTTAACTGCCCAACACAAATATTGGGATTGACAAGTGAAACCAGTTAGGTATGGATCCCAGGACTCCACATAACATGAACAATCTCCTGCCCTGGTAAGCCACCATTGAGTTACATCGATGGACACATCGTATGTGCCACGGGATTCACCATCCCGTCGTGAGGCTGGCCAAAATGGCTCAGTTTCCCAAACGCGCGAAGCGCGCTACACCACAAGTGTAATTTGTAGCCTGTTCCCCTGATAAAGGAGACTCAACTCCTTACATAATCTATACAACTAGCCTAACCATAATATCATAATAGTGTCTCACAATAGACACGGGTTATTCCCTATCCCTAACTCTTCAATAAGATTATCCTATCCATCCTGCCAAGACGTAGACTAAACCTAACATTAACATTTAATCTGAAGTTTACTCGTTATATCATGCCCATGAAGTTGGTTAGCCCCGTAACTTCCTCCTGTCTAGAGGATCCATTTTCCTTGGACCGTAAGTCCACCGTTGATTAGATAGTTTACTTCGACCAGATGAGGGTGCCTAGTAGGCCAACGTCGCTGATGGTGTCCTATCGTGTTCTATATTTCTTCCAAGCAGCTCGGTCAATATATAGTCAAAGAGGCCCCACGTGGTGGAGCGGTGAGTATGAAGTGGAGGGGGAACTTCCCCGAAATTCTAGAATATTGACATGCGTCGGCCGACGGCATTCATGGAGCTCTCAGTTGGTTTATACTCGTCGTTGAACGTGGAGTTCTCCCCAAGTGACCGCGCTCGGTCACTTTTTCTCGGTATTGTTTTTTTCTCCAGTGGGGCATCAGGCTCGAAGGAAGAGTCGGCGAAGTTGGTATGTAAATAAACAAACATACATTATGGGCGTAGCATTTTAAACTAGTATGTCATTGTTAACTTTTGATGACTTGCAGGCACCAACAAAATATTCGTATTTTACGTTTGAACGGGGCTAAACCAGATTAGCCCGTTACAGTCTATTTCAATAAACAAGATTAAAACAAACCCTAAAGTTATTCGCCACTACCTACCCATCCTGACAAAATAAGTCCACGAGTCATGAGAAGTGACACTAGTACTATACTACTAGTAGTATCTACGTTTTTAATTATTATTTACAAATAAAGATAAACATGTGTAACATTACTAAATGTAACGAGACCGATTAAATTGTAAATTTTCTAACAAGGCCTACATTTTAAAGAAGGACAATGTATTAGAATGGCCAAGAGAATGTCTTAGAAAACATAATTTCAATAACCTAGAGTAAAAACTTTGAAAGCAACATCTACAGGGAAAAAAACAAAATAAATTGATAAATATATGTTAAAATCAAAAACTTACGTAGTGCTTAACCTTGTCCATATCAGTTTAAAACATTTTTTATTTTGCTAGCCAAGATATTTATGTTCAGGTCATAGATTGTTGTGTTCAATAGCACACAAGATGCTGTAAATACGAGCCAAGAAGCTTTCTAGGAATGGATTTCAAAAGATTCATTTGAACTTGACTTTAAATAACATGGCTGTCAAAATATTACTGACTTCAAAAAATGATACAACTTGGGAAAAGTTGTATTTAATGTATATTTTTCTCCTGTCGGCGCGCCACCCAAAAAATGTGTGCGTGCCATAGATTTGCCATCTCTGTTCTATATCATTAGTGTCTTGCACTGAGCATAGCATTCTTAATTTACTACTACTAATGGAGATTTGCTTTATAAATATGTAATCAAATTAAATGTAAATGTGTGAAACTTTACATGTATACTACTTTGTAAATATGTTTGATAATCAGTATTGACATTTTGTCCCAGGAGTCACGTCACATCCTAGCAGCATTGTTGCAGCATATTACATTCACAGAATTCCTGCCATTGTTACTGGGGAAAAATACAATGCAGGAATACAAACTTAACCCCAGCAATGAGGTAAATATATAAATACTTAAAGACGTAACCTATTCATTGATTAGTAATGAGCCCCATAATTCACTTAAAGATCTTTCTTTTTTAGATTTACAAACTACTTTATATACAAATTGATTTAAGTCAGGTTCTTGAAAATTGCACCAGCATTTTAAAACTCGCGCTCGTGCTTGAGATTTCTAACTTTTTGAACTTTCTAACAATCATTGTCTTGGTTGAGCGATTTAAGTTAATTTTAAAAAAACTGTCTCGTAAATTTCATAAATATAATTATGTCCTTAAATTTATAATGGTTTTCAAACAAATGTTTTAATTGCTTTTAAACGCAGATTCCAATAAAACTATACCATCAGTATTCCTTTTTTTTTCCATAAATAAGTTGTTGACCTTATAAACATATTTTCATTTAATACACAATTTTTCATGACGATCACAACTATTCTTGTGACTAAAATATTTGCAACACATTTAACGACTAAATGTTGTGATCAACAACTTCATGAATATCAAGTTCATATTTGATCTCAAAGCTTTTCCCATACACGACACAAAACCATCTTATCATATAACTGCTAAACAAAGGAGATGTTAACACTTTACTGGTTAAAGCTTGACTGATCAAATACAATATGATCAAGATTGTTTTTATAAACAAACAATCAAAGTGAAGCTTTAATTCGACTCGTTTCTTGCTCTGAATGATTTTGTTTTCTGTTCTCCCTGTAAATGTGTAGGCTTACCTGTTATCATTGCTCTGAATGATTTTGTTTTCTGTTCTACCCTGGAAATGTGTAGGCTTACCTGTTATCATTGCGAGCTTTTATAAATATAAATGTGTGTATTTACTAATCTCCCATCGTTTGGCGTGAAAGGACATAGCAATAACGTGTGAAATATACTTTTAATATAATTAAATATGTAGATTATGTATTTTGCTGTAATGATGGGCACGCAAACTAGGGAGTTAGTCTAACCGGGTATAGGTTGATGGTGACATTGAGGTTGATACTTTAACTACCTCTGAGTAAGTTATGTTGTGAAAATGTGATCATATTTCTTCTTAACTCAACCTTCATAATCTTAGCTATAGTACAAGTAGATAATGATTATAACATGTGGTTGGGGTTCGAATACCTGCTGGGTGCAATGGAGGGGATTTTACTTATGACTTCAATCGATGTTATAGTTCCACTCGCTCTCTGCGCAAATGCAGGAGCACTTCTTCTTGACTATCTTTCTCGTCACTTACTCCTAAGACTAAATCGCTAAAAACCCGATTGTTAAAAGTATTAATTACTGTAAAACTACATATATATTTGCGACCCTGCCCCCTATTCTCACACGTCCTCTACCATATGTTCCTCAGATAATCCATAGCAATATGGTGCGGGATTTACTAATATGACCCTAAATATCCTTTTTAGTATGATATAATATCCTGGTGTAAGAAAACATGCTGGGAATTTAACCCTAACCTTCCTGTCCCTAGGAAGACTAGACAAGGCTGATGCCTAAGCCCGCATGCTCACAGATGTAGCTATTAGTTATTTAATTTTAATTAAGAAAATGTATTACTTGTGATTGGAAAGTGCACATTATAGTTTAAAGAACTGTAAAACTAATCAGCAAACTTGTCCCTAAAGATTGATGTCTTGGTTAGGTTGTTGGTGCGTCTGCCTACTGATCGGATGAGAGATGACCAAAAAGTTTATCATTTGCGAATTTGGTGTTCCCCTTGACCCATGTGACAGTGATGAATTCAGATATATCCACTCACCCTCTATCCTCGGCCACAGCACATACTGACAAACTTTAGTGCCACGGTAGTAAGAAGAGATATATTAGTATTTAATTTAGTAAAGTACTTTGTAATAAACATTTATGAAAATCAATATATATAATTAAGAGGGACAGAGTGATTTTAGATAGATATCAAACAACAAACGGCCTTTCTAGATTTTTCAGGTCAGGGTTACTGGTTCTTGGCCCAGCACGGGGTTGGATAACTCTGTGAGGTGGTTCCTGTGGTGGGTCTATTTCTTGGGGGATGGGGGAGTGAAAGGGGTTGGTTACGGACTCCGGGTTCGTGGGGCTCAACATGATCATTCTCTGGTAGAAATTCAAGAGTCGTTTCGAGTTTAGGAACGGGTAGCAGTGTCCACGGTGCACCTTTATTGTATGACCACAAGGGTGGATCATTTAGTAGACAGCCCCAATTCTTTCTCCTACGGGAAATTGTTCACCCCTTTGGGGGCAAACTCCATATGAAAACCTCTGCATTCTTTGAGAGGTTTTGTGTTTTCACGAAGACTTGGTTCAGGCGAATGACTTGAGTGACTTTATTTATATTTTCTAGAGTGTACCGTTGTTGGTATCGGTGGCTTTGTGTTTTCTCGTATCTTTGCTCGGCTCCATTGATGATGTCATTCTGGCGTCTACTCTTGGGGTATCGCCACTCACCAGGTCAGTTAAAGAATTTGCTGTCTTTGTCGCAATGTCTGTCTATAAAATGAATGCCTATTGAGTTGGTAGGTTGGGTTACTATTATGGTTACCCGTCAACCGTCGTATTTGGGTTATTTGATTATCTTTATCTTGTCGTCGAGATTTTATATTGGTGTTGTTGGGCTTCTAGGTTTTAGAGAGTGACGTTTATATGTTGTACGTGGCACCGTAGGATTGGACAATTTCTGTGGACGTGGCATTCCGGACAGTTATGGCATCTAGGTTTGGAGAATCTATGGTAATGAGGGTTTCGTTCGGATTATTCTAGGAGGTGGTGAGGGGGGGAAGGGATCTTGATGTTTGGTGGATGGTCCTCCTCGATTGCTGTGGCATTAGCTACTAATCATTCAATGTTGGATGAATGAGATTATTGTAAGAATGATCTGATTCTAGACTTTATTGGCTTTATGAGCAGTGGGATGATATCAGCAGGTGATACGGATGATGGCAGCCTTAGTTAAAATTGCACCTTTACTCTTATTAATTTTTCTACAGATTTTTTGGGAGTTTGGGGTCGCCCGTAGAGTTTAGTGTACAATTTATCTCGCTTAGCAGGGTTGGTGACTCGTTAGTTCAGTCGACTCTTGAATTGTTTCAAGTGGTGACACTCTCCCCAAATTTATCCCACAAGCGGGTGGCTTCCGACTTCAGTTGGTGACGAACGATTGGTACCCATCGCTGGGCCAGAGTATGGCTAACTTCTAATAAGATGGTGTAGTCTTGGACGAAGGTTGCAGGATATTTGTGACCTCTTCCGAAATACTGGTAGGGAGGCCACATATCTACTGGTTTGATTATTTGGCACCGGGGATAGGAAGGTCATATTTGTCTTAGAGGTTGATGGTGGTTTGATTCGGTAGTCAGGGATGTTGAAGGTGAGGCCAGTAAGGTCACGTGAGTCATCTACCTGTCCTAGGCAGATACTATGGTAGGTGTGTGTGCATACCTCTCAACTGATGCTGTTGATACCTTCCCTGATGCATTTAGGTGAGGCACAAGATGCAGGTGATGGCTGTGGTTGGCATGGAGTGCAGATGTACTCCAGTCGTGTTGTATCTATCTCTATCTTCATTTTCCCATCCAAGGCACATATGAGGCTTCTGTCAGGGGTCACAATTGATGTTGTGGTTCTCCACTGGAGTTTATGAAGTGACGGTGCACTTTTGGCAACAACTTTTGGTGGGACACTTTCATTTTATGTATTCACCACTTTGAATTATTATTTTAGGCGTCACCAGGTGTTTATTTACTCCCAAAAATGTATAATAGCAAATAGCGTGGTCTTTGGGTGATCTGATCCTTCCCCTAGTGGCCCCACGTTCAGGCGTCAAGGAATATTCTACCCCTGTCGGAATGATTAAAGTTAGTGTTCATTACTCACGTCTGCCCTTCCTGTTGAGGTGGATCTATAATAGCTTAGTGAGCTAGGCGAGGAAGATATGGAGAGATCTTGGCGTATGTTACCGTGGTGAGCTTAGGGGTAAGAAGAAAAGAAGATAGTTTATCGTGTCAGACCGCGGTCAGCTTAGGTATAAGGAGATAATGAGATTTAGTTTGGTGGGTAAAACACATGTGTTGTTAACACTTAGTTTTTTTCCCCGAAGGGTTTGAGGGGAAGTGTTACGAGTGCGATGGCTAGGCAATGGATGACATTGGAATGATTAGCCACTCTCTTCGGTTGGTGTCAGCTTATGGCAAAACAGTCGCGAAAAGTTAGGCTAATCATTTGCTGTCGGTTCCAAGCCAAGTGGCCACGAAGATAGAGGCACAAGGGTCAAAGATTCTTGCCCTAAGGGGATGAAACATAAGGGAGGTTGAGAAGAGAGAGTGATGGTGGACCTTGGGAATACAAGAGCGTGATAAATATCATGTTTAAATAAGAACAGAGGATTGCAATTTTCAATCAAGTGGAAAGTGTATTGATACATTAAACTCTCTTTTTATGAAGAGCTACTCCGAAGATAAGTATGATCCAGATGTGAACCCCACTGTGACCTCATCATTCATCACAGCAGCCTTCAGGTTCGGCCATTCTTTGCTGCCGAATGTTGTGGAAAGATGGAGCTCCACGCACAAGTTTATAGGTAAGTTCACTACTATTATGATTCTGCATTTCATAATGTCATACAGACAGTTATTAATATTGTGACGTGCTTATTTAATATGTAACTGATCCTAGAGTGTATTTATCCAAGATAAAAATGCAATTTGATTCTAGCTTTCTGATTTTCTTATAAACCTGTAGTTTTTATTAAACTATAAACATTTTTGCTAAAATATTAAAATGTTTTACTATTATATTATTGATCACCAAAATGTGTTGTCATTTTTAGGTGATAAAATATTTCATTTATAAAGAGTGCTTTACTTTCTTCTAGAAACCTCCTACGATTAACGTCATCTTCCCTCCTTTTTCAGA
The DNA here is from genome assembly GCA_039000515.1 of Timema cristinae. NCBI lineage: Eukaryota > Metazoa > Arthropoda > Insecta > Phasmatodea > Timematidae > Timema > Timema cristinae. The sequence goes on from JBCFYV010000024.1 coordinate 5,494,783, forward strand.
TCATTTCAATTTCTTGATCCTAAAATTACAAGTCAGGATATTCCAAGACTCGTCACATCCTAACTTCTCAATTTCTTAAAATTGTAACCCTTTTTTCCTTACATTTTCCTCAGAACCCATTTTGCTACATTTTCTCCATCCAAACTCTTCCAGAATCGCTGTGTCTTCCTAACCTATTTACAAACAACACTTTCTTTGCCTTAATCCTTCCTAATCACCTTTCTGCCACCAGACTTTGAACTTTATCTTTGTCCACATCTCTTTAAATAGACCAAGTCACTATAGGGTATAAATCATAATTGGTTTAGTAAGCGTCAAAAATACCTTCTCCTTGATCCACATATTTCTTACTTGTAATTTTCTCACTGCCAAATTTAATCTATTTATAGGCTATTTTTTATTAAAGTTTCATCACTTGACATCCCTATTTCATGATAATTTTAGTCCTTGTCTTCAGGGATGTTGCACGAAAAATATTTTTGGAAGGGGGGGTGAACCATTGTTTTTTCCCAACTCTAAATATTTAGAAATTAGAAAAATTTCCAAGTGGCAAAGGAGAGTACAAGAGCAATGTTGAGGGGGGGGGGCGGCTCTATTTTTAAATTTATATATTTGTTTGTTCATACTGGATTTTTAAAGCTACAAGGCTTTTTAGTGCATTAGGACATAACTTGAATTATTATTTATTTCAGTTTACCTGCATCGGAGTTCAATATCCAATTGAGCTTAAATGTATGTATTCAGATTTACGGATATCGTTTAAATCGTGTATTTTAGAATTAAAAAATTTAAATTACCTTTTTACAGTGATTTCCAACATTTTGTAGTTTATGACCACGACTAAAAACTCTGGAGCCATTGCGACCCTTTGATAACTTAAAAGCGTTCAAATCCTAGTTAAGTTTTTTTCCACTGTGTATTAACACCAGCCCGGACTATCTACAGTTAGCTACACCAGTGGGATAGGTAGAATTTAGAGGAAATGTACACTTATTTGCTTGGAGGTATATTAGGATAAACTACCCCTGGCCAGAATTGAAATCCTTACTTCACCTTCACCAACAAACCAAACCAAAAGAGCGTGACATTAAACCCACATGTCCACTGTTGCTTGTTTTAGTTATTATAAACTGCTTATAATAATGATTATATGTGACTAATATAAAGTGAAAGAGAATCAACAAGCACGAGATTGAATGATGATTTTATATTATGTTAGCAGTATTACAAGGTTGCCACAGTAAACAAGTCAGCAAGAAGCTATCAGAATGGAATAGCCAAAAGGAACCTAGGCAATAACTAGGTAATTTTATCAAATGTAAAGCTAAAACCTTTATATTGTGACTCCACACAAAACACGCTGTGCCCCCCAGGATGTGGAAACCACGGCTTTATTACTACACACTTGGAATCAATATCTAAATGGTAAGCTCCCGGAGATATAGAACTCGCTCGTCACTTTAGTAAAAAGATTAGAAATTTGGCCATGTTTATTTAAAAACATTTTCAACTGTAAATAAATCAATAAAAAAGGGAATCTATCGTTATTTCTACAGTATTTTGATATATGTCTACCAATGTCCTGCTTCATAACCTCATGGAAGTTGCCCTAAAAGGTTAATACTGGCACGTCAATAAACTATTCAAAACATATTGTAATCTAGCACGTGAGGGTGAAAGGGCTTCCCCTGACATTTTATTAAATAACTTATGGCAAATTCGAAATAATCACTCTAAACAACATGGTTATACGAAATGTAATGCAAATCGAACACTAAATAACTAATTAAAAAATGTATCCCAAATTTGAAAGTTTTAGAGGGTGAATTTTTTTTATAAGAGTTGTAACAATGTAAGACAGCTCTATTACTTATTATTCTTCATTGTTGCTCTGAGCCTATTTAAATTGCTTTCATGAAAGCCTATTTTAATAAACAATTAAATAAGATACATCAGTACAATTCACACTCGTATGGATAATTGCTAGAAAAATGAGGGTGTATTTCAGAAGTCAAACATTAACACTAACCTCAATGTCCTTATTTCATCAGTCAGAGCTTTTGATAAGCAAACAATTGAATGTTATGTAAAATTCACCGAATTTATGCCTTCATAATTTAATAAAACCCTAATTAAGGCATTGGCTGTACAACATGTGATAATTTGAATCATAAAACTGTGACAGTCTAGCAGCCATGAAAGTCCCAACTAAAATAACGAAACAATAAACAAAACATTGGCTGACAATGCTGTCACTTCAAGCATTGTTGGCTGAGCGAGATTTTGCTACTGGGAAACTCATGTTTCCTTATGATTTGTTTCCATAACGTATTCGGCATACACTCACCGGCCGTTGTCTCTGCCTACTGACAACGGCGCTAGTAGACTTCTTGATTAACTAAGATTTCTACAATCTACTACAGAAAGAATCTCCTTTCAATGTTTGATGATTTTTTGTATAGTAGGGATCACCAGTTGGGAAATTTTAAATTTGTCTGTACAAATCTGTGGTTAAGGAATTTCATAATATAAAGTAATGGGTTTCAGAATAAGCCTAGAATTTGCCAACTCCAGATTTCAAATCTCACAAAATTCCCAACTTTAAAGCTTATTACCAACATTGGGGTGAGAATGGGGGAGGGGGGGGGGTGGCACCTCCACCAACCCCGCTGGTGCGACGCCCCTGCTTTTCTTACTTTCGTGTTTGGAAGCTGACTTTACAAACAACTTGTAATTTCACCAAAAAAAATCTGGTATACCTATTTTAATTTATTCCTTAATTTGGTTCCATATTCATTTATTGCCTTTGTGGATGTTGTGAAATGATATAATCGGGAAGCCATATAATAACCCTTTGTGGGGACTCATTTTGTGTCAATGTGCACATTTTTTGCTACATATCATTTTTCAAATAGCAGAACCAAATTGTTGTAATTTGTGTTCACATAGTATAACAACACCTTTGCAATAATAGTACTAATTCTCTTAGCTTCCATTGCTCTTAGAACCACGTAATTTATATATGTATATACATATATAATGATCATATCAATGAATATCATAATATATCTTTTGGAAGTTACTTATTCTAAAATCAAACAATGATTGGCTCACATCTCATATAATCGATAAAGAAAGTTCTAGTATTCTTCTTGGTGAACTTATTTGTCTTGAAAAGTTCCACCAACCAGTTTTATTTAAATATTTTAGTTCATTTTCGTGATCCCTACGCAAAATTGAGTGCCGTTTTGAGTGTCCCCAACTTATATATGGTTTAGGTAAATAAAGATTAACAAGACGGACAAAAACAGAGAAGCACACCGGGTTCCTAACTGTGACAAACATTTCTTGTATTGAAACTACATACAATTCAGATAGGACAATTTAACGACACTGGTAGATTGCATATAGTGACTTTAATACTTGTACTCGTGTAGACGGCATCGCAGTCGTTAAATCCCGAACAGAAATTGACACAACAGGAACAGCTTTAGTAGGGTCTAGGTTTCTGCGACTGTTCTGTTGTGATGCACGTATCAGACGACTTGGCGCCTTGGAAGTTCGTAGCTGGGTTCCACGATGGCGCTATAGAAGGTGACGTCCACCGGAGCCTCCAGTAAGCTCCTGGCATGGGTTAGGCACTCATATAGGACAAGCTGATACTGTAAGTTAGTTTCCAGCTCGTTCACCAGGAGTAGCTTGAAATGACGTCACATAGGTATGCGCATGCGTGGACATAGACTCTATGAAAAATACGCCATTACTGATTCTTTTAACACATTTGGTCAAATTAACTGGAAGCTTTTGAACAAATATATTTGTGCTTTATTTTAAATTGTGTTGAGCTATATTTTTTTGGATTGCAATGTGATATTGGGTTCCGCAACATTTTAGTGAATCTTATATAAGAATTCACGTGATTAATAATCATTACTTCAAAAGAAAATGTGCTTTGTTTTAAGTTTATGGTTTTATTTTGAAGAAAGTGACTTGGTCAGATTTACTTAAATATCATTTGTTTATTATCATGCCTCCCAAGAAAACTTGTTGTGTGCCGGGATGTGAAGATCAAGAATCAGTTAGACATAGGTTTCCTATATTATGCAACATCATTTACGATATTTGGTTGAAAAGAATATCGAATCCAAAACTATTTAGATTGACAAAAGAGATAGTGAATCGGAACTATGTAATTTGTAGTAAGCATTTTATTGATGATTGTAAAAATGCAAATTCAAAGCGTCTGAAAATATACTCCTTGCCATCTTTACACCTTCCTGGTAAGTTAGGATTTGTTTTATAAATCTACAAAATCTGGTTCTCTTAAATTAAAGTAAAACCATGGTGAAGATTCTGATCAATTGATTAACTGATTAATTTGTAACAAATAAGGGGAATTATACCTAAATGGCCTACCATTATTAGCCTACCATATAATACACTGCATTTTACTTTAGATAGCAAATCATTAAAAATGTTATACTATCATTACCCTCCAAGACCTTCTCACAAGGAAAAGATGTATCAAATGATACAAAAACTATATTTATTTGAAATTTTGTTATTCTTTCAGCATTTAGACAGATCACCAAAATATCAATCCAAACATAAACATTATCGATGATCACATGATTTAAGCCTACCCATTTTTTCTTACAATAGCCTATAGCATCATAGGCCTGCCGGTATGTCTTCTAAAACAAAGAAATTAAAATAGTTTATTCTATGAATATTCTAAATTGTTTGTTTGTTTGAACATTCAAGATTTGAAAGGTTAGGTTTTGTTACCTGTGCTTGTCATATACCATATATTCATGCATTATGTGACCTTATAATAATATATTTGTGTATTAATGCATAGCTACATATTTTATCTGACACATACCCAGCTAACAAAACCTAACCTTTCAATTCATGAATGATATTGATAATTAAAACAATCAAACTCTTGAGGTATAGGCTAAGAAATTACAGATGATGTCATAAGTAAACCAGATGATCGGCCGTAGTGTTTGTGTTTGGGCTTAGATTTTGGTGAGTTGTCTAAATGTTGTAATAAGCCTAATATAATAATTTCATATTAATATATAAGCATTTGATTCACCTTTGCCTTGTGAGTATAATGATAGGCCTAGTAGCTTATATAAAATGTTTAAAGATTGGCTATTTTATGTAAAACACAGCTTAGGTATCATCCCCGAATATTTATGTGAATTGTCTAAATATTGCAAACAAAATAAATTCAATCAAATATTATTTTTAGGCCTATTATAGTGGCATAATATTTGCCGTTTCATTATGAATATAATTATAGTGCTAGATTTTTTATAATTTGCTATCTTAAGTAAAATACAGTGTTTTATATGATAAGGTCTGAGGTATTTTCACCAAAAATTGAGCGAGCATAGGGTGCACCAGCTTGATCCAATGTACTATCACACGTTGCGTTATTAGAGCGAAGCAGGATAATTACCCTCTATTGTTAGAAGAACCCGGATTTGGTGAAGATCATGCTCCAAAGATGATTCTAGGTAATTCGCTTTGCGTTCAAGCATTGTTAATAGTGCTTTTCCGGGTGTAGAGGACTTTTGTGATACAACATCACATACTTTAAAATTCGTCAGTTTTTTGTATATAGTTTCGGAATATAGGTAGATTCTAAGTAGAAGAATAACATCATTAACTTCAATTGGACCCGTTTTACTAGTTGAGGGTGACCTGGTGGTCTAGGGATAAGGTGTCAGACTTCTGTGCTGGTGGCCGGGGTTCAATCCTCGGTCCCGGCACAGATTTATCTGATTACCAAACCCTTCCTTGACCTCTGACAAGACATCTTGTGAATGTGGGGAATGCCAGGCCTCCACCGTGGTTCGGATCCCACGTTAAACTGTAGGTCCTTCATTTCATCTCACAATCACCCTACCATTACACATTAGCGTAAGTGCGTATAACCCGAACGGGTAGTAAGACGCGGTGCTAATAATAATAATAATAATAATAATAATAATAATAGTTGAGTATACCACCTTATTATATTTATCGAGTAAAAAAATATCACATCAGTAAATTTGGTTCCCACCATGTGCGCTACTAGCCCAGTGACATATCTATACTTGTTGAGTGTTTTATAAGATTTGTCTGCTGAACATTTGATGCGTTTTGAAATTAGTGAATGTATGCTGTATTCGAGATTTGTGTTGTTTTTTCTGGTGAGGTTTTAAGTTTGGAATGGATGAGTTTTTGGTTAGATGGGAAAATATACTGGTGAATTTGTGTAGTGTCAAAGTGGAGATGATAATGATAACAATCCAGTTGGAAATGCGCGTTACATGGGATCTGTTGTTCCACCGGCAACATCATTACTTGGAGTAGCTCGCACGTACAGTGGAGGTTATCTGAATTTTGGATTCACATATCCAGGCCCTAAACATTGTCTGATTTCTGAATGTGTGGAATGCAGGGGAAAAACTTTGTAATGAGAATATGGTTTTGAATAAATTGAAAAAACGTTTAAATACAAATCAAAGTCATTTGACACTCCGCACGGACCTTCTCACGCTGTTGTTTAAAAATTTATATATTTACTCAAAACTCGTAATATATGTGAAATACACTAGCAAACTCAAGCTAAAATTGCAAACATTTTTTGAGTCCCGGTTCTAAATTTTATAATTTTATTTTCAAAGAATTAATGTCCTCATGTGCATGTTTGGACCAATAAAAAAGATCGATATTGGGTCCACATGGGTCAACACTTCGTATTAAAATTTTGACTTCCGGTTAAAGTTTTAATATTTTATTCGGTGTTGCACACCTTCAAGTCATAGCAATGCTATTAAATTCCTTATATATAAATTTTGTCAAATATAAACGGTAAATATTGACTATTGAGTCTAAAATGAAGGAAATAGATTATTGGTGTACAAACATTTCTCCTAAGAGATTTAAGGAAAAATAACATACACGTTTTGAGAGACTTAATTATATTAAATTACTCTTAGGCAATAGAGAATATATTATTGCGTTAAAATATAAGTAGTATCTCTGTACAACTAAGGGTCACAAAATTGTATTATATTTGCCAATATTTCATAAACTATTGGTTTTATAAAAATATTTAAAATAATTTTATTTTTATTTTTAATAGTGCTACAATTGTGCAATGATAAGTTATTTATTATCATCAGTATGTGTTTTATTATCCTCAATAAGTGTGGAGATATGGAAATTTCTGTTTCTGTGAGGTACCCTAAAAGTCATTTTCATGGGAAATTGAGAGTAGCCATTTGGTTTAGAATCTTAATCAACACCTACATAAGAATTCTAATCAAAATTGTTAAAGCATATTTTGAGAAAATATCAATAATGGATTTTTTTTACGGTCGCAATACTTTTCCTTTAGTGTTCGAAAAGTTAAAATCTACATATATTTGCGTATAGCTTGGTGGTTTTATAAAAATAGGTTTCAAATAAAAAATTGTACTAGAACTAGACCCACATATTTTTAACGATAAGTAATTTCATATCTCAAATAGTCTCGGAGATATAATAACAAATGCGAATTTACGCACCAGACCGGAACCCTTAAAGCCATTTTGCCGAAATATTGAGAGTAGCAATTTTGCTTGTAATATTTATAAATGTTTTGAAATGAAACTTAATCAATATCACTAGAGCCGATTTTGAGAAATTTGATTTTTTCTCTTTTCACCCTTCAGTAAACTATCCTTAATTTTAGGGTTAGATATCCAATTCCAAAAATACCTCGGGGCAACTCATTTAAAACCCTAGATACCAAGTTTTAGCAAAATTCAAAAAAACACTTTTTTGGATTCATGGGCTCATAAAACGTCGACATTAATCAAAATTTAATTTTTTTTACGATCACAATACCTTCTCTACCTGTGATATAGCGGGAAAGTAAAAAGAACAACTATAGCTGAAAAAGCCCAATTAGCAAGCTATAAAGTGGCTGAGATATTAGCAATAAAGGTGCAGCCTCACACCATTGTTGAGTATTTGATTTTGCCTGCATGCAAACAAATTATTAGATCCATTTTAGGAGACGCAACTAGGAAATAAATATATTTTATACCATTGTGAAACGATACAGTTTATCTTCGTATTGATGATATGTTGAAAGGTGTAGCTGAAAATTTGAGTGACTGTTGAATATTCACCCTGCAGCTGTAACAGCCACATCAGAGTTGTTAACGATGATGAAATGATTGCAATTTTTTTGTCGTTCATAGAACTACTTGACACGCCTACAGGATTAGATATATTCAAATGTATCTCTGAGCTTTTAGTGAACAATGGATTGATATGCTGGAAAAATTGCTTTTCTGTCTGTACAGACGGTTCACCAGTAATGCTTGGGCGAGTCCGAGTTCTTGCTGCAAGAGTAAAACAAACTTTCTGAACGTAGGCTCCCCTCACTGTTTCATATATTGTGTGGCTCTAACGGCATTCTCCATCAGATATTTATAAATTGTTCTCCTATTACTCCTTTTTTAAATAACTCAACAACAGAGCTATCTCATATTTTTGTTAGTTTGGGGTAGCCTCAGTCCCTTTCCCAGGTGTTCGTGTACTTTTATAGTTTATTTATGTGTTGAACGCTTTGTGCTAACTAACTCTTTAAATTGTAGAATCAGTTGTCATTAACAATAATTGCTAGATAGCTAATTAAATTCATTCTTGGTAACAGTAAACATATTTGTTACCCAGGGTCTCAGCGACTCAGCGAGGTACTAAAGAGACCATTCAACTTGTACAAGCCGGGCTGGTATGACCAATATGTGCTGGGATTGATCAATCAAGTGGCACAATCAATGGATAGCCTTGTCACTCAAGAGGTCAGTAACACATTTTATTGATTAATAGATTAATTAATATATTTTATTAACAAATAAACAGTTTATCTAATTAATTGTTCCAAGGCCAAGACTATCCCTCATCTATTTATTTTAAACAAGCGTAGTAAAATATTAGTTCAAGAGCGTTAGATTTGTATGCATAGTAAATAATAGAAAATGGTTGCAATTATATATATATATATATATATATATATTAGATATATACTACAGAAATGCGTGCTCACAATGTTCTATGTCTACAATAGTATTAAACTTAATGATGATGTTATTTTACTTTATTAAGATGCGAAAAAAATCTTCTAATGACACTTATACAGATTAATTACATGTTGTAATACAATTTAAACAATAATTAAAGGCAGATTAATTAAAATTTGATCGTATGATGAATTATGTATGATGCTATTTACAGATTAATATGATCGTTTGGTGCCTTCTGTGTGTCATTATGTACTGATGAATTATGAATTAAGTTATGTTATTGAAGTATTATTAAATCATACGGTTTAACTTATTTGACAGAGAGTGAGAGGTCTGAATGTGTGCTTATTAAAATGTCTTGAATTTATAGTTGGCCTGCTGTTTCACAAGGCACTGCGAAGATTAATAGTTTAGTTTTAGGTTAACAAGCTCTTGGTATAAAATACGAAATGTTAAATCTTAATAAACGGAAAGAGGAATGAGTTATATAGTCTACATTTATTTTAGGATAGGTGGATACTGGATAGGTATTGGATGAAGAGGTGAGTATTAGAGGTAGAACAGGATCAGTTTTCAATTTCAAAATATTTTTAGGATAGGTACCAGAATAAGTTTTATTCGTATCTAGGTTAACGATTGATGGTTCAATATTTTAGGAGAGATAAATGATCTAGAAGTGTATTAGACAATGGTCGTGAGGATATCTGGTTAGATTCCATTCCGCATCCAGTCTTATAGTTTGTCTTGTTTAAAAGTATGGGTCTTATTAACCGAGATTTGAGAACGCCACTCCCACATTGGATGTTCAACATAATGTAATGTCTAACTAAACCTGTCTTATATAAGTCACAAGTAAAGTGTCCTTCTAATTGAGCAACGAAGCATTTTAGGCCCAAATGTTAATCACCTCGAGTAAAGGTTTTGTCAATTCCCTCACAATGTGCTAGAGAAACATATATTTTATTTGCGTATTTCCGTGGAGGGAGAGTGGAAAACCATTTAGGAAAAACCACCCTCAGTTCACCCGACCGATATTTGAACCTCGATCTCCCCGTATTCGGCAGTCTAGCTCAACACGAAACAAGCACGTTAGCTAACTACGTCAACGAGACGGGTTCCAACTTTTTCAAAAACTTTCATAATTTATTTTTGGTAGGTGCCACTTTATTAACTACATTCGGTTTTTATGTATTCTATCAAGATAGGCTATTAACTAATGACAAACCATAGAAGAATGGACGCCATACCTCATTTGCACCTCGTTTCTGATTCGTCTGCTTAGAGTACCTTGAGTAGATCTAGTTATTGTGATTCTACAAAATCTTATTTTGTTTAGCTTGTGATGACCTTGCTCATTAATAAAGAAATAGGGTGTTATGTAGACTATACTCCACTCGTCTGTCATCCAGTTAGATGGCTGTATTGATAAACAAAGATGAAAGAACAGCTATGAATTATGATAAGCTATAAGAGATTGAGGGTGGTATGGAAGAACGTATAGTGAATGTTTAGTGGACCGATAATGTGGTCCCGTGCACATCCACACTAGTGTCAACAATGCACTCACTTAGTCTAGTTCTTACATACAGCCCTGAATGCTGGAGTTGCTTCTTGCTTGTCATGCAGAAAATGAGTGAGAATCGAGAATTAGTGTCATTTGTTCTTCCTCTAAAGACAACCATAATAAACATTTAATCTCAGCATGGGCCATTAGTGGAGATAGCAAAAAGGGTTGTTTCTTTCCATACCGAAGTAAAAGTATCGAGTAGAAAATACTATTATCGAAAGGAAAATACTTATATTAGTAAAGTATAGATACTTTCTTCACATCCTTACAGATAAGGTGTCAGGAGGTGGACTGGGTAAAACTTTCTTAAGATAGGGATATATGTTGTACCTTTTAAATAATAAAGTATGATAAGAACCCTTAATAAAGCGATACTGGAAGTTATGTAATAAAATATAGATAAACACAAAGGTGGACTAATAACTTAAATAACCAGGAACTACACGATATTGCTTGTTTGAACATCAATTAACATTGTTTATTTCTATTTACACAGTGTTAAACTCTTCAAAGGACAATAAACGTGTTAAAAAAGGTATTTTCAAATTAAACTACAGATACAGAGATCCCAGGTTCAATCCCGGGCTTTCCATAAGTTATTTGTGAAGCAGTGGGTCTGGAACGGAGTCAAATTCAGCCTCGTGAGGTCAAATGGGGAGATACTTGAATAAACAGGGTGTGGTTCTTGTCTAGAAAACTGAGATCAACGGCTGGAGGGTTCATCGTGCTGACGACTTGACACCATCTATCCACAACATAATATCCCTATCATCGCTAACGGTGGCGGCCGCTCGGTTGTTATAGATAAATCTCGAGTCACGCCCTGGAGTTGTGGAGTTAAAGACTTTATACTTCCAGATTTAGATTCAGTAAATATAAAACATACACTTTGTCCTACAGTAAAAAGTTCAAGGCTGCTACTAAAACATGTATAACTTATAAGTGAAAGTGTTTTTTGAAATGTTAATAACATGGATTATTGAAAACGCTGGTGCTAGAATTCCTAAATGGCGTATTCCATTACTTACCTACTTTCTAGCATTAGGAACTTAAAAGTTCCTCGCCCTAATTAATTATTTGCAACCATTAACTATAGTGAAACCAGTCTTAACTGGACGCTTTATTAAACGAAAATGTGTCTTAAACGGAAATATTTTCCGTTCCCTTTAATGAAAAATATGTTAAATTCCCTGGATTAAACGGAAACTCTCCAATCCGGAAACAGAAATCAAAATAAAGCCTTTGTATGTAGAACCTCCAATGTCTCAGAGTGCATCGTCTAGACAAATTCTAGGCATCCTATACATTCTACAGAATATGGTTCTCTCTCTCTCTCTCTCTCTCTCTCTCTCTAACTCTCTGGTTATTTTAAGAGTAGTGGAGATGTTAAGTCGGGTATATTTCCTTTTTCCTTCGTAGATCTTTTGTTACCTTGCTTACAGAATTTTGAACTGTAATTGCCCCTT
>JBCFYV010000024.1:5506995-5528833 GCA_039000515.1 Timema cristinae
CCTAGGAAATTATATTCATTTATATATATTCATACACACTAGATAGTTTCTTTTCAAATGTTATATGTTCCTAAATCTCAGGGCATTTTACTCAGAATGTACAGAAAAGGAGTAAAACCAGTGCATTGGTAATAATAATAATATATTAGGACATACACAAATCAAAATTCAAACAAGGGATTAGTTTAAAAAAATAAAAAGGGACAGAAACGGGAATATTGTATGAACTATACATCGTGGAATTGAACTAATAGGCAGACTGAGGTCTTAAATGCAACCAACACTCTTAATCTTCGTATAACTTTCATATCAGGAGAATGGACTTTTATCGTGGTAGCAACTAATATAACAAGACAAGGAATATTAATCGTTTGTCGTTACCTTTTTGTATAAACACTGTGGTTCCTGCTAACACAGTGTCACAAATAGAATAAAAAGGCATCCTGCAAAAAAGATCCTTGAGACGCTTCCCATTGGCTGAACAGGTTTCTTAGCCCCTCTTCCTTACCTAGCTAGTTTTAACATAGGGGGCCACAGCAAATGAAAGTCTGTCCAGGCGGGTCTTAGAGAGAGAGAGAGAGAGAGAGAGTTGCCCACCACAACCGAGACGGCATCTTGAACTCGAATGTGTGAGGTTGGAGGGGTGGGGAGAAATATTGCGATTTTCCAGCACTTCTAATACAACCGAGACAGCTCGAGTGTGGGAGCACGATGACGCTGCCTCAGGACCACTAAGACAGCTTTACCCAAACATTTTCTCAACCAGAGTCCCACTCAAATGGACTCTCATAGATCATAAACAAACAGATAAGGTCAATCTTCTCTACTCAGTATAATAGTAAGAGAGAAACGCATCGGAGTTAGAGGATAGCTGACGTAGATTTTGCACGTGAAATACTGGAGCACATCAGATAATAATGCACATCTGGTGTTTGACACTTACACCTATTAAAGTAGAAAATATTGTGAACATAAATGGAAAACAACTGTACCAACAAGTGGTGCCAAATTAACTGAAATCCCCCCAAAAAATGTTGACGTACTTTGGAATGAATAGCTTAAAACATCGCTTTCTACTTTCCTATGCGATGAATGGAAGAATCAGAGGTATGCTTCCCTTCTGGCAAGCAAAACTGTATTAGTCAGAGAATATATTGTGTGCCACAAATACACCAGAATGGATGCCATTGTTAAGGCAACAGAGGGGCTTAATCTTGCCTGCCATCATCCTGGGGCAGACACAAGGATTATCTAGCACATCCAACATATGTCACCTGGTAGTGATCAGGCAAAGAATATCCTGGTAAGAGCAAATTACACTAATGTGTTGCCATTATTAATTCACCATCAAAAGCAGTTCCTAAACTCTCAGATTTAGTTTGATTGTGGCGTATCTTCTAGCAACAACAAAAGGATGATCAAAGTAACTTGTATCATAAAGGAACTAAGCCATGATTTGGTAGAAGCCTAGTCTGGCTACCACGCTTTTACAGGGCCTGATTTCACAGCTGCACAGCAAGATAAGGAAAATTTGAGCTTTTTAAAATCATGAAATATAATTAAGTATTTCAAGAAATTCTCAGCGAGCCAGTCACTTACTTTAAACCAAGATATGATAGCTGTGTTGGAGAAATTTGTATGTGCAAGCACGACCAACCTGTTGTTCATCAATGTTAGTAGTGTAGGTAAGTGACAGCTAGCAGAAGGCTCTTTAATGCAAACATTGTTTGGAAATATTATTAGAATTGTTTGATAAAACTTTTAATGTCAACATAGCTTAGCTGGAGCAATAAATAATAATTATTTCTAAAGACGTTGACATTAGTGAATTTCAGCCAATGTTTGCAATAAATAACCTTATGATAGTTGACACTAATTTACACTCCCACCATATATGATCTCTAAATACTCCTCTGTGAGTGAATTATGATACAGTTTATTTATAAAGAAAACCATACCTAAGATTTAGTTTAAGGTATTCTTCAAATTCAAAGGGATTTACCCAACAATTCTGCTTGGATTCCAAAGATTAAAATAAGCCATATAGTGCCATGGCTGTGGAAATGAGCAGATTGTAGAAATCCTGCCGACGAGCTTGAAATTACTTAACACGGCTGGTACTTGGAAATTGGCAGGTACCTCACAAAATGGAAGACTACGATGTTCCAACACTCCCAGAAAATATTGAAACTGCCACAGAAGATTGCAGTAAAAAAGTAGATGCGGAAAGTAATATTTACAGTGATGATAAAAATTCCAATAAAGGCGAAGAAAACATCCAATGATATTTATTTGTTAATCCTTCTCACGTGATATAGTTTTTATTTTGTAAACTGTAAATTTAAATTTTTGCTGAAGATTTTTAAAACATTTGTAAAAAGAAATCAACTTAATAAATGGTATTCTTTAATATTTCATCACACTCAACATGTTTGAAATTTTGTAAGAATCATTTGAACATGTTCAACTGTAAATATAACAATTGATCATGTTCAAAATGATCTGTGTATCAGATCAGGAGATATCTAGGGTGGATACTTTTGAAATGAAAGCTCTGTGTGATAAACTGTAAATCATACATTCCTGAGAAAGTTGGCATAAAGAAAGAAATCACTCATTATTCCCTAAGCGCTGAGGTAAACCACATGGTATTTTACACTTTCCTAATCCTAATTAAAATACAACTCTTTTGTTATTGAGTATTCTTAAAAAAGTCGTAAAGTTTTTGAGTAAATCTTGATTAAGTGTCAAAACTCACACATAAGTAATGTGAACACTGATATTTTACGTTAACATGAAATTATTTTAACAACCAATAGAATTAACAAAAATTGTGTGATCACAAAATTTGTTTGATATTATATTTAAACATATAAGAAAATTATTAATCTCTATAGCATAAAAAGGTGAGAAATTATGCTTATTTAAATATGCCAATTGCATAGTAATAGCGCGGTGGCCTTATTGATGTCATCACGCAGCCACCCACTAGTGAAATTTTGGAAGACTCACTTTTCTGAGATTTGTATGCATTATATAAACAAAAAATACTCACATTATAAATCTTGCCTAGTTCTGGAACTATAATCTACGAGTCTTTATTATCATCAATATTTTGTGATTAGTACAGGACATATAATTCATCATTATGTAAACTTCTCCACTCCCAAGTAGCCTTTTTTGGAGCAAATATATTCCTAAGCACCTTCTTTTAGACCACTAGATTTATTTTGGTCATGTAAGGTAAGAGATCACGTTTCATACCCATGAAGAGCAACGAGTAAAAATATTTTCAGAAGAATATTAAGTGAGAATATTTTACATAGGTGCTATTAACGCTACCATATTCATTTTATATTAATGTCCTATTAAAGCACTGAAACATAGGTCAACGTTTAAAAGTAAACCTACACCAGTACTGTATTTGATTTAATAATTATATAATTGAAGGTAGATTCTCTGAGAAGATTACAATATAAATAGTAATTAATTTAAGTAAAAGGAAGTGTCTTAAAAATTTGATTTTTCAAATTCTCTGTAACTACAGAATATAATAATTTTTTTTGTTCTAAATCCGAAATATGATTTGATTGATTGGTTTAAAAGCTTATTACCTAGAGTATGGAAAAAGTCACTGTTCAAACAGCCCAGATATGACGTAGCCATTTCCATGTTGTGTTTTAGTCACCCTGACGATATTGACTTATGGTCTGCTGGAGTGGCCGAGAATTCTCTTCCTGGGAGCATGGTGGGGCCAACTTTTAACTGCATCATTGCCAGGACCTTCAAAAAGCTAAAGATTGGAGACAGGTTTTGGTACGAAAATAAAAACTTGCCAAACTCCTTTACTCCAGGTGAGTTGTGTTAAATTTCTCCGGCACACAAATTACACCTGGTGAGCTATGTAAAATTGTTCTTGTTTTATTCTGCCTAAAAACGTTTAAGTTACTTTACACTAGGTGAGCTATTCAATGGTTATAGTGCTGTGCTAAACATACAACAATGTTAGATTACTAGGATTGTATCCTACATAAATAAGACAATATATTGTTCAGATGGTAACGCTGCTATTATAAATGTCATTACCACAGCTCTAAACTAAATGTATCCTGTAAATAAACTCATAGCTAAGGGATAGAAACAAGCAGAAACGTAGCAACTGGCTTTCAGTCTTGGTACCAGAAAAGCTAGGTTCTGGATGTTATGAAATACATTAGTTATAGTCCTGATTTGTTTTTTAATATTCATTGTTAACTTAAATGGCAACTAAAAGCTAATCAATAAGTTTCATTGACCCTAAAGTACTCAATTTAGTGGGAGCCAAGAGAAATAAAAATTATAACCAAGGGGTTGGGACCAATAGTCTCTACCAAACTACTTGGTAGATTCAATACTAGATTTCACATGTTATTAGGGAGTTACAATGAACACTCATTTATCAATAACATGTAAAAGTCTTACAATTACTCATCGCATGATGGCCCTATCCTGCACAATAGCGGAACCTTTCGGGTTAAACCTAATACAGATTTTTTTTAAGTCGTCTTAAACCAACTATTCCCTATTCACAGTTTAAATTATTTTTAATGGAATAAAAGTGAAATAAATATCATTTTAATGTTTGAAATGCTCCAGATCAATTGTCTGAGATCCGGAAGGTTCGCTTATCTCGTCTACTGTGCGACACAAGTGATGAAGTTGAAACAGTCCAAATATATTCCATGGTCCTTCCAGATCCTCAACTGTGAGTAGTTTCAACCCAGTGATATGAATATATTCTATTTAGGTAATAATGGCTAGGGCAATTTAGTGAAAGATTAGAATGTTAATCTGATGACGTACATGAAAGATGCTTTGAGTAGATGTAACGACACCTTCAGGCGTATTTTGAATGTTCATGAAGGATCCGAATTTTCTGAGGGTATCTAAACGCATACTGTTGAACCACAGGTCCTAGAGCCAAGTCAAGTCAAAGGAGCTATTAAGAAGTTAAATCTCCAGGTATAGATTCAATTCCAGCAAAGTTAATAAAGGAAGGTGGTGAAATGATAGTGTTAGAAACAAATAAGCTGCTATGTTTACATTTATAACCATGAAATATTATCTCAAGAATGGAAGGAAAGATATTATAATACCCATTTTCAAAAAGGGGGGTAAGACAGATTGTAATAACTATAGAGGTGTCTGTCTCACTGCTATCAACATGCTATAAACTTGTATTCATTATAAATCTAATGAGATTGACTCTGTATGTGGACTAAATAATTGGGGATCATCAGTGTTAAGTTCGATGCAATAGATTGTCTAACATTTTCATTATTCGGCAAATATTATTTATAAAAAAGTGGGAATACAACATGAGGGTTCATTAGTTATACATAATTTTTAAAAAGGTCTATGACTCCGTTAAAAAAAACCAACTATATAAAATTTAGTTAGGTTTCGGATAGCAAAAAAAAAACTTGTCAGACTAAATGAAGTATGTTTGACTGATACGCATGACAGGGTATGGGTTGGATGTCACTTATCAGATACTTTAGAAATATATAATGGATTGAACCAAGGAGATGCACTTTTCCTATTTATTTTTGATCGAGCCACAGGTTGTGCTATTAAGGTAATACAAGAGAGTAGGGAAGGGTTGACATTAAAAGATTCAATGCAGCTCAGGATACGCAGATTATTTAGCTTTGTTGGGCAATAGTAAGGAAGCTGTTGCCAGAAATGCAGACATTTTACCAAAGGCTAGTAAGGAAATGGGTTTAGAAGTGAACGCTGGAAAGGCTAAGTGTATGATCTCACAGAGAACACCGATTGGGGTCGATAATTTAGCGAGTATTTCAAACAACATATTATTTGACAGGATTAATGAGTTTATATAGTTAGTAACAATTTAAACTAGTAAAAACGACATTAGATTGGACGTTAGGAAAGATTATAGTCGGGAAATGCTTGCTATAGCTCAGTCAGTAAGTTGTCATCTCGCCTGCTGTCAAGGAATGTAAAACTCAGAATATACAAAACCATAATTTTACCGAGTATTCTCTATGGGTGTGAAACGTGGTCTCTTACTTTACATGACGAAAACAACTTTAGATTGTTTGAAAACAAGGTGCTTAGCAAGATATTGGTTCCAAAAAGGGATGAGGCTACCGGGAAGTGGAGGAGGTTACCTGATTATGAGTTACATAGCCTGTACTCATCACAAGGCAATGTTAGGATAATAAAGTCTCGTATATTATGGTGGAGAGGACATGCAGCATGAATGGGAGAATCTAAAACCGTGTTTATGGTAATGACTAGCAAACCCATTGGGAAGGCATGGACTTAGATGGGCGGATAACATTATAATTGACCTGAATAAGATAGGCTGTAATGAGGTGGACTGGATGAAACTAGATCAAGATTGGTGAAGGGTGTAATGAGAAATGGATATAAACATTAGCAAAAGATAGAGGTAGGTAGCGTACTGAAATAAAATTTTGAGTTGATATTGCCTTGGAGTAATTAAGTGAGTAACGTTAAATAATAAATTGAAGTTTAATGGGCATGTAATGTTTATTTGACAGAAATCCGAGGGTTTCTTGTAAAAGTAAAATTTTACATCAACTTGACCTCAGCAAGTGGAAAGAAGACTACTTAGATAAGAAGAATCAGGACCAGGTAATTATGTAACCAATCTATTTCTGAATGAAATGCATAATTCTACGAAGGGCAGGAGGTAACATAATTTAGAATCATAAATGAATAATGGTTCACAGAAGGTAGACGAATAAAGTAATATACATTTCCTACTGTAAAAGGTTATGATGATGTTTTATAGAGGGACGGGTAATCAAATAACATAGTATTCCCAGTGGACAAGGCTGTGGCAAAATTATATGCCGTTATTAGAGAGTGAAGATTGTGATGTTGATTTATAGAAGGGCGTGAGATAAAATAATATGAAGTTTTCAATTGAGGAGGGTGTAATTACGACATACTACCCAAAAGTAGACTACGCTATTTACCCCAAAGGAGCATTTATAAAAGTTTAGTGTTTCTTATAAACCTAAGCTCAGGTAACATGTTACATCCTTGATGAATGCATGGAGCTACATCGCTAAATCCAGGATGAAGCCTATATTTGGTACGCCTGATTATCTCATTTTAGAAAAAGATGATTCAGTAAAACGGTTTAGTTTCTAGGGGGGAAAGATACCATCATTGTCTATTTTTGATTTGGTGGGAGCTTCTAAGGTAATTTTA
This sequence comes from Timema cristinae, assembly GCA_039000515.1. Classification (NCBI taxonomy): domain Eukaryota; kingdom Metazoa; phylum Arthropoda; class Insecta; order Phasmatodea; family Timematidae; genus Timema; species Timema cristinae. Next base: position 5,514,244 of record JBCFYV010000024.1, read on the forward strand.
GGGTAAACTTAATTTTTTTAAATTGAATTCTTTCTTTTTTTATCATCTTCTTAAGCTTATTTAAAAAGAAAACAACTTTTGTCTGAAACATTTTTCTATTCGACTTATATTTTTAAAGGTATTTTAATATTCAAGAGAGAAAGATTAAGGCTAAATATTGCTCCTTGACAATGTACAAAAAGATTTAAATATTACAATAATCGGCTAAGTGGTATATAAATTAATCAACCAAAATTTGTCACCGCTTATATCACAAACAGTCAATAAAATATTTCATAAATGAAAATGAATCAGTATCGGTTGAGCTCACGCTCCCTTCTTTTGGTCTAAGCCCCTTGATGATTCCTCTCCCAACTGTGCACTTACTGAGCCACCGAGAATCATTCGAATGAATTTGAGAAGTAGTAAAGATTCGGTAATAATCGGATATTTACTACTTCTAAAAGTAGTTACTAATGCTCGTTTTGTTTTGTGCTACTATTCTCTTTACCCTGCTGTCGGATCTCCCAGCACGCATTCCTTTTGCGTTTGCAGCTTATCAAAACTTCTCTATTACTGCATTTTAGTTCCTTGTGACAGTGTCAAAGACTAAAGTACAGCCACAACAAAATACTATACAGTGAGTAAGTGAACGCATCTCTCAAATAAGTAGCTCGCAATTAATATAAATACTTTTGCGTACGATTAATAATTAAATAAGAAACATACGTTTCCCGTTGTGTTTAAAAGAGTCGAAATAATTTAACCTTTAATATTTCCTAAACATAACAAAAATATATAAGCTTACAATCGTAAAATTATTTCAGTAAATAAAATTATAATACGATCTGAATATTACGGCTGGGCAATGTTTTATTAAATACATAAAAAGTATATACTAATCAAATTAATAAATTTAAGTCAACGTTAAAAAAAAATCTCTCAAACCATTAGTGCTATATGCGATTAGTTAGTTAGGAAGGTAAAATTTTAAGGAAATTATTAAGAATAATCCACGTAGTAATGTAGCAAAATAATCGAATCATTTTGTAATTGTCATTCGAATTATTTTTGGCTGTTATTCGATTGTAAACTGTACAACCACTTAAACTTTGTATTAAATTAGCCTTAGAATCATTCGAATGCGTAAGGTCGATTATTGTGTAGCAATGGGGACTATTTATTTAAAATGAACCTAATAAAAATTAAGACCTGTATAGAGATAGCCTGGAAACAAACATAATCATAAAGTCGTTTTCCTTAGCACTTCTGGCAAGGGTGGGGTTAGAGAATGAATCGGCTAGCTCACGTCATAGCCCGGTCAAAATAGCCCAAAAAATAGGAGTACCCTTGCATAAATTCACAACAAGCTGAAAATGTACAGGCACGTAAGGGATACCACTCTAATGACATCCTGAAAAGTCCCCATTGATCCCGTGTGTGCAAAAAAAATTATTCAAGGTCAAAGGTCGCAAAAATGTTTATTTTTTTATTTTTGGCCAAACAGTTAGTTTTACGATAAAAATAGCACAGACTAAAATTGTATATCAGGTATTATCTACTAAAATTGTCCTTACACTTTTTTCTCTAAGATTTACCATTTCTGAGAAAAGGCCATTTGAAAGTTAGCTGGAGCTGTATTCTCCATAATATGCATAACTACGATGTCTCTGAACATAATGTTGCACCCTCTCTGAGTCCTAATACTACCCGGCCATAAAAAGGGATAAAAGGGAGAGGATGAACTTAACATACATGATAAATGGAAATTATAAAAAATATATAGATTTAACAATAGGATCAGTTTATTCAATTAAATGACAATAGCGCAGATAACAAAAAATGGTCTCATTATATCATTATGAGTACAGTTGTAAATTATGCTCGAAGCAAACAACTTTATATCATTAAAATTGCGCAAGTGTTTTAACAAAAGGAAACATGAAATCCATCATAATATTGATAGTCCAGTCTATAAGAGACAATACCATAGCGTATATATTTTAAATGCGATACAAAATTAAAAGGGCCTAATGGGCACCTTGATATGGTTCCAAAGGTTTCGTAATTCACAGAAAACGATATAAATATAATGTAATTTAAATTTGACGACCACACAATAGAGTTTACACAACGTGAGGGTTTGACTACCAGACATAAGCCAAACTCCCACGGGACTATCAGATCTGACTGAGAATATGGAACAAACAGTTCCATCAAATAACAAAACTTTAGCTGTTCAAACAGAACTTACGTTACAAAAGATTAAAGTCAACCTAATTCAAATTCCAATAAGAAAAGTTACATCACGTTACGTTAATTCAAACCATAATTTTAAATATGAAAAGTTACTTCGATAAAAAAGATAGAATACTCTACATTTCCAAACAAATTAATATTAACATGTCAAACTTCTAATCAGCACATAACTGAAGATATTTACGAGACTAACTATATAAGCAAAAGTCCAGCGCCCGAGCGGCGACATATCTAAGATTTAGAGTATTTAGACAAGTTGACGATCAAACTATTAATACGTTAGATTTTTAAACTGAATATTATATGCAAAAAGTTTAAAGTTGATAAAGAAGTTAAAGTTCTTTACTCCACTCGTCTAAGCGACGATTTTGATACATTTTACAAGTTTTCTCCAGCCATTGTCCAGGTCAAAGACAATGGTCTGTCGTCGATCGTTGATCGTAAGATAGTCGATTATATCATGCTGCACAGCCATTATATAGGGATTTCGTTGTTCTGGAGGGGAGGTGGGAGTACACAAACACACGCATGGTGACGTCAACGATGCTTTGAAACAGTCACGTAGACCATTGTTGATTCCACTTGCTCCATCGGAATATCCGTGAATATCTCCAATCACCCGATGTTTTGAAGGAGGTTCCTCTAGTATCCGTCAGAGGTCGGAAACATAATTGTCCTCTAGTTGACGTTGATAGTTCACGGCTCATTTCTCGCTAGTACAGTCGGAGTGCCGGGACGCTTTGTTGACCCACTGGATCTCCCTTGACCCACTCGCCAATCTAGGAGTCCAGGTGCCGGCCAGCCTTGCAGGATTCTATTGTGAGCAGATTAGTATTGTAAGTACATGAACAAATTAATACGGAGAATTAGATCGAGTAATGAAATATATTGTGCAGAATTGTTTCTATTATGTCTTCTTAGCCTACAAGAACTACAACAGAGAAACATACTATTTTAGGGATCCTCAAATGAGTTGAATTTATTGGAGCGGGTAGTAAGCTTTGTTGCGATACCTCCAATCACGTCAGTATGGGGCGGGGTCCAGTTGTAACATTATACCACGTAATGTTACAATAATTTGACGCGTAATATAAGTAAAATTTTAAGTTTGCGTGACTAATACACTTATAATGAGTAATTCTGAGAATTTGAGTTGAAAATAATCCGTTCTTTATTTGATGTGACCACGTGGCCTTGAGCAACATCTGTCTGCTGTTCAATTGTCTACTCGGGTATACTTCGTATACCTGACTCTCTATTCAAAGGGCCTAACGAAATACCGTTAGTATTTAATGTTCCCTCGTAGTGAAAACACGTGGTTATTGCTAATACTATTTTTTAAAGTTTGTGCTGTATTCAGTTTTTAGAAAATGTCGGGACTTTGCTTCATTTGTAAAAATCCTTTGCCTTCGAGTGAAATTGTTATTGTTGATCGTGGAATGAAAACATTGATTGACGCAAGTGCTAAAAGAGGTTATGAATTCACAGACTACCTAAAAAGCCAAAAATCATGGCAGTACATGTGCAATGTCGGAAAAACTACACTCGGAGAAGCACTATTGCTGCAGTGAAAAGACAACATGAAGAGGATCAAGCCAGTACATCGAAAATAAGTCCTCCTCATACCAGAGCACGCGTAAGTGAATCAGATTTTTGTTTTAAAAATCATTGCTTCTTTTGCGGCGATGAAGCAAATGAAGAACATGAAAAGAAACGAGCTCAGAAATTTCGGCGTAAGATTTGTAAGGTTAATAAAACTTTCATTCAAAGAATCTGTTCTGAAAATATCCCAGTCTCATTCCGATGATAATTCAAAAACTATTACCGCTCGTATAGGGTTTGAACATGATTTAGTCGCTGCTGAAGCTAGCTATCATCATGATTGCTATGTTTCTTTTTTAAAACCGCCCACTGGGGGTAAAGCTGGTCGTCCCCGAGATGAAGCATTGAATCTCGCCATGGAAGAAATATTTGCATACATCGAAAATAGTGATGACTGTCAGTTTACATTTGAAGAATTAAAAAATGTTTGCAAAAATTCAAATCTTGATAATAGAACTGTTAAACTGCGATTAAAGTTAAACTATGGTGATCAAGTTATTAAACAGAAAAACCCGGACAATTAACATGTATATGCTTTATCGATAATCATTATGATCTACTAAATCAAGCCTGGGGTGAAAAAAAAAATCTAATGGAAAAGAAGAGCGATTTAAGATTCTGGAAGCTGGAAGCTAACTTTCGAATGGCTTTTTCTCAAAAATGGTAGATCTTAGAGAAAAAGTATAAGGACAATTTTAGTAGATATTTACCTGATCTACAATTTTAGTCTGAGCTATTTTTATCGTAAAACTAACTGTTTGGCCAAAAAATAAAAATAATTTTTTTGCGACATTTGACCTTGAATAAAATTGTTTGCACACACGGGATCAACGGAGACTTTTCAGGATTTCATTAGAGTGGTATCCCTTACGTGCCTGTAAATTTTCAGCTTGTTGTGAATTTATGCAAGGGTCAATGTCTATTTTGACCGGGCTATCAAGTCAGCTATGTTTTCATTCGAATGTTTTTCTCATTCGAATGATTTTTTAATTCGAATGATTTTGAAAGAATCGTATGAATCGATTATTCAGAATAATCGAATGAATCGATTATATTCATCCGATTATGCCCATCACTAGAGGCAAGTCCCGCACGGCACAAGTTTCTTTCAGTTCGCGGACGACACTGCTATCCTGGTGCAGTCCCTTGACGCTAAGGTGGTCTGGGCCAAACTTACCTTCGCGTTACGGGGAGCTGTTGACCTACCTTCAAGCCTGTTCCCTCGCTATCCAGTCCCAAAAGCCGCAGGCTATTTTGTTCACGCGTCAGGGAACGGGCCCTCTGCAGTCACTTCATGTGGAGGCTGCCGCGGTCCAGTGGTCGCCAACAGTCCGTGGCTGGGGGTGACCCTGGATGTGAAATGCAGTTGGAACCCACACCTGCGGTAGGTAGGGGCAGGGGCGTCAAGGTGAAGCTGGCTCCTCTTTTGCACCCGGCCAGTCCGCTGGAATACGGTCACAAGATCAGACTTTTTCTGTCTATGTGATGTCCATCCTTTTGTATCCCACTCCCGTATTTTACTATCTACCTAGATACAGGTACAATCATCTCGTACCGTATACCACAAGTTCCTTCGTCTGATCCTTGGGGCTCCGCCCCGCATCCCGAACCGCGTTCTCCTGACTATGTCAGGCTTCCCATTCTTGGACAGCCTTATCCGTGGGCTGGCGAAGCGATTTTTCAGTCTGGCGCTAGCCAGCTCCAACCAGATCGTCTGGGGCATCGGCGATTACGACGCTCCTGGCCATCCCTACCACCGAATAAGGAACGGCATCGTGAACCCCTTTGTCTACGTCAGCAGGTGACCTAGAAGTCGAATCAGGGGATTCGTAACCCCCCTTCTAGTCGTGATGAGACTGGGAGGGGAGGCCAGATAGGGGTATGCCGGCCTAAAGGCCATGATCGGTGACAAGTGTGCGGGTTGCCCAGTGCTACGGGAAAGGGCACCCGCGGAGAAATGACCGACCAGTTTATATGTGTTGTGTAGGGGGGTGGCGGGGGGGGGGGGTATAAATCCCCCCGCTTAGTGTGATTACGTACCCTAATTTGGGATAGACTAAAAGGGAAAAACTTTGATTTATAATGACGAGAATGTTGCTTTCGAGAACCCGTAGGGGTTGGTGCAAGTTATTATTTCCATTATGTTTTCAGTTTATGTATATGAATGTATTGTATAGCAATAATAAAATTCACTTATGAAATGATATGAAATGAAATAGGCCTATTTTAAATAAATAAATTTATAATTCTAGCTTGGATCGCGCAGTTACTGGAGAGTCCCATATAAGCTTTCCCATCCTCTAGCAACTGCCATTCCTGGCTGCTTCCCACACTTCCTAGTTCCTACTTTTTCATTACAGGGTAGCGCCATCCCAGGCATTCTTTAACTTCCTTCATCCTGCCCACTACCGCTTTCACCCCCCACACTACGGCATGCCCTAATAATCCAAAAAGAGAGGCACTAAGCCGCTAAGCACGTCAAGTTCAACAACAAACCCTCCCCTCTTTACGTACAATCATACAATTCAGGAGATAATTTTTTCCTCCTCTTCCCATCAGTTCACACCGCCCCCGACCTGACTACGCTCACCCCCCTTCCTTCATTCTCAGCCTCCCATAAGGAGGAACTCAGTCTCATCTGACCCCCGGAAACCCAGTTCTCAACACCCAGCAGCCCCTCAAGTCTTCCAACAACCACGGTCCCACATCCCAGGCCTCATCCCTAGACTGGGAAAATTTCAATTGGGATTTTGCCTCCATCTTAAGACAAGAATCAACGGACCTATAACCAGACTACTTGTAGTTATTGTTTCATTCAAAACAAATGTAACCGTCCATACCGTTTCCAGGGTACACCATGGGAGGTAATCTCTTGTAGAACCTCCCTTTTTTTCATTTTTACTTTAAAATTTCATTCAACAAGAATTTGTCCTTTTTATCTCTTTAGATTCATTCTTTATTATGAACGTATCATTTGTCAGGTTCTTTTTTAATTTTTCCCAAACTATTGTAGTTTTTGCATGTAGACTAGATAATTAAGGCACTTTTTTAGATCAATGATTTCATCCAGATGTTTTCAGGCTGTTCACGATCCTCTTGTTTATCTTCTCTGCTGCCTATTGTCTTTTATTGTTCTTCAAGTTGACTAGACCCTGGAACTCAGTGCCTTCTTATAAGGTTTTAATTAGTACGAATATGCTCGGATCTGGTTTGGTCAACAACTTGTTGAGGCTATGATTACACCTCTCAACGGCGTTGTTGATTCTGTGGCAATTTCCTTCACAATTAATCATATATTTAGAAATTTTGGGATTTTCGAGCAACTGCAGCACAAAGTAGTAATAAAAATTCATTAGTTTTTCATGGCTCGAGGAGTTTTCTAGAATCTTTAACATGTTTCATCTTCCTCTCACCAACACTCCACATTTTTTTGCGCTCAAGTGTCACCAGCATGCACTTAACCGCTCGCTACTACTTACGGCTTGCGCTGAAATGCTATTACTTTTGGTTTGTGCTAATGTGCTAAACTGCTTCATAACCCTTAACATGCTATATACATTGACTACCGTGTTCTTATTCTTTACATTTGGATGATAACTGTAACACATTTTAAATTTGATTATGAATGGATACTGTCTATTTTTAAACATTTTTCCCTTGTTGAAACATAGTGTAATCAAAATAAAATATCGTTCACTTGTTGAAGCCTAATATCTCATTATTTCATTTAGCAAACGACTCAGTTACAGTTCTTGGAATTTAAACTCTCTCTTACTGCTTGATAAGCTCTGACGTACTCCCCAGCACTCAACTGCTCACACATCTTCTAACCTTTCGACTGTCGCACCGTTTCATTTCTTAGTGCTTTCAATTAAGCTAAATAGTGCACATTATTTACTATTTCTTTAATTATTATTATAATATTTATACGAGAGATTTAATTTGATTTAGGCTTTTACCATTCAAACAGGAGCGTAACGTCAGGGTAGACTCTGAAAAAGTCTCCCTGAACTTTCCGTTATACAACAAAGTAGAATAAATAATAATTTCAATATCAGTATTTGTAAAGGATACATAATAAATTTTACAAGTGGCTAAATTTTCTGAAAATCTGAAAAAGATTATCGAATTGTTCGATCAGACTATTTAAAATTGTCACACGATAGTTTTGGGAATATAAGGACGAATCTCTATCAATCTCTAGTGACAGGTTAGTAAAATAACACTGGCTAACAGCCATTTTGCATCTGATGTGTGATACATAAATTAATATGTATTTTTTGTTGTAAGAATCCTAATATAACTCCGGAAATGCTCTGTCACGTAAGGTTTTTAAGATATTTGAAATTTTTCCTTTTTTCCTTTTTAGATCTTCGTGTTGTTTGAGTTCTCTTTTTTCATGAATTATCACTCACTATGCTGGTTGCACTCTGTATTTGAATGCAATATATGATGTGAGAGTTATAAAAATAGTCACTAGATGGCAAAACAATTTAGTTGAGGGGAAATGGTACTGCCATTGGCCATTAGAGGTGACTCAGCTATAGACATTACCACTGCTTTTTAGTACGTGTTGAAACGTGGATGGTGTTAGCCCCTTTGTATATTTCTCTCTTTTGATACCTTATTTTGTGTTATTGTGTGTTTTTGCTTTTTCCGTGTGAACGAGTGAGGCGTTCTGATATTTAAGGTTATAATTAGTACAGTGTTCTTAACGTAATGGCAACTGCTATACCTCGGGGTTTGGTAAACCACCCCGATAACTTTTAATATGTATGTGGTAAGTTCACTCCAAAAACCCAAAGAAGGCTAATCACTGACTTAGTTAGGAAGGCTTTTAAACTTTACTTTGATTGTGCTCTTGGAGATCAGGATAAGCCCTTTGCACCTCATATTGCTTGCATAACCTGCACAGCTACCCTTATAGACTGGATGAAAAGAAACCGCCGAGCCATGCCGTTTGCTGTTCCATTGGTTTGGTTCGTACCAAAAGATCATAAGTACTGTTATTTTTGCCTGACAAATATTGCAGGACATTCCAGTAAAACTAAACATACAATTAAATATCCTAATGTTTCTTCAGTTCATATGCCTGTGCCTCATGGAGAAGGCTTACCTGTTCGTGCTTGTCACTTGCAAACCACTTCATTAGAACCATCAAAGGAAAGTGAATCAGAAGATGCATGACCTTTAGAAGAGTACATCCCTGAAACTCATGACAGATCGCCTCACCTCATAGAACAGAAGGAACTGAACGATTTGGTCCGTGATTTGAAATTTTATAAATAGAAAGCTGAACTTTTGAGTTCTAGACTGAAACAATGGAATCTTCTAGAGCAAGGTACAAAGATTTCAATTTTTAGAACAAGAAATAGCTGTTTGTTTGGATATTTTGAAATGAAGAATTCAATATTTGTGTGCACAGACGTGAATGGTTTGATTATGGTTTTGGGTGTTCAACATAATCCATATGAGTGGATAATATTTGTTGATTCATCTAAAGCAGGCTTAAAAGCAGTGCTGTCTCATAATGGCAACAAACTTACATCAGTGCCTTTGGTGCATGTGGTGAACATGAGGGAAACTTATGAAAATATGGCTTTGCTGATGGCGGGAATCAAACATAAAGATTATGAGTGGCAGATATGCTGTGATTTAAAAGTTGTCGCACTGCTTACTTGTTTATAGGGTAGACTCACAAAATACTGTTGTTTTTTGTGCTTATGGGACAGCCAAGACTCCAAGAACCACTACAAAGTCAAGGAAAGGCCTATGAGGAAATTATACATTGCTGGAAAGGATAATGTGAAATTTACTTCATTGGTTGGGCCGAGTAAAGTCATTTTGCCTCCGCTTCATATAAAGTTAGTCTTGATGAAGAACTTGTTAAAGCTCTTGATAAAGAAGGTCAGGCCTATAATCATTTGAAAAAAAAATCCCAAGTTGAATGAAGCAAAGCTAAAAGAATGTATATTTATTGGGCCACAAATCAGGTCATTGTTGAAAGATCCAACCTTTGATGCTAAGGTTACAAATATCGCGTTAGCTACTTGGTCCTCTTTCAAAGCAATTGTTTACGGCTTTTTGGGCAACAGAAGAGACGATAAATTTGTGTCTATAGCGAGTGGTCTATTGGACAGATACAAGAACATGGGGTTTAGAATGTCACTAAAAACTCACTTTTTACACTCGCATCTTGACTTTTTCCCAAAAAATTGTGGTGCTGTTAGTGACGAACAGGGTGAACGCTTTCACCAAGATATCAAGACCATGGAGCATCGTTACCAAAGACACTGGAACTCTTCGATAGTGGGCGATTACTGTTGATTTCCTTTTAGGGAGATTGATGAAACACCTCATAAAAGAAAAGCATCGTAATCCCATTTTGTCAAAGAAAAATGATATTAAACTTTGTAAATATTAATATCATGGCTCAATGTGGATTATTTTAGTGCTTTTTGTTGGTTTAAATTAGTATTTTACGCTATCAAGGAAACATAGGTTAGTTCTGAGGGTTATGTTTTGTTTGTATTTAAAATTGTAAATAGTTGCTAGTGTTATATTATTATCTTTGTATTAGTGCTGTATATCTCGGAAATGTGACGTAATTGAAAGATCTTTCTTTGGTAAAAATAAAATAAATAAGAATAGTTTGGCTCAATCGAATATCACGATTAAACTTAGAGCCGGGGTAAAAAAAACTCATGGCTTTGTCATTGATTTCTAGTTGTGTTCGTTTTAGTCCCTACTTAACATACATTATTTTCTTAGTTGTTTTTTTCGTCATGATAATACAAAAATAAATTGGTATTAAATTTAACAATTTAACTAGCTTGTGCCAGAACATCAGACTTAAAACAAACTTGCGTGTTATAAAATAAATATTTACGATATGTATAATGATTGTTAATAATAGTTTATTCCTTAGCTTACGGTAAATCTATTTGTAGAATTACATAAATGATTAATTATCAATTAGAACAGTTTTAAAGACAATTTTTTGATATGTAATTGATCCCCTTGTGAATGTGGGGAGTGCCAGGCCTCCACCGTGGTTCGGATTCCAAGTTAAACTGTAGGTCCTTCATTTCATCTCACAATCACCATACCATTACACATTAGCGTAAGTGCGTATAACCCGAACGGGTAGTAAGACGTGTGACGTTCTTGATTTACGGGTCCTACGTTGTGCGCCAATTGTGATGTTCTGGAATATTACTACTCCGCGATGGGAGCCAATTGTGATGTGTTCTGGTTCGGCGCGTTGAGCGTCGATTGAAGTTACACCGTTTAATTAGCTGGTAATTGCCCCTTGGTCGAGCACTAATTAAATCGGTCCGGTTTTTTGATGTTGTGAGTTAATTGGTATTTATAGCCCCGTGATCGGCGCCAATTAAAGAATTATGATTAATAAACACTTATTATTTTGACATGTTTATTTTTTATTTTTGAATCTCTGTTTATTTAATGAGAAAATAGATCATGTCGTTGAAATATATACGCGGCCTATTGTATGAGCGCGGACAGGTGTTGCTGGACGCCAAGTGCCCAAGTGAGTTCTGTCAGTATTGGACACCAACTGACTTTAAGTTGCACCATTCTTTGTATATATCCATTGCTCATGGAAGCTTCGAGAAGGTTTAGTTTAGAAAAACAAAATACAAGACAAAAACATCTCTGTTTTACTGGGAGGTTCTAGAGCCGGAAATGACTCAAGTTACATTTTAAAATCTCTCTTCGAACCTTCGAGAAGAGGAAGTTATTATTTGAAATATATATATTGTCAACCTGACTTGACTGGTGTCACGTGCGTGACGTCACTGATCAGTGGCTTTTGCCTTCTTAGAAGAAGAAGTGCTTTAAGTGCCATTTAATATACTATATAATTTAAATGAAATAAGATATGTTTATAAAATTAGGACGATATTATTGTCAATGCTTTCACATATTCTTTAGGGTCAAATCAATTACATTACAGACGCGGTGCTAATAATAATAATAATAATAATAATAAAGGATGAGGAAGGTTGAATTTAAATTAAGTGTGACCGCATTTGTCTAGAGGGGGAAACCATTTATGAAAAAGTACCCTGAGTACACCCGACCGAAACCCGATCTCTCCGTCGTCAGCAGTCTAATCTATTGCGAGAGTGACGCCTTAAACCATGCAGCCAGCGAAGCTGGTGATCTAATTTCTTAATGTGATACAGTGGCCTCTTTGTAAAGACTGTACTTTTTGTTATGCCATTAGATCATATCAGTGTATTTAACATTTTTGTAAAAATGCAATTATTTTTTATCATTATTTCAATACTAAACCAAACAATAATATCCTTTACAACCTAATGTATTGGAGGTTTAAATAACACAATATTGTGCTACTTATTTTTTTGGCTAATTCCTTACGCTCTCTATAAACAAATGAATGGATCAAACTCAGGCAAGAAGGTTAATATCCGAGTGTATGTATTCAGAGTTCAAAAGTCTAGTAGGTAGCTAAACACTAATCTATTCTAAACTTTTTTTAGAATGTATTTAAAAAAATTATCATTCAAACCATGTTAACGTCTTTGTTATATGATCCAATCTATCTTCTGAAAAAAAATCATCACTTTAAATGGACAGATTAAGGATATATTTCAATAAACTCACTTTTGTCCCATATACCGCCATGTATTTGTTAAGTCAGTCAAGTTTACTGTCTAGCAGACGACGCTTATGATCCTTTCTACAGACATCGTATCCGTAGGTATGTAGTCCTTAGACCTTAGAAATTATATTTACGTCCACACCATTCATATCACGTGAGCATGCCAACCAATGAGATAGTCCGAAGAGACATCTGTCTACAGCAAGGAGCAACACCCAATCAGTCAGCTGATACAATAAAATAATCTAATATATATATATATATATATATATATATATATATATATAATACATACACACAGACGATTTGAACCATTAAACTTATAATTAGCTACGGATCCTTTCGCTGTAATTGGTGCTTTCATTTATATGCACACGCACATATTTACTTAACTGTGGGTGACCTGGTGGTCTAGGGGTAAAGTGTCAGACTTCTATGCTGACGGCCGGGGTTCAATCCCAGGTCCCGGCAAAGATTTATCTGATTACCAAACCCTTCCTTCACCTCTGACAAGACATCTTGTGAATGTGGGGAATGCCAGGCCTCCACCGTGGTTCGGATTCCACGTTAAACTGTAGGTCCTTCATTTCATCTCACTATCACAATACCATTACACATTAGCGTAAGTGCGTATAACCCGAATGGGTAGTAAGACGCGATGCTAATAATAATAATACTTAACTGTGATTGGTAGTTCGTATAAACTAGTCCTTAGAAAGTTAAAGTTGACCAACTTATACGGAGTATTTACAAGGATAAAGATACAAATCACTCTAATACTGTGAAATTTATTTCTTACGAACCACGGACTTACGGATACGGAGTTTATAGATGGGGCTTGCATTACCAACTCTTTTTTGTTCACTGATGATAATGTATTTTTTCCCCAGGTGTAGCCTAAATGTGAAACGCATAATCAAGGGGATGATCGCCATCAAAACAAAAAGGTAGGAATATGCTATCAAAGCAAATTTAATAGCCATCACTTTCAATTAAATTCATATTTTGAAAATCTTCTCAGGCAGTAAGACGTGGTGTTAAAAAAATCATGACGCAGTCACTAGCCCTATAAAAACTTTTTAACCTTCAGGCCCCTATTCACTTGATTCTTTGGTTTAAACTCACACTTGAATTGTATAAAACGTTAGTGAAATATTTGTGAATTCTTTAAAATAAATCTGGTTCAAGCGAGATAGGTTTATGAAAGTAGGGTTACTATTCGAGCAGGTTTTATCTTGTACTTAGGCTAAAAAACTTTCTTTCTCTTAAATCACCCCTAACTTCTGGAAAATAACTACTATTCTGTTTACCTCTGCTTGAAACAATACCCAATTTTTCTTGATGATCATTTAAATGCTTTAACATTATTATACTTTGTTTTTCAAATCTTTTAAATTCAAATGGTACAAGATGTTCGTCTTATTGTTGAGTTAAGGTAACTGTCCAAATAGAGTAAGATTGTAACCCTGGATGGTTATCGCAATATGAGTCAGGGGATGTAAAGGCAGGCACTGTGATGATGTCGAATGTGTAAATATAAGATGACTGTTTTCTCACGGAGTTTGTAACAAAGCACGTTTGCACGTTTGAGTTAAAGGGTTGACCTGGTCTAACTACAATACCCCAGTTAGATTGAATTGAGCAATGACATATTTATTCCTACACCCCCGCCCCCTCGTCCTCCAGTCATCCCCCTTATGCAAGAATCGATTGTGAGCCCAAGAGGTATAGTGTTTTACATTCCTCCACCAGGCAAGTGTTGGTACAAGGTGGCCTGCCGTCAGGCGTGAACAAACATCTTGACCTTTATGTAAATCACACGTGATGGCTTTTTGACAACCCTTTCACGGCACAGCGCAGGGTAGAGTGAGACAATTATCAAGACCATTCACCGCTATCATGTTGAGAAGGGGTGGGGGGATGAGTGCCACTGGCGTGTGTGCGAATCGTGCCATCAGTAGAATGGGATAATTAATGGACGTCGTGCTGAAAGGGGTCAGGGTAGATAGGTGACTCATCGTGCGTGTGTAAAGATTTTTAATGGTGTGCTCTCATTAGTGTACAAGTATACTCAAGGTTAATGCGCTGCCGTCATTGGCT
>JBCFYV010000024.1:5528933-5556519 GCA_039000515.1 Timema cristinae
AATGGATGAGTTTTTTTGGTAAAAAAAATTTGGGTTTAATTTGTGTAGTGTCAAAGGGGAAATGATAATGAAAACAACCCAGTTGGAAACGCTTACATGGGATCTGTTTTCCCACCGGCAGCTCATTACTTGGAGTAGCCGCACGTACAGGGGGGTTATCGAACTTTGGATTCACATACCCAGGCCCTAAACATTGTCTGTTTTCCCGAATGGTGGAATGCGGGGGAAAAACTTTGTAATGAGAATAGGTTTTTTGAATAAATTAAAAAAAAACCTTTAAATACAAAAAAAGTAATTTGACATCCGCACGGACCTTCTCACGCTGTTGTTTAAAAATTTATATATTTACCAAAACTCAAATATATGTAAATACACTAGCAAACCCAAGCAAAAATTGAAACATTTTTTCAGTCCCGGTTCTTTTTTTAAAATTTTTATTTTCAAAAAATTTAAATTTCCCTCTTGCTGTTTGGACCAATAAAAAAGATGATATTGGGTCCACAGGTCAACACTTGTATTAAAATTTTGATTTCCCGGTTAAAGTTTTACCTTTTTATTCGGTGTTGCACCCCTTCAAGTCATAGCAATGCTATTAAATTCCTTAATAAAAAATTTTTTTGTAAAATTTAAAACTGTAAATTTTGACTATTACTAAATAAAGGAAAAGTTTAAATTGGTGTACAAACATTTCTCCAAAGGGGATTTAAGGAAAAATAACATACCTTTTTTGAGAGACTTAATTAATTAAATTATTTTAGGCAATAAGAATATATTATTGCTTTAAAATAAATTAGTATTCTGTAAACAAAGGGGTCACAAAATTGTATTATTTTTGCCAATATTTATAAACTATTGGGTTTTAAAAAAATATATTTAAAAAAATTTTTATTTTTTTTTTTTAATAGTGCTACAATTTGCAATGATAAGTTTTTTTATTATATCAGTATGTGTTTTTTTTCCCTCAATAAGTGGGAGATATAAAAATTTTCTGTTTCGTGAGGACCCTAAATTTCATTTCAGGGAAAAATTGAAAATAGCCATTTGGTTTAGAATTTAACAACACCTACATAAGAATTCTAATAAAAATTGTTAAAGAAATTTTTGAGAAAATATCAATAAGGGTTTTTTTTTTACGGTCGCAATACTTTTCCTTTAGTGTTCGAAAATTTAAAAATCTACATATATTTGCTATAGCTTGGGGTTTATAAAAATGGTTTCAAAAAAAAAATTTGTACAGAACTAGACCCACAATTTTTAACGATAAGTAATTTCATACTCAAATAGCTCGGAGATAAATAAAAATGCGAATTTACGCACCAGACCGGAACCCTTAAAGCCATTTTGCCAAAATATTGAGATAGCAATTTTGCTTGTAATATTTATTAATTTTTTTGAAAAAAAAATTAATCAATATCACTAAGCCGATTTTTAGAAATTTGATTTTTTCTTTTTTCCCCCTTCAGTAAACTACCCTTTAATTTTAGGGTTAGATATCCAATTCCAAAAATCTGGGGGCAATCATTTAAAACCCTAGATACCAAGTTTTAGCAAAATTAAAAAAAAAACACTTTTTTGGATTCATGGGCTCATAAAACGTCGACATTAATCAAATTTAATTTTTTTTACGATCGCAATACCTTCTCTACCTTAAATATAGCGAGAAAGTAAAAAGAACAACTATAGCTGAAAAAGCCCAATTAGCAAGCTATAAAGTGGCTGAGTTTATTAGCAATAAAGGTGCAGCCTCACACCATTGTTGAGTATTTGATTTTGCCTGCATGCAAACAAATTATTAGATCCATTTTAGGAGACGCAACTAGGAAATAAATATATTTTATCCCATTGTGAAACGATACAGTTTATCTTCGTATTGATGATATGTTGAAAGGTGTAGCTGAAAATTTGAAATGACTGTTGAATATTCACCCTGCAGCTGTACAGCCACATCAGGGGTTGTTAACGATGATGAAATGATTGCAATTTTTTTGTCGTTCATAGAACTACTTGACACGCCTACAGGATTTAGATATATTCAAATGTATCTCTGAGCTTTAGTGAACAATGGATTGATATGCTGGAAAAATTGCTTTTCTGTCTGTACAGACGGTTTTACCAGTAATGCTTGGACCCAGTCCGAGTTCTTGCTGCAAGAAATAAAACAAACCTTTCTGAACGTAGGCTCCCCCTCACTGTTTTATATATTGTGTGGCTCTAACGGCATTCTCCATCAATATTTATAAATTGTTCTCCTGATTTCTCTTTTTTAAATAACTCAACAACAGAGCTATCTTATATTTTTTTTTAGTTGGGGTAGCCTCAGTCCCTTTCCAAGGTGTTCGTGTACTTTTATAGTTTATTTATGTGTTGAACGCTTTGTGCTAACTAACTCTTTAAATTGTAGAATCAGTTGTCATTAACAATAATTGCTAGATAGCTAATTAAATTCATTCTTGGTAACAGTAAACATATTTGTTACCCAGGGTCTCAGCGACTCAGCGAGGTACTAAAAGACCATTCAACTGTACAAGCCGGGCTGGTATGACCAATATGTGCTGGGTTGATCAAACAAGTGGCACAATCAATGGATAGCCTTGTCACTAAGAGGTCAGTAACACATTTTATTGATTAATAGATTAATTAATATATTTTTTTTAACAAATAAACAGTTTATCTAATTAATTTTCCAAGGCCAAGATATCCCTCATCTATTTATTTTAAACAAGCGTAGTAAAATATTAGTTCAAGAGCGTTAGATTTGTATGCATAGTAAATAATAGAAAATGGTTGCAATTATATATATATATAAAATAATAAAATATTAGATATATACTACAGAAATGCGTGCTCACAATGTTCTATGTCTACAATTTGTATTAAACTTAATGATGATGTTATTTTACTTTATTAAGATGCGAAAAAAATCTTCTAATGGCACTTATACAGATTAATTACATGTTGTATACAAATTTTAAACAATAATAAAGGCAGATTAATTAAAATTTGATCGTATGATGAATTATGTATGATGCTATTTACAGATTAATATGATCGTTTGGTGCCTTCTGTGTGTCATTATGTACTGATGAATTATGAATTAAGTTATGTTATTAAGTATTATTTAATCATACGGTTTAACTTATTTGACAGAGAGTGAGAGGCCTGAATGTTGGCTTATTAAAATGTCTTGAATTTATGGTTGGCCTGCTGTTTCACAAGGCACTGCGAAGATTAATAGTTTAGTTTTAGGTTAACAAGCTCTTGGTATAAAACTACGAAATGTTAAATCTTAATAAAGGAAAGAGGAATGAGTTATATAGTCTACATTTATTTTAGGATAGGTGGATACTGGATAGGTATTGGATGAAGAGGTGAGTATTAGAGGTAGAACAGGATCATTTTTCAATTTCAAAATTTTTTTTAGGGATAGGTACCAGAATAAGTTTTATACGTATCTAGGTTAACGATTGATGGTTCAATATTTTAGGAGAGATAAATGATCTAGAAGTGTATTAGAAAATGGTCGTGAGGATATCTGGTTAGATTCCATTCCGCATCCAGTCTTATAGTTTGTCTTGTTTAAAAGTATGGGTTTATTAACCGAGATTTGAGAACGCCACTCCCACATTGGATGTTCAACATAATGTAATGTCTAAAAAAACCCTGTCTTATATAAGTCACAAGTAAAGTGTCCTTCTAATTGAGCAACGAAGCATTTTAGGCCTAAATTTAATCCCCTCGAGTAAAGGTTTTGTCAATTCCCTCACAATGTGCTAGAAAAAACATATATTTTATTTGCGTATTTCGTGGAGGGAGAGTGGAAAACCATTTAGGAAAAACCACCCTCAGTTCACCCGACCGATATTTGAACCTCGATCTCCCCGTATTCGGCAGTCTAGCTCAACACGAAACAAGCACGTTAGCTAACTACGTCAACGAGACGGGTTCCAACTTTTTCAAAAATTTTTCATAATTTATTTTTGGTAGGTGCCACTTTATTAACTACATTCGGTTTTTATGTATTCTTCAAGATAGGCTATTAACTAATGACAAACCATAAAAGAATGGACGCCATACCTCATTTGCACCTCGTTTCTGATTCGCCCTGCTTAGAGTACCTTGAGTAGATCTAGTTATTGTGATTCTAAAAAAATCTTATTTTGTTTAGCTTGTGATGACCTTGCTCATTAATAAAGAAAAAAGGGTGTTATGTATACTATTACTCCACTCGTCTTTCATCCAGTTAGATGGCTGTATTGATAAACAAAGATGAAAGAACAGCTATGAATTATGAAAGCTATAAGAGATTGGGGGTGGTATGGAAGAACGTATAGTGAATGCTTGTGGACCGATATGTGGTCCCATGCACATCCACACTAGTGTCAAAAAAGCATCTACTTAGTCAAGTTCTTGCATACGGCCCTGATTTGCTGGAGTTGCTTCTTGCATGTCATGAAAGAAATGAGTGAGAATCGAGAATTAGTGTCATTTGTTCTTCCTCTAAAGACAACCCTAATAAACATTTAATCTCAGCATGGGCCATTAGTGGAGATAGCAAAAAGGGTTGTTTCTTTCCCGATACCGAAGTAAAGTATCGAGTAGAAAATACTATTATCGAAAGGAAAATACTTATATTAGTAAAGTATAGATACTTTCTTCACATCCTTACAGATAAGGTGTCAGGAGGTGGACTGGGTAAAACTTTCTTAAGATAGGGATATATGTTTGTACCTTTTAAATAATAAAGTATGATAAGAACCCTTAATAAAGCGATACTGGAAGTTATGTAATAAAAAATAGATAAACACAAAGGTGGACTAATAACTTAAATAACCAGGAACTACACGATATTGCTTGTTTGAACATCAATTAACATTGTTTTATTCTATTTACACAGTGTTAAACTCTTCAAAGGACAATAAACGTGTTAAAAAAGGTATTTCAAATTAAACTACAGATACAGAGATCCCAGGTTCAATCCCCGGGGTTTCCATAAGTTATTTGTGAAGCAAATGGGTCTGGAACGGAGTCAAATTCAGCCTCGTGAGGTTTAAATGGGGAGATACTTGAATAAACAGGGTGTGGTTCTTGTCTAGAAAACTGAGATCAATGGCTGGGGTTCATCCGTGCTGACCACTTGACACCATCTATCCACAACATAATATCCCTATCATCGCTAACGGTGGCCCGGCCGCTCGGTTGTTATAGATAAAATCTCGGTCACGCCTGGAGTTGTGGAGTTAAAGACTTTTTACTTCCAGATTTAGATTCAGTAAATATAAAACATACACTTTGTCCTACAGTAAAAAGTTCAAGGCTGCTACTAAAACATGTATAACTTATTTAAGTGAAAGTGTTTTTTGAAAAGTTAATAACAATGATTATTGAAAACGCTGGGCTAGAATTCCTAAATGGCGTATTCCATTACTTACCTACTTTCTAGCAAATTTGGAACTTAAAAGTTCCTCGCCCTAATTAATTATTTGCAACCATTAACTATAGTGAAACCAGTCTTAACTGGACGCTTTATTAAACGAAAATGTGTCTTAAACGGAAATATTTTCCGTTCCCTTGAATGAAAAAATGTTAAATTCCCTGGATTAAACGGAAACTCTCCAATCCGGAAACAGAAATCAAAATAAAGCCTTTGTATGTAGAACCTCCAATGTCTCAGAGTGCATCGTCTAGACAAATTCTAGGCATCCTATACATTCTACAGAATATGGTTCTCTCTCTCTCTCTCTCTCTCTAACTCTCTGGTTATTTTAAGAGTAGTGGAGATGTTAAGTCGGGGATATTTCCTTTTTCCTTCGTAGATCTTTTGTTACCTTGCTTACAGATTTTTGAACTGTAATTGCCCCTTGATTGCTATCTCTGTTCTTCCCAGTTTCCACGCTAGTGACTTGTCAATCATCTTTGGAATTCAGCATTTAACAGTACAGCACTGCATGAATTAAAATTAAAAATTTTTTGTCTCTTCCTAAATTTTTACTCAAGGACAAATTATAGTGTTAATAAACAAATGAGTACGGTATTTAATCTAATCTCAATTACGTTCATGTCCCCGATTTAATTTTCATACACACCTTCATTAAAAAGAAACCTGGATTTAGCGGAAAAATATCCCGGACTATTGCGATTCCGTTTAAGGCTGGTTTCACTGTTTCACTTTTTTTGGCAATCTCCCAATTTGGTTGGATGGTTTTTAATGTGTTTAGTTTATTTATTTTGTTTTCAGGAATTTGTTTTTTGGGCTAAATATAGAAATATTTATTTTTTTTTAATCCCTTTAAATAAATTTAAATTTTTTTTTAAAATTTTAAAAAACTAAAAAAGCTGTAACGTTCTGGTTTTATTTCCGCGATGGGGCCTATTAAAAAATTTTATGTTAAATTACATTTCATTTTACTGTTTTTTATTGCTGAAATCATTTAAATTAATGCAAAAATAGATCTGTTGAACTATAGGGGGGCTAGCGCGGACGGGTGTTGCTAACCCCAAGTGAGTTCTCTCCCAACCCCCCAACTAACCCCCCCAAACCCCCAAACTGAACACTAACCACAACTTTATGTTGCACCATCCCTTTTTTAATTCCTTGTCATGGAACTTCGAAAAGGTTTATTTTTGAAAAACAAAATACAAACAAAAACATCTCTGTGCAAAACCGAACTTCGAGAGCCGGAAAAAACTCAAGTTCTTTTTAAAATCCTTTTTGAACCATCGAGAAAAAAAAATTATTATTTGAAAATATTATTGTAAAACTGACTTGACTGGTGTCCGTGCGTGACGTCACTGACAGGGGTTTTTTGCCTTCTTAGAAGAAGAAGTGCTTTAAGCGTTTTTTTAAATATACTTATAATTTAAATGAAATAAGATATGTTTATAAAATTGGACGATATTTTGTCAATGCTTTCACATATTTTCGGGGGAAAACAATTACATTACAAACCCCCCCAAAGTGTATCGAAAGTAGAGCCCTAGTCGTATACTTTTTGAACCTTTGCTAAAAAAAAAAAAAAGAAGAAAGACGACAAAAACATTTTTCGCCCCCCCTGTAAAAATTTCACAAATAAAAAATATTTGAAACACCTGTATAAAATTTCACAAATTAGATAAATTCCAATTTTTGGAACACTCGAAAATGTTGTTCTTAAATGAAAATTTTTTGAAGTGGTGTTTTCCGACTAAAGTTTAATGAATTAATATATATTGAAGTTATATAAAGAAAAAATTAAAATATAAAATGTTAATAAAAAAGTTGAAATTAGAAAACAAATACAAGATTAAAATTGTTTAATAAAATTTTACAATTAATTGAAATAAAATAATATAATTTATTATAAAACATTTGAATTTAATATAAAAATATAAATTTAATCATTACTAAAAGAAATTTTTTTTTTAAAAAAAACAAAATTCGTTGCTATTACGTCCTTAAGATTGATTAAAATACATTAAAAATTGTTAATAAAAAAAAAATTTAATATAATTGCACTAAACAAAGTGTCTTTTAATATTTATTTGGTTTAAACCTTCGTTGCACTTTTTATTCATTTCAAGCCTTCACGGACCCCTTTTAATTTTTAGATTACGATGACGATCCTTCGGGGTCCACTTTTACTATTTTTTAAAAAACTTAACAAACACTCTTAATGCTACACATACCCTTTTAAAAAGCCGACTCCAAAATTTGCTATATAGCCACTATTATCTCTTTTAAAACCCGAGGCCAAATTCGCTATATGACCTTCATTAAATTACATTTACAAAAAAAACTCAATTACTTAAAAAATATAAATTTTCATTGTTTCGGACAGAGAAAAGGGTAAAACAGAACATCTGAATCACCTTTCCAAAATCTTTATTTATGAGAAAAACCAAACTCAAAAAAAATTTTAAAAAACTTGAAATATATAGACGATAACTTGAATCAAAAATATTTTAAATTTATTTTTTTCCCCTTTTTAATTTAATAATGAATTTCTCTTATTGAGAAAATCTTTAACTGATCTTTTTTAATTGATTTTAAAAACTTTTTATATTTCCCATTTGCCCTTGGGTTTTTTAAAAAAAGAAATTTTAACAAAATCTTTAAAGTAGCCTAATTAGGGCAAAACCCCTAAAGCTCCATCCTTTTAAAACATTTCATTTAAAATTTTCACGTAATCACAAATACCCTTTTAAAATTCTTACAATCTCCCCAAACTTTAAATTTTAATCCCGAATTAACCATTGGATATTTATCGCATATTATTTAGTGGAAATTAAGGCCTTTGCCTCTTTATTTAATGACTTTAAAGGCTGCGTTTTGCTAGCTCTATGTTTGTGAAAACCCGCTACCTGAACTTGGTGATGTGTGACTCCCACTTAAAAAAAAAAAGAAAATTTTTCTCATGGCTTATTACATCTAATCCATGCTTTTAATACACCTCAAATTCCTAAAATCAATTTCCTCAACCTGCTAGATCCCCCGGCCATCCTTAAACTCATAACGCGATTAAATTAAACTAGATCATGGCTTCCCCAAACTAAGACCTATCTGAAAAAAAAACCCCAACTCCCCTTTCCAACCTATATTCTAATATAAAATTTCCTAATTTGTGTTTATCAACAAAAAGGGGTAACGTCCCAGATTAATAAAAAAAAACAAAATTTTGTTGGGCCCACTCCTGGAAGCAGGAGAACTAAAAATAATATAAAAAAAAAAAAATATAAATAAACTTTTGCTCGACTAATTTTTAACAAAAGCACGACGACTCAAATGCTCGAGACCTCTGGGTGTGCTCGGGAACTTTTACCAATATTACAAAGTCAAGTTACAATGGTTGTTGTAGACTTCCCAAAAGGGTTGAGAGTATTTAAAAAAAAAAAAAAAAAAAAAATAGCAATTTAAAAACAATGGATCATAAAAAAAACAAAAAAGTCTAATTAGTTTAAAAAAAAAAAAAAACAATTTTTTTTGAAACTTTTGGGGTTATTTTTTATCATTATTGTTTCCCTTTTTACTACACCCCAAAACCTACCAAAGGATACCCAAATAAATAAAAGGGTTTAATAGACAAAATAAAAAAGGGTATTACAAAAATTCTTAAACAAAGTTAAACAATTAAATGAAAATCCCCAAAAAGGGTTTAAATTTGGGAGTTTTAAAATATATATAAAATAATAGATTTGAAAGAAAATAATAAAAGTTAGGCTAAACTTTTAAAAAAATATATTTTTGGAAGACAAAAAAAAAAAAGTATTGTTGAGGAACAAAAAAAAAAAAATCAAAAAATTAATATTTTTCTAAAAAATAAAAATTAATAAATTCCCCGGGGAAAGTAGAGTTGATGTATTTAGTTTTTCTGAAAGTTTTTGCAGTTCATGCTTAAATAAAAAAAAAAGAGAAATAACATATATTTAAAATTTTGAATTTTTGGGCTGGCCCACCAATGAATTTTACCCATTTTAAACAAAATGTCTGAAGTCTGTTTCCTTTTATTTATTCAAACTCGTCCACTTTTGAAAAATAAAACTCTATTCTCTCCAACCTTAATTTTCCCATTTGATACTTGTACTTTTACTTTCAAACCCTTGTTCCACTTGAAAACTAAATTTAATTAGGAGCATAAAATTTTTGCCCATGTTAAATGACACCCCGGGAAGAAAAAAGCCTCATCCTTTCAAAAAATGTTCTCAGTTTTAAACTTAAAAAACTTCTATTTTCTACTAAGTCCAAAGAAAAACTAATACAAAAAATAAAAGAAAAAGTGTTGGCTATAAAACTGTTTAAAAATAAGATACAAATTTATCAGATTTAATATATCCCAGTTTTCTTAAGAAATTAAATGTTTTTTTTAAATCTGTCCAATTGAAATGCGCGCTTTTTTGGAAGTCTTTTTTTTTTTTTCTCTCTTTTTTTTTTACTATTTTCAAGCACGGACTCGCCACTCATTTGTTCATCAATCTGCAAAATGCGTTAGAATAAATCATGGCTGCACCCAAATAAATAAAAGAGCAACAGACCCTTTGGAAGGGAAATTTAAAATTTTTAAAAAAAGTAAGGGTTTTTTTCCTTGGGGCAAAATTAAATTTTTTTAAATTTTTTAAAACAGTTTAATGTTCAAAATTTTTTTTCCTTTTAATTTTTTTAAAAGGGTGCAAATATATTATTTGTCACGCCGGCACACAGCATTTTTCAAACGAAAATAAAACCCAAAACTATTTACAAAGCTGGAAAAATTAAGGAAATAAATGGGAGGGGGGCAAATAACGTTACGTAACCCAATGAAAAGACCTCAACCCACTATCTAAAAAAAAAGCTTTTAAACAAGACTACTCGCCTCTTATTTCCACTCACCTTAAAAATACTGTAAAAAGCATCAAGTGCTTCAAATTTAAACTCTCTAGATATCTTAGATCTTACTCTTCAGCTTATCAGCTTCTCTGTGTTTTTTTAATACTGAATCAAAATCATTGAATTTATTGCCTTTAATTAATTGAATTCAAATAAACCCCCCCCCAAAAAAAAAATTAAAAACCTTATCTTTATTAAAAAAAATGCATCTTTTATGAAAAAAATTTTTTCGTTTCCAAGATCGTCTATTTTTTAATAAAAATTTTCCCAACTTTTTTCTTAAATTGAAATTTATAAATTTTTAAACTCAAAATTTCCCTGTTAGCCCAATTTTTATTCAAATTTTCCTAAACAATAGTTTACAATTAAAAAAAATTTTGCCTACTCTTGAAAATACTTAGACCCCAACTTCCCCCTGTGATTTAGGGTTTTCACGTCCCCAGCTGAAAAACTTATCCCAAACCCCCCACCCACCTTTATCCGATGTTATCCCTTGCATGCTTTAAGGGTCCATACCCCCTCCTTTCTGTTCCCTATTTTTATTTGTACAATTTCTAAAATTATGCTAAGCCCCAAAAGTTATTAAATTTAAAATTTATAAAAATTTTTTTTTTTATACTTAATGTACCGGTTTGACTCTGACTTTTTGAACTAATAAAAATAAGTGATTTTATCTTTCGTGGCCAAAGTCAGTTTGTTTGTCGTCTTGCTTTTCGATGTGGGGAAAGACAATAATGCCGACCACCCGTTTAAGTGCCGAGGAATGAATGTTAGAATTTTTTTTACAACCCTCTCAAATTTTTTCAAAAGAAGGTTTAACTTCCTTTTCAAAACTAAAAGATTATTCACTTTTCATGTTTGGTGTTTTGGTTTCTTTACAATTTCATTTTGAGGTGTTTACCCTCCTTACCACTTCAAAAAAAACGCAGTTGCCACAGAAAGTGGTGACTTTTCAACAGTATTTTTGCTATTATTGTGTACAGATCCAGGTTCGAACCTTGCTTCATTTTACTTTTTTAACTGTAAATAAAACCCTTTTCCACCCTTTAAATTAAGTAGCTGAAAAAATTTTAGATATCTGTCTTGCTATAAAGGGTTTTCTTCTGAAACATTAAAAACACCTCAAATTTTAAAGTCTCAGGGTCTTAATTTTAAGTATACATTTTGCCTATTTGATATTTTCCCTGTTGGTCCTTCTATGTAAAAAGAACTTTTTTAAATTCCTTATTCAAAGCTGATGATAATTGATGATTTTTTACAAGAACTAAGGCCCATTTACGTATTCAATGGGTTTAAGAATCTTTTTATCATGATCCGGGGTTGCTTCTCTGCGTATTTTTTAATTTTTTTTACGAAAGATGTAATTTAGTTTGATGATCTATTTCTAACCTTGCTTTTCTATTTAAAATTGTTTATTTTACAATTTCCAAAAGCAAAACCCTTCTCTTGCACGGGAAATATTCTTTTACGTCGCTGTTTTTGTGCTTTTTTTTTTAAATTTATTAAAAATTTTTTTTTAAAAACTTTTCTTACTACAACAAATTATTAAGTTCCCCTTATTTCACTTTTTTAAAATTTAAATCTTTAATTAACTGCAAATTTTTTTACTTTTACAATCCGAAATTTAAAGTTTATTTTAATTGCCTCCGGGATCAAATATTTTTTGTGAGTCGATCTTTTAAATATGTGTCCCTGAAAATGGTGGTAAAATTTAAAAATTTTTGGGGGTTTAAAAGTATTTGTTTGGTTGTGAATGGGGGGTTCCTGAAATTTTTTTATTTCTATTAGTTTGTCTATCACTAGAATTTTTTTCCCCTCGAAGGTCCTTGGTTCCTATCCTGTCGATATCTATTCTAGGATTGGATATTTTTCTTTTTTGCTCGGGTATTGGATAATTATTTTGATATTTCGCCCTTTTTGTCCATTATTAATTTTTTTGAATTGGGGGTTTGTTTTTCCCTATGCCTATCAATATTTTTTGTTTGTCTGATCATTGATTTCTTTTTTTCATTGATATCTTATCGTCAAATGCCTTAATACTCTCTTACTTCTTTGATGTTTGTTTATTTATGCAATGAGACGTCTTGTACTGGGTTGGAAAAGATTCTTTAAAAAAAACCCTATCAATTATCCTCTACTACGGGTATCGCAAATTTTTCCCCTGTGTTAAAATTTTTTTGAAATATTCATCATAGTCCACCCTTGTCGTTATTTTTCCCATAAAAATTTAATTGTAGAAAATCACCCTGCATATTTTGGACCAATATTTTCCAAAATTTTTCCCCTAGTGCTCGTAGTCCCCCAAATTCACTCTTATACATCTGTCCAGGATTTCGCCTCATTTCTAGGCCTGAAAAAAAACTCTATTTTTACTTTTCATTTATTCTTTTTCCTTTAAATCCTTTCTACTTTTTTTAAAAGTACTGCTGAAATGTTTTTCCCCCTTTTCCTTTTAAAATTTTTGGATAAGTGTTAATGACGTTTTTTCTTAGTCCTTAGCAAATAGGTTGGTAGTATCGTGTAAGTTACTAGATTCCCCTAGATTGTTTGATTTTCAACCCAAAATCGGGAAGTTTTTTATCATTTTTTTTTTGCCTTATTTAGATCCCCTCTATCTTTCTTTAATTAAAATTTTATTTTTGGTCTTGCTGAGAATAAATACTGTTTTACTCATTTTTTTCCTTTTATTGGTTCTACCCGAAGGGCCCAATTTCCCAACTTTAATTTTACTTCCTTTAACCCCTTTAAAGTTCTAGTTCTATTTTTTCTATTTTATTTTTTTTAGCTAAATCTGTTCCATTAACTTGAATGTCCTTTCCTTAATTTTTTATGCTTTTCAATCAAAAACTGTTTTTTTTTTCCCGTTCTATCACTTTTTTTTCTACCTCATTAGCTGTAGCTAAGTTTTGATGAACTGTCTCTAATTGGTCTATTTTTTTTCTCTACTAACAAATCTCTGATCACAAACCCCTTACTTAACTCTATTTTAGCACTTGTTTTTTTATTGTTTTTTAAGTTTAGTCTGATTTGTATCTATTTTTTGAAAAATTTCCCGGGGATTTGCATATATTTTTGATTAATTTCGGTTTTTACATGTATTTTTCCGTTTAGTTTCCTGGGTATTTATCTTTTTTTTATTAGTTTCATCATTATTTTTGTTTGTTTCCCCGGATTTTTTATTTTCCCTTTTAGTTTCCCATTTCTCGCTACCCTTTGTTGTAACATTTCAAATTTGGGGTTAAATCTACTACTGGGTTTCTCCATTTTTTGTTTCCCCATTCTTTTCTCTTTCTTCCTATCTACTGTAACATTTTTTTCTTTTTCTGTCCCATCTCCTTCTCTCTCTCCCCCTGCAAAGCTCTCCCTTTCCCGTTCACTTTCTCTTATTTTCCCCATCTGATTTTTCTGATCTAACTATTCCTAGGTCATTTTCAGCTGCTCTTAGAATAGTCTAGCGTCACTATTATCATTTGAAAACTGATTTTTTAAATTTTTGTTCCCCTTACTTTAAAACAAAAAAAAATTTATACTGTTTCCACCCCCAAAAGCAAAAAGACAAAATTATTTTTCACTATTTAATTTAAGTTTTTTGATGACTTATCTGTGATCTTTTTTAGACCGTCTCCACCCCCTTTTCTCCTTTGGTATGGGAAGTGCTTCTGCGGGCCTCGCGCTGCTTCCGCTTATCCCGCCTCGGCTTTTCTTACTGCTTATCTTGGCCTCGGCTTGTTACTTTTATTCGGTTTCGGCGTTGCCTCTACTGTTTTCCTCGGGAGGGATTTCGTGGGGATCTCGGGGGGGATCTTTGCTGTATCTCGGGAGATAATTCGTGCTGTATCTCGTGCTGTATCTCGGGGAGGTATATTGGTTGTATCTGGGGGGGTAATTCGTGCTGATCTGGGGGGAGATAATTCGTGCCCCTAATTTGGGGAAGCCAATTGTAACGTTCGGGTTTTAAACGTTACCGCGAGGGGCGCCTATTGAAAAATTATGATTAAAAATTTTTTTATTTTGACATGTTTTTTATTGCTAAAACCCATTTTAATTAATGCAAAAATAGATCAGGGTTTGAACTATACGGGGGGTAGCGCGGACAGGTGTTGCTAGACCCCCAATTGAGTTCTCCCCCAACTCCCAACTAACCACCCCCCAACCCCCCAAATGAACACTAACCACTAACTTTATGTTGCACCATCCCTTTGTATATTTTTCCCCTTTGGGGCATGGAAGCTTCGAGAAGGTTTAGTTTAGAAAAAACAAAATACAAGACAAAAACATCTCTGTGCAACTCGAAGCTTCGAGAGCCGGAAAAAACTAAAATTACATTTTAAAATCTTTTCTTCGAACCATCGAAAAGGAAGTTTTATTTTGAAATATATATATTGCCCCAAACTGACTTGCCCCTGGTGTCACGTGCGTAAACGCCCACAAAGTGGTTTTTTGCCTTCTTTAGAAGAAGAAGTTTTTTAAGCGCCTTTTTAAAATACTAAAAAAATTTAAATGAAAAAAAATTTATTTTATAAAATTAGGACGATATTCTTGTAAATGCTTTCACATCCCTTTTCGGGGGCAAATAAAATTTCTTTTCAAACCCTTGGGGGTTATTGAAAGGGGAAAAGAAAAAAAAATTTTTCCTGTGAAAAAAAGCGTTTTGGGTAAAACAGAATTTTAAAAATAAGGGGGGTTTAAAATTTTTTTAAGTAAAAATTTTTATTCGATAGAAAATTGCTGACTTTGAAATACATTTTTTTGGAATACGGGGGCCTAAGTGAAAATTTTGGTTTTGCTGTTTTTTTTAAAAAATTTTGGAAAATTTCCTTTGGTGGGGGAATTTTGGGGGAGTTTAAATAATAAAAATTTATTGATGCGCAACAAAAAATTTGTTTTCCTGAATATTGATATAAAAAAGGGAAAGTAAAAAGTGAGTTTGAAAATTTTTTTGCAGGTCCCAATCATTTGTTCCGGCAGCCCAACCACCCCCGGGGCTTTGGCCCTTTGCTTCTACAACTTACAGCGTGCTGGGGAACCCGGGAGTACCGACTACAATTTTTTTCCGAGATGGTGTGGTTCACAAAAGGGACAATTTCTTTTAGTTTGCAAAATTAAGGGCCCAACTAAACGTTCAAATATAACGAATTAAGAAATACAAACTTATTTTTGGGGTTCCCCCCAAAAATCCTAGGAAATTAATTCTTTTATATATATTCATCCCAATTTTTTTTTTTAAAATTTTATTTCCAAAAATCTCGGGGGTTTTTTACCAAATTGGTTAAAAAAAAGGAAAAAACCCCATGCACCCGGAAAAAAAAAATTTAAAATTAGGAAATACACAAATCAAAATTCAAAAAAAAGTTTAAATTTAAAAAAAAAAAAGGGGGGACAAAAGGGGAAATTTGTAAAAACTAACTGGGGAAAATTTGAACTAATAGGCAGACTGAGGTCTTAAATGAAACCCAAAAACTTTTAATTTTCGTATAATTTTCCCATATCAGGAGAATAAAATTTTATCGGGTAGAAAATAATAAAACAAACGAGGAAAAATTTAAACTTTTGTCGTTACCTTTTTGTATAAACACTGGGGTTTTCCCGCTAACACAGTGTCACAAAAAAAAAAAAGGCCCTCCTGCAAAAAAATCCTTGAGACGCCCTTCCCTTTGGGGTGAACGGGTTTTTTACCCCCCCTTCCCCTTTCCTAGCTATTTTTTAAAATAGGGGGCCCCAGAAAATAAAAATCTTCCAGGCGGGTTTTTTAAAAGGGGAGAGGAGAGAAAAGATTTTCCCACCAAAACCCCATACATTTTTTAAACCGAATGGGGGGTTGGGGGGGGGGGGAAAATATTTTCTATTTTCCAGCCTTCAAAAAACAACCGAGCAGCTCGATGGGGGAGCACGATGAGCTGCCTCGGACCAGAAGGGCAGCTTCACCCCAAAAATTTTTTTCAAAACCCAAGGCCCACTCAAAAGGACCCCCAAAAATCAAAACCCAAAAAGATAAGGGCAATCTTTCTCTCTCATTTAAAAGAAAAAGAGAAACGCATCGGTTAGGGGAACTGACCCTAGTTTTTGCACGTAAAAAAGGGGGCACAACAAAAATAGTAATCAATAATAATGCACAACGGGGGTTTGACATTAACCATTAAAGAAAAATATTGTGAACAAAATGGAAAACAACTGTACCCCAAAAAATGGTCCCAAAAATTTAAAAAAATCCCCCCCAAAAAAAGTTGAAAGAAATTTGGAAGAATGCTTAAAACATCGTTTTTTACTTTTCCATGCATGAAGGGAAAAAAATTAAAGGGGGGTTGGGTTCCCTTCGGGAAAACAAAACGTTTTTAGCCCCAAAAATATATTGTTGCCACAAACACCAGAAGGTGCCATTTTTAAGGCAACAAGGGCTTAATCTTGCCTGCCACACCTGAGGCGACAAAAGGGGTTATCTACACATCCAACATAAAACCCCCCTGGTTTTTCAGGAAAGAATACCCCGGTAAGAGCAAATTACACAATTGGGTTTCCATTTTTAAATTTCCCATAAAAAGCTTTCCCAAACCCCAAATTTATTTTGATTGTGGGTATCTTCTACAACAAAAAAAGGAATAAAGAACTTGTATCAAAAGGGAACTAAGCCATGTTTGGTAAAGCCATTGGCTACCAGTTTTTCGGGGCCTATTTTTCACAGTAAAAGCAAGAAAGGGAAAAAATTTAGTTTTTAAAAAATCATGAAAAAATTAAAATTTAAAAAAAAAATTCCGGAGCCCAATTTAAAAAAAAAACCAAAGAAAAAGATAGTGTTTTGGGAAAATTTTTTGTAGGGGCAAGCACCCAAAACCTTTTGTTCATCAATGTTAAGTGTAGGAAGGACAGCTAGCAAAGGTCTTTAATGCAAACATTGGGAAAAATTATTAAATTTTTTGTAAAACTTTTAAAGTAAACTACTTGCGGAGAAATAAATTAATTTTTCAAAACGTTAAATTTAGTAAATTTTCCCACCAATGTTTGCAATAAAAAACCCTTAGATAGTTGACACTAATTTCACCCCCATATTGATCTCAAAACTCCCTGTGAGTGAATTATGAACTTTTTTATAAAAAAAACCATACCTAAGATTATTAAGGATTTTCCCCAAATTTTAAAAGGGGTTTACCCAACAATCTGTTGGTTCCAAAGATTAAAAAAAACCCATATATCCGGTTTGGGGAAAAATGAGAATTGTAAAAATCCGCCGAGCTTGAAATTATTAACGGGGCGGTAGGGGAAATTTTGGGGCAGGTCCCCCAAAAAAGGAAGACTACGGTTCCAAACTCCAGAAAATTTTGAAACTCCCACAGAAATTGCAAAAAAAAAGAATGGGGAAAAATTTTTACAGTGTATAAAAATTCAAAAAGGGGCAAGAAACCCAATTTTTTATTTTTTAAAACCTTCTCAGTATATATTTTTATTTTGAAACTGAAAAATTTAAAATTTTTTTGCTGAAGATTTTTAAAAATTTTAAAAAAGAAATAATTTAAAAAAAAGGTTTTTTTTTAAATTTCAAACACTCAACATTTTTAAATTTTGTAAGAATTTTTTGAACTTTTTTCAACTGAAAAATAAAATTGATCATGTTCAAAATACGTGATCAATCAAGTATCGGGGGTGGATCTTTTGAAATGAAAGCCTGTGTGAAAATTTAAATCTACTTCCGAAAAAATTGGCAAAAAAAAAAAAACCTTTTCCCCCTAAGCGCTGAGGAAAACCCAATGTTTTTACATTTTCCCAAACCTAATTAAAAAACAACTCTTTTGTTATTATTTTTAAAAAAAGTCGTAAAGTTTTTTTAGTAAAACTTGATTAATGCAAAACTCACAAAAGAAAAAGGAAAAACTGTATTTTACGTTAAAAGAAATTTTTTAACAACCAAAAAAATTAACAAAAAAGGTGTGATCACAAAAATTTTTTTGATTTTATTTAAACAATAAAAAATTTTAATCTCAAGCAAAAAAGGTGAAAATTATGTTATTTAAAAGCCCAATTTCATAGAAAAACGGTGGCCTTATTGATGCACAGCAGCCCCCCCTAGTGAAATTTTTTAAACCATTTTGAGTTTTTTATGCATTTTAAAACAAAAAAAACTCACATTAAAATCTTCCCCAGTTCGGAACTATAAATTTCAGTCTTTTTTTTCATCAATATTTTTTATTAAGGACATAAAAATTTTATCATTTGTAAAATTCTCCATCCCCGTGTTTTTTGGAGCAAAAATTTCCAAGCCCTTTTTTAGCCCCCCAATTTATTTTGGTCTGAAAGGGGAAGAGATCACGTTTCACACCCTAAGGCAACGAGTAAAAAAATTTTTTTAAAAATTTAAAGTTTAAAAAATTTTTCATAGGTGCTATAACGCTCCCTATTCTTTTTTTAATTCCCATTTTAAAACCTGAAAAAAGGCACTTTTAAAAAAAAAACCCAAAGTCTGTATTTATTTAATAATTTTAAAATTGAAGGGGAAAATTCTTGAGAAGTTCAATAAAATAGAAAAAATTTTTTTGTAAAAGGAATTTTTTAAAAATTTTATTTTAAAAAACTCTGTAACTACAAATATAAAAAATTTTTTTGTTCTAAATCCAAAAAAATGTTTTTATTGAGGTTTAAAAGCTTTTCCCCCGAGTAAGGGAAAAAATCAGTTCAAACAGCCAGAATGACGTACCTTTTCCATTTTGTTTTTTAGTCACCCCGACGATATTGACAGGGGCGCTGGAGTGCCGAGAATTCTTCCTGGGGATGGGGGGCCCAAATTTTAATGCATCATTGCCAGGCCTTAAAAGTAAAGTTTTGGGGACAGGTTTTGGGACGAAAAAAAATTCCAAACTCCTTTCCCAGGGGTTGTGTTTAAAATTTTTCCCGCACAAAAAATTACACCTGGGGAATTAAAATTGTTTTTTTTTTTTATTCTCCCCCAAAAAGTTTTTAAATTTTTTTACACTAGGGGCTTTAAAGGTTATAGTGGTTTTCTAACCTACAAAAATGTTTGTTTTTGGTTTTACCTAAAAATAAACAAATTTTTTGTTCAGAGGAAGGCTTTTAAAAAAGTCATTACCCCAGTTAAACTCAAGTATCCCGTAAATAAACGTACAAGGGGTGAAAAAAGAAAACTAGCAACGGGTTTTTAGTTTGGTCCAGAAAAGTGGTTTGGAGTTATAAATACATTTGTTATGTCCTGATTTTTTTTTATATTCATTGTTAATTAAATGGCCCCCTAAAAGCAATCAATAACTTTATTGCCCCTAAAGTCCAAAATTTGGGGGACCCAAGAGAAAAAAAAAATTTAAAAACCAAGGGGTTTGGGGACCAATAGTCTTACCAAACATGGAATTTTTAATACAGATTTCACTTTTTTTGGGGATTTCAATGCCCCTCATTTTCAATAAAGAAAATCAAAATTTACTCTTGCATGATGGCCCATCCTGCAAAAAGGGGAATTTGGGGTTTAAAACCCTAAACAATTTTTTAAGTCGTTTAAAAAACCAATTTTCCCTTTCACATTTAAAATTTTTTTTAAGGGAAAAAAAGTGAAAAAAATTATCATTTTAATTTTTAAATCCCCAGATAATGTTGAAGGGAAAGGTTCGCTTTCTCGTTGTTTGGCGACACAAGGGGGGTTTGAAAAGTCCAAAAATTTCCATGGTTTTTCCAATCCCAACTGGGTTTTTCCTAAAATTATAATAATTTTATTTGGTAAAATTGGCAGGGAAAATTTTTGTGAAAGTTAGAATTTTAAACTGATGACACATGAAAGTGTTTTGAGTAATGAAACAACTTCAGGCGTATTTTAAGTTCAGAAGGCCCCAATTTTTTTGGGGGACAAAACCATCTGTTGAACCAAGGCCCTAAGCCAAGTAAACAAAGGGAAAGAATTAAAACTCCATTTTATAATTTTTCCAAAGTAATAAAGGAAGGGGGAAAATATGTTGAAACAAATAAGTGCTTGTTTTTTTAAAAACCATAAATTATCTAAAAAGGGAAAAAAAATTTAAAACCCTTTTCAAAAAGGGGTAAGACAGATGAAAATTTGATTTTCGTCTCAGCACAACGCTATAAATTGTATTCATTTAAAAAATTAATGGATTACCCCTGTATGTGGACAAAAAGATTGGGGGGTATTTTTAAAAATTCATGCAATAGATTGTCTAACATTTTCTTTTCGGCAAATTTTTTTTTTAAAAAAAGGGGGGAAACAACAGAGGGTTCATTAGTTATAATAATTTTTAAAAGGGGGCCTATGACTCCTTAAAAAAAAACCAATAAAAAATTTAGTTGGGTTTTTGGTAGAAAAAAAAAATTTCAACAAAAAGAGGTATGTTTGACTAATAAAATAGGGGGATTGTTGGGTCATTACAGAATTTTTAAAAAATTTAAAAGGGATTAACCCAAGGGCACTTTCCCATTTTTTTTGATGACCACGGTTTGCTTTAAGGAAAACAAAGAGTGGGGGAAGGGTTGACTTTTAAAAAATTCAATCAGCTGGAACGCAGTTTTTTTAGCTTTTTTGGGGCAATAGTAAGGAAACGTGCAAGAAATGCAGACATTTTACCAAAAAAGGGTAGAAAGGAAATGGGTTTGAAGTGAACGCTGGAAGGTAATTTGTTTCAAAAGGGAACCCGTTGGGGCAAAAAATTTTCGGTTTTTTCAAACAACATATTTTTGACAGATTTGATTTTATATAGTTAGTAAAATTTTAAAAATAAAAACGACATTAATTGGAAGTTAGGAAAGATTATAGGGGAAAGCTTGAAAGCTCATCATAATTTCATCTGCCCTGTAAGGAATGAAAAACCAGAATATAAAAAAACCCTAATTTTACCATATTTCTAGGGGTTGAAACGTGGTCTCTTTTTTTTTCATGACGAAAAAACTTTAGATTTTTTAAAAACAAGGTCTTAGCAAGATATTGGTTTCCAAAAAAGGGGATGGGGGTCCGGGGAAGTGGGGGAGGTTAGTTAGATTCAAGCCGTACCCTACAAGGGAATTTTGGTAAAAAAGTCCGTTATTATGTGGGGGCATGCAGCATGAATGGGAGAATCTAAAAACGTGTTTAGGTAAGACTACAAACCCCTTGGGGAAGCATGCAAGAGGGCGGTAACATTTAAAAATTTACCTGAATAGATGTGTAAAAGAGGGGACGGGTAAACTAGATAAGATTGGTGAAGGGGGGGAAGAGAAAAGGATATAAACTTACAAAATAGAGGGAGGTACTGAAATAAAAAATTTAGTTGATTTTTGCCTTGGAGTAATTTAATGATAAGTTAAAAAAAAATTGAAGTTTAATGGGCTGTAAGTTTTTTTGACAGAAAAACCCCGGGTTTCTTTAAAAATAAAATTTTTCATCAATTACCCAGCAAGGAAAGAAGACACTCAGAAAAAGAAACAGGCCGGAAATTTTTAACCCCAATCATTTTGAATGAAATGATAATTTTACAAGGCAGGAGGTAAAATAATTTAAAAAAAGAATAATGGTTTTCACAAAAGGGTAGACAAAAAAAGTAAAAAATTTCCACTGTAAAAGGTTTATAAAATGTTTTTTAGGGGGGCGGGAAAAAATTAGTGTTCCTGCCAAGGCTTGGAAAAATTTATGCCGTTTTGAGATAAAAATTGGATTTTGTTTTAAGAAGGGGTAGATAAAAAATATAAGTTTTCAATTGGGGGGGGTTAATTAGACAAAAACCCCAAAAGAACTACGCTATTTACCCAAAGGGCATTTTTAAAAGCTTAGTGTTTTTTATAAACCAACTCAGGTAAATTTTACACCCTTGATAAATGAAGCTACATCGCTAAACCGGAGAACCCCATATTTGGTACCCCCCTGTTTTATCCATTTTAAAAAAAGATGTTCGAAAAAGGGTTTATTTTTGGGGGGGAAAGAGACCTTGTTATTTTGATTTGGTGGGAGCTTTAAGAAATTTTTGGGGGAAACTTATTTTTTTTTAAATATTTTTTTTTTTTTTCTTTTTTTAACTTATTTAAAAAAAAAAAAATTTTTTCTGAAAATTTTTCTATTCGCAAATTTTTAAAGGTTTTTAATATTCAAAAAGAGAAAATTTAAGGAAAATATTGTCCTTCAATGTACAAAAAGATTTAAATATTACAATAAGGGCGTGGTTAAAAATTTAATCAAAAAAAATTTGTCACCGCTTTACAAACAGCAATAAAAATTTTTTCAAAATGAAAATGAATCAGTATCGGTTGACCCACGCTCCCCTTTTTTGGTCTAACCCCTTATGACCCCCCTTCCCAACTGTGCATTTACTGACCCCCCAGAAAAATTCAATAAATTTTTGAGAAGTAGAAAAGATTCGGAAAATGGATATTTACTTCTAAAAGTTTTTCTAATGCTCGTTTTGTTTGTTACTTTCCTTTACCCTGTGTGGATCTCCCCCGCTTTCCCTTTTCTTTTGAAACTTATCAAAACTTCTCTATTACTGCTTTAGTTCTTGTGACAGTGTCAAAAACAAAGTACACCCACAAAAAAATATATACGTGATAAGTGAACGCTTCTCAAAAAAGTAGCCGCAATTAAAATAAATTTTTTTTCGTACGATTAAAAATTAAATAAAAAACATATTTCCCGTTTTTTTTAAAAAAAAAAAAATTTTTTAACCCTTTTAAATTTTTTAAACAAAAAAAAATATATAACTTAAAACGTAAAATTTTTTCAGTAAATAAAATTATAATACATCTGAATTTAGGGCTGGGCAATTTTTATTAAATACATAAAAAAATTTTCTAATAAAATTAAAAATTTAAGTAACTTTAAAAAAAAAATTTCTCCAAACCTTATGTATGGATTGTTAGTTAGGGGAAAATTTTTTAAGGAATTTTAAAATAATCCCGTAGTAATGAGCAAAAAATCGAACTTTTTTAATTTCATTCGAATTTTTTTTGGTGTTATTCGTTTAAATGTAAAACCACTTAAACTTTGTAAAAATTTTCCTTAAAACATTCGAAGCGTAAGGTCGATTTTGTTAGCAAGGGGGGTATTTTTTAAAAAAACTAAAAAAAATTAAGACCTGTAAGAGATACCTGGAAAAAACATAATCAAAAGCTTTTTCCCTTTGCACTTTGGGAAGGGTGGGGTTAGAGAATGAAACGGCTAGCTACTCATAGCCCGGGGAAAATAGCCCAAAAAAAAGGGTACCCTTATAAATTCACAAAAACTGAAAATGTACAGGATAAGGGGTACCCTCTAATGACATCCTGAAAAGTCCCCATTGATCCCCGGTGGAAAAAAAAAAAATTAAGTCAAAGGTCGCAAAAATGTTTATTTTTTTATTTTTTTTGGGGCCAAAAAAATTTGTTTTACGATAAAAATAGCACAGGGCAAAATTTTTATCAGGTAGTTACTACTAAAAAATTTTCCTTACATTTTTTTTTTTAAATTTACCATTTTTGAGAAAAAAGGCCCCTTTTAAAGTTGTGGAGCGTATTCTTAATATGCAAACTACGTGTCTTAACATAAGTTCCCCCCTGGCCTAACACCCGGCCAAAAAAAGGGTAAAAGGGGGAGGATGAACTTAAAATACAAAAAAAATGGAAATTTTAAAAAATAGATTTAACAATAGGATCTTTTTCAAAATTAAAAAACAATAGCGCAGATAAAAAAAATGGTTCATTTACATTTTGGTAAGTTGAAATTATGCCGGAAACAAACAACTTTATATCATTTTAAAAGCGAAAATGTTTTAAAAAAAGGAAAAATGAAAAAACCCTCATAAATTGATTGCCGCTAAAGAGACAATCCCTACGTATATTTTTTAAAAGCGATACAAAATTAAAAGGGCCAATGGGGGCCGAATGGTTTTTCCAAAAGGGTTTCTAATTCACAGAAAAAAGATATAAATATAATGTAATTTTTTGCGCCCCACAATGATTTTTAAAAACGGGGGTTTGACTACCAGACATAAACCAAACTCCCCCGGGGGTTCAGAACTGATGAGAAATGGAAAAACATTCCTCAAATAACAAAACTTTAGCGTTCAAAAAACTTCTTACAAAAATTAAAATCAACCCCAATTCAAATTCCAAAAAAAAATTTAAAACTTACGTTAATTAAACCATAATTTAAAATGAAAAGTTCTTTCGATAAAAAATAGAAACTTACTTTCCAAAAAATTAAATTAACATGTCAACTTCAATCAGCAATAATGAAGATATTTCGAGACAACTAATAAAAAAAACCCGGGCCCCCCGGGCGGGACTTTCTAAGATTTAGGTTTTTAACAAGTTGGAAAAAATTTTAAAACTTTTGATTTTTAAATGAAATTAAGCAAAAATTTTAAAAAATTGATAAAAAATTAAAGTTTTTTACTCCACTCTAACACGTTTTTGATACTTTCAATTTTCTCCCCATTGCCCGGGTAAAAGAAAAAGGCGTCTCACGTTGATCGTAAGATATCTTATATCTGCTTGCACAGCCTTAATAGGTTTGGGTTTTTCGGGAGGGGGGGGGAGTACAAAAAACACGCATGGTGACCCCCAACGAGCTTTGAAACAGTCAGAAACCATTTTTGTTCCCTTTCCCGGAAATCCTAATTTTCCCAATACCCATGTTTTAAGGGGGGTTCCCTGTATCCGTCAGAGGTCGGAAAAATAATTGTCCCATTTGACGTTGATATTCATCATTTTCGTAGTACATGGAGTCCCGGGACGCTTTTTTTACCCCCGGTTCCCTTGACCCCCTCCCCAAAACTAGGAGCCGGGGCCCGGCCCCTTCGGGTTTCTTTTGTGAAAATTTTTAATTTAATACTAAAAAATTAAAGGGAAAATTTATGGAAATGAAATATTTGGCAGAATTGTTTTATTAGCCCTTTTCCTCAAAACTACAACAGAGAAACATATTTTTTTGGGTTCCCAAATGATTTGAATTTATTGGAGGGGGTGTAAGCTTTTTTGCGATACCTCCAATCCGTCGTATGGGGCCCGTTGTAACATTATACCAGTAATGTTAAAATAATTTGAGCGTAATATAAGTAAAATTTTTAAGTTTGCGTGACTAATACACTTATAATGAGTAATTCTGAGAATTGAGTTGAAAATAACCCGTTCTTTTTTTGATGTGACCAGTGGCCTTGAGCAAATTTGTCTGCTGTTAAATTTGTTACTCGGGTATACTGATACCTCTCTCTATTAAAAGGGCCAAACGAAATACCGTTAGTATTTAAGTTCCCTCGTAGTGAAAACGTGGTTATTGCTAATACTTTTTTTAAATTTTGTGCTTATTCAGTTTTAGAAAATGCGGGCTTTGCTTCTTTTGAAAAAAACCTTTGCCTTCGAGTAAAAATTTTTATTGTTGATCGTGGAATGAAAACATTGTTTGACGCAAGTGCTAAAAGAGGTATGAATTCCAGACTACCAAAAAGCCAAAAATCATTGCAGTAAGTGCAATGTCGGAAAAAACTACACTCGGAGAAGCACTATTGCTGCAGTAAAAGACAACAGAAGAGGATCAAGCCAGTACATCGAAAATAAGCCCTCCCATCCCAGAGCCGCGTAAGTGAATAGATTTTTGTTTTAAAAATCATTGCTTCTTTTGCGGCGATGAACAAAAGAAGAACATGAAAAGAAAAGAGCTCAGAAATTTCGGCGTAAGATTTGTAAGGTTAAAAAACTTTCATTCAAAGAATCTGTTTTGAAAATATCCCAGTCTCATTCCGATATAAAACAAAAACTATTACCGCTCAAAAGGGTTTTTGAACTGATTTATCGCTGCGAGCAGCTATCATCATATTGCTATGTTTTTTTTTAAAACCGCCCATGGGGGGAAAGTGGTGTCCCCCCAGATGAAGCATTTAATCTCGCCCTGGAAGAAATATTTGCATACATGAAAATAGTGATGACTGTCAGTTTTACATTTAAGAATTAAAAAATGTTTGCAAAAATTTAAATCTTGATAATAGAATGTTTTAAAATGCGATTAAAGTTAAACTTGGTGACAAGTTTTTTACAGAAAAACCCGGACAATTAACATGTAATGCTTTTTCGTAATCATTATGATCTATAAATCAAGCCGGGGGGAAAAAAAAAAATAATGGAAAAGAAAGGGGATTTAAAATTCTGGAAGCTGGAAGCTAACTTTCGAATGGCTTTTTCTCAAAATGGTAGATCTTAGAGAAAAAATTAAGGGGCAATTTTATAGATTTTACCTGTCTCAATTTTAGTTGAGCTATTTTATCGTAAAACAACTGTTTGGCCAAAAAATAAAAATAATTTTTTTGCGAATTTGACCTTGAAAAAAATTGTTTGCACACACGGGGTCAACGGAGACTTTTAGGATTTATTAGAGTGGTATCCCTTCGTGCCTGTAAATTTTTTAGCTTGTTGTGAATTTATGCAAGGGGCAATGTCTATTTTGACCCGGGGTATCAAGCAGCTATTTTTCATTCGAATGTTTTTCTCATTCGAATGATTTTTTAATTTGAATGATTTTTAAAGAATCGTATGAACGATTATTCAGAATAATCGAAAAGAATCGATTATATTCATCCGATATGCCCATCACTAGAGGCAAGTCCCGCACGGCACAAGTTTCTTTCAGTTCGCGGGCGACACTGCTATCCTGGGGCGTTTTACGCTAAGGTGGTCTGGGCCAAATTACCTTTGCGTTACGGGGGGTGTTGGCCCCACCTTCAAGCCCTTTCCCTCCTATCCTCCCCAAAAACCGCGGCTATTTTGTTCACGCGTCAGGGAACGGGCCCTCTGCAGCACTTCATGTGGGGGCTGCCCGGTCCAGTGGTCGCCAACAGTCGGTGGCTGGGGGTGACCCTGGATTGAAATGCAGTTTGGGAACCCACACCCGCGGTAGGTAGGGGGAGGGGGGGTCAAGGTGAAGCTGTCCTTTTTGCACCCCGGCCCGT
The DNA here is from genome assembly GCA_039000515.1 of Timema cristinae. Taxonomy (NCBI): domain Eukaryota; kingdom Metazoa; phylum Arthropoda; class Insecta; order Phasmatodea; family Timematidae; genus Timema; species Timema cristinae. The sequence goes on from JBCFYV010000024.1 coordinate 5,556,153, forward strand.
CCGCTGGAATACGGTCACAAGATCAACTTTTTTTGTCTATGTGTGTCCATCCTTTTGTATCCCATCCCGTATTTTACTATCTACCTAGATACAGGTACAACATCTCCGTCCGATACCCCAAGTTCCTTCGTCTGATCCTTGGGGGGTCCGCCCCGCATCCCCAAACCCCGTTTTTCCCCTATGTCAGGGTTCCCCTTCTTGGACAGCCTTATCCGTGGGCGGCGAAGCGATTTTTCAGTCTGGCGCTAGCCAGCTCCAAAACCCGATCGTTGGGGCATCGGCATTACGAGCTCCCGGGGCCCTCCCCACCACCGAAAAGGAACGGCATCGTGAACCCCCTTTTTCTACGTCAGCAGGTGACCCAGAA
>JBCFYV010000024.1:5556619-5625371 GCA_039000515.1 Timema cristinae
TGATTATGTTGCTTTGTATTAAGTTATATTAACTTACAAAAAAATTATAAGCAATATTTTAACATATTTCAAATATTTTGGCAAATTTAGGAAATGTAGTCAATAGGTGCTACAGATACCAGCTCAAAGACTAAACACTTTTCAACTTTGGACAGATCTAAGAAAAGTAGCCCGCAACACCATTTCACCCATTGGCCAGCATCGTGTGTAGCCTTGTAATCTGTGAACAAGCCAACATTTGGATGTTCATACCCCAATCTTGGGTCAAGTGAAAGTTTAATGTTGGGCCAAATGATTTGCAAAAAAATTAAAATGGCTTGTTCAAAGTCCACGACGATAACGAAGTTGTAAATTCTAATGAATTCGGAACAAAGTTCATAATTACTAACTTCAAAATTTTGTGATGTTGGTTTTCTTTATTTTTCAAGAGAAACAAATCAAGGGTACCTACGTTCCGTTAAAATATCAATGAGAAGTTAATAATTGGTATAAATGCTTTGGATAGTATTCAAATGTTTCCACAATATAAACCGTTTATAATCACGTTGGGAATTTAAGGTTATAAAAAGTCCCAAAAATCAAGAACAATATTTTCACCTCTCTTGGTTAACGTATACATTTGAGCAACTGTGTTGTGAATTTCGTCGATGTTAGTCAAATGTTTTGAGATAGCCTTCCTTCTCGCATCATGCATACATTTTCTAATGTTCTTTGCATTGTTCAACGTAGATCCAAGGTTTCATCACTACACGATTTATGATTTTTAGTGGGTGGTCGCTAATGTTTTATGAAGCTCAAGTTTTGTAGTTCTAATGCACACTAGTCATAGTCCCATTATGGGGAGGGGGGGGGGGGGTCAATGGTCATTACTCTCTGTTGTGACCCTACCATCAGACTCCCCTAGAATATCACAATCCTGAGATAGACCAAAACTCACCTATTGTGATTAAATATGCTCCATTTACCTTCACCTCTCGCTAAATCGCAGGTTTATCAGTTTAAAATTCCTCAAAAGAAGACTAGTTTGGTCACGTTGGCTAACTACTTCATTCATTTCACACGTGATCAAGTTACTGAAGTGATATGAAAGGACTGGTCTTGTCTAGTTTTACTAGCTCCTAATTGGGACGAGTAATGTTACCCCCTGACCCGTCTATTTTGATAATCTGGAGCGTTCTTTAAACTATAATTGAAGTTAGGGCAAGTTTTGATGGGCAAACAAAAGATGCAAAATTATTTTCTTTTTTTGAAATAAGGACAGCAAGATTACTGATGAATGTCTTTTATTTATGCCCGGGGCGAGTTAAAACAATGAAGCGTACTATAAAATCAAGACAAGCAAAGTGGTCAGATATGTTTAATCTGTCTTAGTAACTAGACCCTATTAATTAGAAAATTAATTAACCCAGCGAAAATTAATCTACAAATAGAACTCATTTTGTTAAATAAAAATGTTTTTAAAGCCATACCTTTGAATAAGCACATAGCAAGATGCCCCCAAAAAATTGGAGAAGCTAGTGCTCTCTCACAAAAATAGCTTTATAGCCGTGTTAGGAAGTGTAATGACAAAATAAAGATACAACTGGATTAGGGATAGTTGGGGCAGGGTTTTAAAAAATTAGAACACTCCGTACATTAAACCTCTGTCTTTTCACAGTAATATAGCAATGTTATGGTCCTCTGTCTCTTCTCACAGTAATATAGCAATGTTATGATCATATATTTTCACAGTAATATATCAATGTTTTGGTCCTCTGTATTTCTCACAATAATATAGCAATGTTTATGGTCATCTGTCTCTTCTCACAGTAATTAGCAAATGTTATGGTCTCTGTGTTTCTACAGTAATATAGCATGTTATGGTATCTGTTTTTCACGGAAACAATTATATAATGTAAAATAGTTAAATGTTTCTAGAAAAGGCTGTACACCGATAGAATTGTTTTTTGCTGTCAATTGAATCACCAACCTCTCATGCCGCATTGTTTCAAAGTAAACCCTCCCCCTCACTTTCACAACCGAAAGCTAGAAGGTTTGGCAACCGATAAACTGTTATCGGTTGCCAAACTTCTAGCTATCGGTTGGTGGAAAAGTCGAGGGGGGAGGGTTTACTTGGAAACAATGCGGAATGGAGAGGGTGGGGGATTCAATTGACAGGCAAAAAAAACATTTCCTATCGGTGTTACAGCCTTTTCTAGAAACATTTAACTATTTACATTTCTAGTATTGTTTTCAAGATTGAAGTTTATTAATTTTTTTTTTCCGCACATAATTATGCTTAAAACTACTTCAAATACTATTTATATATTAATTTACAATTGAAATATATTTATATATATAAATCCTACTTACCTTTATTTCATTGTAATAAAACTTCTTTCTTTATTTATTTCGTGGAAAGCCAACCACCATGTTTATTACTATTTTGGTGGGTGATTTTTAACGCTAGCAGTTTAAAGTGTGGTGGATTCGGAACTATTTCCATCTGGATTTATTTTGTTTCTGAAATTTTAAGCACGAAGTTTAAATCATTTCTTTCTCCAAGGCCGGAGACTCTTTTCATTTAAATAAAAAAAAAATAAAAATTTAAGAGTTTGGATTTTTAGAGAAAAAAGGAGAGTGTATGAAAAAATATAAGGAAGATTCAATTTGGGTCAATTTTTAAAAAGTTAATATTATATAGTAAATCATTCCATTTTTCGGCCATGCACAAGCATGGAAAATAGGAAAAAAACTGATCTTCAGAAATAAGGATTATTTGGAGGTTAAAACTTTTTATGTGGAATTTTAACAGAACCTACTACAGAGATAATAAGTACAGATTTACCACTAGTACAAGAAATGTTCGGTCTCTTTTATTGGGTTAGATCACGTCATCTTTTATATTCGTTGATTTACTAGAAATTTAAGGACTTTTTTAATTTGCTTTAGACAATATAATTCAATGTAAAACTTATTTTTCTTTTCCTTTTTTTTCTTTTCGAGTATTGCTTCACAATACTTTTATTAGTTTATAATTTAGGAGGCATGCCTTATTAGTTAGGACTCTTTCTGGCCTCTGAAGGAAACCACAATACTAATAACAACAAACTATCTAATAATTTTTTTTAATTATAATTTAAGATTAGTTTCATTGTTACAAATTCAGTAATGTTCCTGAGCACACAGTTGGTCCCGAGTTATACAGGAGTGTCGTTGCCACTACCGGTTAGTTGAGTGGAGCTATTCTTCTGTAAGTTTTTATTCTCTTCTCCTTGACATTCGGCAGACTAGTGGCGTCCACCGTACCACAATATCTAAATTTTATTGTTTCATAATTCAGATTAATTATGTTCATCATTGATACTATATATATTAAAGCTTTAATTTTCTTTAAGGTAGCTCATTCATTGTTAGGTAAAAGTGAATGTAAACTTTCTGTTGAATTGCTTCTTGAGAAAAAGTGTAATATTTTCAAAAACACTTCATTTGAGTGCAGGTGTAAGAGCGGTGCTAATAATAATAATAATAATACTTAATAATATAATATTATAATAATACCTTAAAAGTTGGTGTATAGATAGGACCCTATTTCCCAGGATCAAAAATAATGTTAAAGATTTTAATAACTTTTGGGGTTAGTTTTTTTTAGCTTTCTGACACGTTTCAATTTTCTACCACAGTGATAATTAGTAATTGTTTAGTGTTAGAAGTTTTGAAAACCCCGCCCTCATTTTTCTACCAACAGACCTTGGGTCTAGTTGTGATTGCCTTACATAATAATGTAACAATACAATCTTCGTATTGTACAATTTCTACCCCACTCAACTGATTCTACACGCTTATCGCATCGTATAGATACTACCCGCTCCTTAATAACACCGAAGTAACCTATATAGTACTATTACTATTATAGCCCAATGCAGCCCAACCATCACACATCAATAAATAAACGTTTTAAATTATCCATATTGTCTGTATACAAAAGAATTGTTCTTCACGTACTTCGGATCTCAATCTGACATCACTTGATACTACCAAGTCAAAGCGGCGGGTTGGGTTCGGGACGATGCAAGTTAATGTCAAAGTTGTAACGGCCCGAGAAAAATATTATAACTGAACGCGTTCCCTGAGGGTCAAGGCGGACAATTATTAATTGCCCTTGGTGTTGCCCCCTGGAGGAGGGGGGGGATTATGGCTACTCTCACCTAGAACAGACGGTTCAACGCTGTCAAGAAAGATGAACTTCAAATATTCTTAGTTTATGCAATGTGACGGCTGTGTCCAATCAGAAACCACGAAGAAAGAAGAAACTACTGCGATAATGACGTGAATTGCCTGTGTTATTACGTGACTGGCTTGAATGTAACTTTCCTCCCTTGTTTTGTTTTCTAGGTCTGAAGGAATATATTAAGAGTATGTAAATTGTATTTATTATAGCAATTTCTTGATCGGGGATCAGTGGGGAGGAACTGGGAGTTTCCGACCGTGGAGGTTGTTGCAAATAATGACAGATTCTTATTCTGTGACCGGATCAGCCCCAGATATTCAATTAATAAGTTTGGAGGACATGGGAGTTACCCCTTATATTTTATATAATTATTTTATTATTATTATATTATTATTATTATCACCGCGTTTACTACGTGTGGGTTATACGCACTTAGTAATGTGTAATGGTAGGGTGATTGTGAGATGAAATGAAGTACCTACGTTTATCGTGGAATACGAACCACGGGGGTGGCCTGCATTCCCCACATTCAAAGAAGTCTTGTCCAGAGGTGAAGGATAGGTTTGGTATCGATAAATTTGTGCGGTTACCAGGATTGAACCCGGCCGCCAGCATAGAAGTCTGACACCTTACCCCTAGCCACCAGGTCAACGACTATATATTTTATAAACCCTCAAAAGACTTTTACCAAATTTTTTTTTTTTATAAAGACCCTTCATTTTAAATATCAAGTTCAATGTCCAGTGGCTTCAAAAATAAAAAGCGAATTCTAAAATCTTTAAATGACTCTTTTCATCTATTAGAGGTTGAATTTCAAGGAAAATACCATAATATCTATCGCCTTAGGGCTAAAAATTGTATTCCCCAAAATTAAAGTTTCCATGGTCCAAAGGTTGGAGAAATAGGGCGATGAGCATATATTTATATAGATAAATATGTATGTGAGCTGATGGATAGATTAATAAATGGGCTTAATGTATTTAAGCCTTTAGTTTAGATTCACCGAAATGTGATTACCATTTTTTTAAATTTGAAGCCACACAAAACGTCATGATCCATACTAATCTCTCGAGAACAACATGTTTACTACCACAAAACTTTCTTCAAATTAAGAGAGTAAAAAAAATATTTTTACTAATGTGAGAAGGCAAGATGTGTTCAAACCTGCCGAAAGCAAGTAAGACTCTTGAGTAAAACATTTTGACCTCCCCCTTTGCTCACAATATCCCCAATCTTCTCTACCAGTTATGCTATCTTTCAGAAACACTAAGGAGACTATCCACCAGTTCTAACTTTTCTTCAAATCTCTCGAAAACGTTACCTCACCTCTTAACAACGCTATTGGAAACAGAACTAAACGTACCTCTCTGGTCACCAGCTTGAAATAGTACACGGGGAGCCTAAGATAACAGCAATACTGTAAATGTTTCTTTTCCACAGCTCTTTCATAGATTGGTTCTCCAGGCGTTTAGTAACGGTGATCTACTTGATAAAATTAATTGATTATGAGAGTTTGAGTTTCTGGTTAATGCTACACATTTAAAACCTACGTTTACAAGCTTTGTACATCATCTTAGCGCCGGCATAGCATAGAATAGCATCTCGAGCATAACTTAAAGTGTGAATCCAATTTAACGCGTTGCGAATTAGTGGGTAAAACGCCAGTGTGTTTATCCAATTTTTGTGATTGAGTCAATAAACAAACATTTTTATGAGGCTATGATTAGAATTATTATGGTAGGGTCAAACTCTAAAATATCTTCCGTGGTAAAGCCGCTGGGTAGTAAAGGGGCGCGCAAAAAAAAAATACAAAATTTTTACAAAATTTGGAGGGTGGGGAGTAAAAATATATCCAGACACAAACTTAACCTTGACGCAACTTACAGACTAATCCAAAATAAAACTTTAATCGTTTAAAAATACAGAATTTTTTAACTTTAGTGAAATCAAATTAACATTTTTAAAGGATTTAATTTATTACCAATCTTATACTTTGATCTTATTTCATAGCATTATACATCAAATACCACTAGATACTGAAATAGAAACAAGGCTTTTACGGTAATTACCAAATTAGATTTTAACTGTTTTTTTTATACAAAAGCAAACTTAGTTTGATGTTGACATTCCTTGTGCACACTTTCAATAAACATACATATCTGTGATAGTTAATCTCAACAAGTTTTGACTTTGTGCAATGTTTATAAAACTAAACGATCTCGCTACAGGACATGTCTCTGCATGGTAATAAGATGAATAATCAATCGCCTGACGCTTTGATTGGAGAGAAATGTTTTGGAGGAAAGCTAATCCAAGTTCTAGATTACTATCTTGATAGCTAATTGTAAGAAACTCGAGGATAAAAGATTGTGGGCATGTTTTATCTTAAAGAAAATATTTTATGTGTTTATAATAAAATAGAAAATCCCAGGGGTCTGTGGGAGACCATGTTAGTATATAAACAAATTACTCTTATTGTGATTCCAGAAGCTGATATCGTTTGTTTAAGGATATGTAATTAAAACCCTATTAATAATAAATATTGTCACAATCATTTTACAATGAAAATATGTTATTAAATGGAGTATTTTCTTTTTATATCTGAAATTTAACCTTTCAAAACACTTCACCCAATGTAATCCACCCCCATTTTAGGGGACATTGTAAGTTATAGAAAAGGAAGGAATTTTTCTTTACTAAATGAGATGTCTAGGCCAAAAACCACACAGACTTAAAAAGTACAATATATATTCAATATGTATCCACAAACTATTTCATTTATATAACTAAAATTATAATAAAACAATTAAAAATGTACAATTACTTTTTTTTTAACTACAAAGGTTTGTTTTTGCTTATTTATTATTATATTATTAAAAATAAAAATAAAATATTATCATCATAATAAATACATTTCTGTCATTATGTATTATGCCTTGCATGGGGGCAATGTTATAAAATATAAGTTTTGTGAAATTGTTCGTTCTTTGAAAACCTAATCAAGACAACACAATTTTTAATCCAAAATGAGGCCAACCTGCTCCTGAAATGAAAGGATTGACTACCTAATATCATATTTGTTACTATTTGAATACTGCGTCAGCGCCTGTTTTGTACTATTAATGTTGGTATTACTGGACTATTGTTGTTTAACCTAAATAACAATCTATATCCACTTTAACTATATTTAGGTAAGGATATCCAACATAAAATTTGTTTTTGATCTTTTATGATGCTGCAGTGAGTCTTCAAGGGCAATGAGTTAATTAAATTAATTATGAAGAACAAATTTATAAAATCTCAGAATAGGTAGTTTTGACATGTTTAAATTTGAAAAATAAAATTAATATTAATAGCATTAAATTTTTTAACTGACATTATTATTCTCCATTGGTTCTTAAAATTAATTATAACTGTCGAGCTCTAGATTTTTGCAGGTGACATATTACTTTTACAGATGGAGTGTGTAAAATATTGGAATTGGAAATTGTTACAGTACGTCTGCCATTTTGAGAACAAAACATTTATTATTACAAAGAAACTTTCTTTTTAGAGGGTTTTTAATTATTAATTTAATTTTCATCTTGTTAATAATAATCATATTTTAAATTATAAATAGTTTCATAACCCATTAAACCATTTAGTGTTATATTTACAAAACATTTTGGTCTGATTTCATACTTACATAACAAAATATGTTAAGAATGCAGTTTATAGGCTATTACAGAAAAATGATTTTGTTGTTAATTTTTTCTAATTTCATTCTCTTAGCGATAAAATATAGTATGACAGATATTTTTCTAAGTCTTATTTTTTCAGCACTTGTTTTGTGCAGGAATTGTGAACCTTCCTTACCCCATTCCCACTTTCACCCCCCAGGGTTCGCAATGGCCCTTGTTTCAACATTTAGAACATTTACTGTGGCTTGCTAAAATATTTGTATTGATTATATAGTCAAGTCATGACATAAATATTGTTTATGTACTAAATAAATGGTACGGAACTCGCGCACAAAATTTCACGTTCCATTGTTTAAAATGGAGTATTTACTCAATACTTGTAGTAATATGTGTGAACGAATAATTATTTATAAAATTAAAAATAAGTGGTATTTCTTTGCAACTAATGCTCACAAATTACTGGTTTTATAAAATATATTTCAATAATAGTTTTTATTTTATTAATACTACAATTTTGCAATGATAAGTTATTTTATTTTGCAAGGTGAAATTAAAATAGCCAATTTATTTATACTCTTAATGCCTAGATACAAATTTTTATCAAATTGTTTAAGCAATTTTGAGAAAAAAATTTCTCTCCTTTATTACATTACTCTTTAATTTTAGGGTTAAAACCTCAGGGGCGGCTTATGGGCCGGTGCGAATTGGGCAGCTGCCTAGGCGCCAAACAGAGCACCAACATAACCTAAAATAACTTTTAAAATGTTACGATAACCAATCTCCAAGCCTCACAACTTTAAATCAACTTTAACGTAGCGAGATGTTTAAGCATTTTAACAAAATTTAATGTTTGTTAATAACATGGAATTGGACATAATGGGTTTTTATGTTAGTAAATTTGATATAGTGTCACTCTTTAAAAGGTTAATTTACATCGCCACTTTAAAAAACTTGCACCCTAATTGTTTATTTTGCAATTATTTCTTAAAGGTCATTTTAACGAAAATTAAAGAGGGCAGACATTGTCTTACAAAACATGGTCTAATAGTTTTCTTTGTAAACAATCAATTGCAAATGACCTTGACTGATGTGCATGCTGACTTATCATGGACCAAAGTGTTTGTACCATCTTTTAGGAACCCAGAGAACAAACTTGCTCCGTCAATAAATAAAAAAATAACAACTGAAGTCTCCTATAGGGTCTGAGGGAAGGTTTATTGGAAGTCTTAGGATGTGTGTTTAGAATGTGTTATAGGATTACTGTACCTTATCAGAAAAAAGTAATTCATTCAAGACATCTTGTATCAACTTTCTTTAGCAGCAATTAATAATAATAATATATATTTTAATGTTTTTAACATTGTCGCGGGCCGCCACAAAATGACCTGGTAGGCACTAGTCGGCCACCTCTGTCCAAAACCTTGCTCAATTGCCCAGCAGCAGATTATTGAAAGATGGACGGAATATTGGGAAAAGTAAATGTATTGAGAATGTGCAGTAAAAAACTGGTTTAATTGTAAGGAAACAAGCTGAGAGGAATTTCATAAACAATGTAAAGGAAACTTTTATAGCTGAATTTTCTGGAATTAATTCAAAACTATTTTATTGAAAATCAGCAATCATCATTTCTTAATCTTAAATAAGGGGTAGGTTATAGTTCTTGTGATGTTGCTAAGACTACTCTTATTTTTGCGAAAAGGTCGGTCGGGATATTACTGAAAAAATGCAAAACCATCTACTAAGTGTGGACAAGAACTGGGCTTAGTTTCCTAAACCTGTGCTTATATGAGGAATACTTTTTATGTCCAAGCGTGTTCTATCTTTGCAACAGGATGGTGGCACTGTGGGGGAAGGAGAATGTTTTAGTTTTGTGTATTGAGCATATCATGACACAGGATCCTTATGCGGACCTGGGTTACCTCATTCCCACACATTTGTGTAGGACCCAAAAACTTCTTCTCGGACTATGGAAGATACCTGTTAACTGTACTGATTCATCCCTGTGAGTTAAAAGTGAAATTGTTGGTTTTGTGAAATACCGATATGGTCACTTTGGGGACTGACATGTGTTCTGATTCATTTGAAAATGAACAGGAAATAAATGTGAGTTTCTTCCATCGCCTTTGTCATATTTCCACACTTTTCTCCGTTTATGTACATCTGAGCACAGCCTCATGTCGATGACACAGGAAGAGTTTATACATGGCAAAGCAGAGATCGGAAATGGAAACAAATAACCTTTTGCCATTGATAGTTTTTATAATCAGCCCCTAGTCACAGACGAGGTAAATCCCAACCCCAGCCTCAGGTTTAAAATAGATATGCTCCGTAGGTGAGCTGGAGGTCCTTCAACAACATGGTAACGTAGGTGCCATCAAAATTATCATTTTAATCATGGTTTCTCTAGAGTGGACACAATGTATACATATTAGTCAATTGGTGGTTTCCACTGAGCTACGGTTCAGGTAGGTCCCAACCCGACCTCACAAAGAGTTGTATGCAGACTGCCCATTACGATTACAATGGTGCCTTTATGATGAACTATGTTAAAAAAGTTTTTTTTAACAAGTGCACTTTTGTGAAGTCCTTTTATCAGTGGCATTGACACTAGCTAACCCCGTGTTGATATACTCAACTGTCTCATGGAAACACAGGGAATTCTTTAAGGTCTGTTGTTCTAGTATTACATTGTGTACTAGGGAAAAAATACAACAAAATTCAAAGTGAATGTATTATTTTAAAATAATGTTCTTAGCTAAAGGAATCCATATAAGATATATTTAAAAATAAAATTTCTTTTGAGATTTAAAAAAAAATAGTGATTATCTGAATGTAGGGTTACAACCCTACCACTTTGTTTAAGCAGCTTCAACAATTTAAATGAAACTTTGTCTATCTGTCTTATCTTAACTAGGACCCCTATAAGCAACTTAAACATTATTCCACTAGTAATATTTTGCAAAATTTTGATATATTTTGACCGCTGTATATTAAAAAAAAATCTGAATAAAAATTTTTAGTCACTTTTATTACAGATATATTGAAAATGTGAGTTTGTCTAGATTGGTGACAGTACGTTGTGAGCTTGGATTGATTTGTCATGGAATTACTCAGCCATGGATGTAATCATGGCAAATTACAATAATATGTGATAAAATGATCAATAATCAGAATTCATTGTATAGGTCACTTGCTGTACATAGGTTGGTTGGGTACAACGGTAGCTATGATTTAAAGACGGTGTTCTGGCTATTAGTCTTAATATACAGAATTAAAGCTTGTGTATTGTGTGTATATTTAGAGCATTGTTTGCAAAGAATAACGAAAATACATTTTGTAGATGAACAATCCTTACTGGGACTGAGTTGTTATTGCTGTAAGTTGCCGAGGCTGTCCCCATAGAGGCTGTAGCTGGGGGGATTTACTAGGTTCGAGTTTTTCTCCTAAAATATTTTTACCAAACTCACAACCAATCTCAACGAACTTTATAAAACATATGGATATTTCCATGTCCTGAAAACAGATTCAAGGCAGAGAACGTTGCTCTAATTGCCGTGGCAACATGTTTACACATTAATTTTATTAACTTTTTTATATATCTTTAAGGAAAACTTCTTTTTAATTTTGAAGTGTGTTTGTTATATTATGAGAAGGTAGAGAAAATGTAATAGTGAATAAGTTTAATTTAGATATAATTAATCAAACATATTAGTTTTACTGTGACATTTATGTGATGTTTTAATTGGTAAGTGTGTATCAATTGAATTGCTTTGGAACCTGTACCAAGGTAGCAAAAAATACACGTGTAATTCTCACAACTTAAGGGATATTTGGACTTTGCCTCTTTTCATTGCAATTAGGTGTACAGGAGGGTGAAGATTGAGGCATGCGTTGTGCTAGCTGCAGTATGCGCATGTACTCCCATGTATTTGGGGAACATGTTGCAACACTCGTGCCACAGTCCTTGGAAAACGTTTGGAAGGGGGGGGGGTTGTTGTTGATTTTTATAGTTGTGTAGTGTTATAGTTTTCCATGAAAATTGTTGTGTGGTTTTTTCTGTGTCGAAAATATATTGAATTATTATATTATCGGAGACATTCATTGTTGTGGTGGCATAACACCGTCTAGTAATAATTGGGTTAGCGTAAAGAAGCAGTAAAGGTACTGGTGAAGCGGTTGACATGGATTTAAGGTGTGTTGAAACAAAATTTAAGAGCTTAATTCAAACTTTCACCGGGAATATTGAACATTAAGAAGAAAAGTAATAAAAATTGGTATGACTATTTGATGAACTCATCGTTCTTTTTTACGCGTAAACGGATGTAGCTGCTGCGACGCTAGCAAAAGTACTTCAATGACTATCTCTAAGTCAACTGATGCATGGGGAATGAGGAAAAAGTGAAAACACGGTGGGTTGCATGAGGCAAAGGGCAAGAGGAATGCTGCAAGAGACGCACCTAATGAGTCATACCTCCTGTCACTTGAAATGAGGATAAGTCTAAATGAACCTTTACACAAACAAACAAAAGGGCTCACAACATATCCTACACCTGCTAATAAAATTCTAGGAACATAATATTTTTATCATTCATTTACATTTGACTTATTTAAAAAATTTAATCGTAATATTCTTTTCTTTTTAATATGATATGTTTTTTATATTTCTATAAATGTCTAGAATCTTCATATTTAAGGAAATATTTAAAATACTGGTAAACTCAAAAAATCTAATCAATGGAATGATTGCATGAGTGATTTAATTTCATTATTATAATTTCATCTAAAACTTTGAGTTGTATTTTTAAAATCATTTTTTTAATTCAGTTTTATGGCTATAGCTAAAGATACTTAATAACTAACCAATAATTATAATGTTACGTATTATGAACAATATGATCTATCAAACCATAATTTGTTCGTTTTCACAGAGAAAGATATCACACAAACACTTTGTATCATTTGCACCAGAAATATTTCACGGTTTGGATGTGATACCAAATATCAGTTAATTAACCAAAAATATTTCTTAGATAACCATAAGATATTTTACTGAAAGTATTAAGAACAAACATTATATCAGCTAGATAAGGCTTAATGGTTTTTTGGTCCATGTGTATTGATCATTCAAATTTGTTCAGAAAATTTATTATAAGCAGAAATAATTAAGTGAAAAATGCTTATGTAATTGTATTTGATTCCTTGACTTTGTTCTGTTGAGTACATCTTACTGTGCAATCTGAGCCATCCATGTATGATTGTGTGAACTACAGTTCATAGCTTGGTCACCAGAGCAGTCACGTTCAAGAATATGTTTTTTTTTAATATTCCTTGCAAACAGAGATGGGTTAGTAACAGTCTCATTGGTCGTCAGGCCGATTGTTGTGTTTGGTCGCAGCTTGTCTCGCAGGTCTGATTTGATGATAATGTGAGCACAGCGCCACTGCCAATTGACACACATGGTCTACTTTTGTCCACCTGTTCTTACTAATATCCTAATTTCCAGCCATATACAGATGTGAGAGCTATTCCAAACAGCTGCACAGCAGCGTTCAGGATGCCTAGCAGAAGTTCCCTCGGGGTTTCTGGATATGTTCAGTGTCAGCTTGCAAGCTCAAACCCTACTGGCAGGTTATCCTGTCATGACGAACCTAAAACACTACCAACAAAGGTATGTTGAGTTGATTAGTCCACTTCACATATTCAACTACACTTGCACACATTTATAGTAGGCTTTACGTGACACCAAACGATGGAAAATTGAATGTTTCCAAAACTTGGGCAGGCAGAAAAGATTATGTCCTGGATTTTTTGGGAACATATTCATATTAAAAAGCTACAAGTATTTAACAGTTGAAAATGTAACCTATATTCTATTATGGCTCGTTATGGCCTTGTCGCACCCACTTGTCAAGTAGGAGTTATTATATATCGGCTGTCTACAATAAGTCACAGTCGGGGAGGTATCAGTTGGAATGGCGTGCGTACTGATGGAATGTACATTGTTGATTTATTTTGACAATGCTGTTGCGACACCTTACTTCCAACGACAGAACTAAGATTGGCTGTATACTAATGTTGGGTTGCACATTCTTATGGTTGATCGCATTGCTATAATTAATTAAGTTCACTAAGTGACTGATGTAATACTGACAGGTGTCATTGGTTCAGTGGTTGTGGACAAGTGTAACTACTGAAGCAAAGTGCCACATGGTTCGTGGTGTGACTATGTAATACTAAAGCAGGTGTCAATGGTCATTTATAGCCTTACAGTCACATAGCACAGTTTTCAGTTCCTCAAAAGTCAGCAGGGTCCTTCCGAGTATTCTCAAAATCAAGGATTTCACCTATACAAATAAGGCGCTCCAAACCACCCACATGGAGCATAAGGAGGATTGAATTTCCAAACAATTGTTGTGCTGAGCTGAAAGCTATTAAATTTTCTCCCATGCCAATTGTGAAAAGGCATTATGACAGACCGGTCTTCCCACAAAGCCACGAATTTTCCTAGGGCCCATATGAGTTATCCGACGACAATGCAGTCTAGTTCACGGTGGACAGCACGATACATCCAAATGTAAAAAGGCCTGTCCAGGCTTTTCTTACATTCGTAGGTAAAAGTGGGAACCGCAGATCACTCTGTGACTTCAAACACTACCAGTGTCACGCACTTGTCTTTCAGGTAATGGTGGAACACCAATAAAATGTGTGCCTTTCAAAACCGTTTGCACACAGTGCATTGCCTAGCAACAGATGCGATGTTTCTTCTACCTTTACAATCAGAACCTCTCTCTCAATAAGATCCTGCCCTCTCACTTGGTTTGCCCTTGACATGTGTCTCATTGAATCATATGCTGACCACTTGGCTGATCAGAAGGTTAATAAGGTGATATTGAAAATTCTGATACATCCTCCCGTTCCGATATTCGTGTTTTCCGAAGTTTAGAAACAATCTTGGGTCACAAATAAATTTCGTGACTTTGACAGGTTCAGATTTCGAGTCTTGAAAGTATTCTTTCTGAATAAATTTTATGACAAGGGACTTCGACATCATCCACGTCAATGGACTACTAAGATTATCTTGTCTTCGATTGCTTTTTGCAATTGCAAATATATCTGAGCACCATCCAAAAGACGGAGGAATTTTGTGGTAGTGGAGGAGAAAGAATGGTAATACTATCCAACATCGGTGTTACATTTGGTAAAATTGTAAACACTCCTTTTCTTTTTTCCTGGTAGACAACTTCTTCATCAGCTGAAACAACTTCCTTAGGGACCATTGATCTGGTGGCAGCTTTAGACATTTCAGGCCTTCCCACGATCGCACCTGCATCAATTTCTTAGCAGAGCATCTCGATTGGCTAATTGCTGGGTTAAGTGGATGGAATGTTGGCACAGTATTATTTTGGCTGTCAATCGTTTAATTTCTGAGCCCCTATTACGTCAAAAAGAGCCCATTGCTCCTCTTTTTGTATCCAGCTCTAAAAAAACGTACTTGATTCACCCAAAACAGAAGTCAACACATTATTAAAATCTAAATGTTCCATATGAGGAAAACAGTCTAGGACATAGTGCAGTAAGAGTTCCAGGGACTTAGTATAGGGGTAAATTTAGTCCTGACAAGTTGGAACTTCAATGCAAAAGTTCTGTTCCGACCTCAACTACACAACAGCACCCATATGCACTCTTGGACTGGCATCACAAAAACCAACGTGTGGAAGATTATGCTTCGCGTTTTCTGGGTGATATATCTGGGAATTCAATTTTGTTCAGACATTTGAAGTCCCTAAGTCCATTTTACAAACCTCTTCTTTTCTTTTGTAGGAAACTTTTCATCCCAGCCATCTTAGAGCCACTTCTGTTGAATCAACAGTTTTGGGATCAATGTTACGGAGCTGTGAAACCAAATGGATAATACGAATTTATGAGAAACAGACAAAAAAAAATTTCTTGTACACCTCTGAAAATCAATATGAGGACTAAAGGCTGCTTAATTGGCCAATATATCAGTTTTCACGCTCAATTCAGACCTTAAACAGGTTAACACTTCATATTGTCACGTTCAGAGCTAGGAATATCCCAATCCTCTCAGCTCAAATTTGGCTTATGCAACAAAGCAGTTTATTTCTGTTCATAAACTGATATAGCTCGCTCACTTCATCTATACTCGAGACACAATTTGTCTACATAAAAACCCTTCTGCAATTTTTCAATTGTTTTTGGGAATACTATGCTAGTCCAAAAAAGTTCTTTTAGCTATCTCTCAAGCTAGATGGTGTTCAATGACATTCCTAAAGAAAGGACTGGTGTGAACTCTGTAAACCACACGTTGCATGTCCTAAGAGACTAAGCTTTCCCATTTGGTAGTTTCCCACAAAGGAACCGTATCGAATCTCGACTATTCACCAAAGTCCAAATTGCAAGAAAGCTTTCTGTATATCAGCAATAACACAATAGCTCCCACTCTGTAGCGAAGCAGAAGAGACGGGGAATACGTTCAATGAAGTTCGGCCCGTTCTTAGCAATCATTCAGCGAAGGACTGAATTGATCTTTGCTGAGGATCAAGCACGGGACGAATCATCGTGGCCACCCCTGTTCCTTGATCACTGGTCGTGGGGAAGATAATGTCCTCATTTAACTTAGCATTACCACTTCTTCTATGATTCCCTATCTCTTCCATTTGGTCGAACACTTATGTGTAAGCTTTTCTACTTCAAAAGATTTCAGTTTCCGGAACGTTGTTTCCAGACGGCTTCTGAGCTATGTGAAAATTTGAAGGGAGAGGGGGGGTGTCTATCCACTCATGGAAGTTAACATGTAACGATCATCCACAATCCCGTTTGGCAGTTTGTTTATAAATGTTTAATGTTGCTAATTTTCTTTCTCCTTTGTCCTTCGTTCTCGGGTACTCGATTTCCGGAAATCAAGACCCCAGAGATATGGAAAATAGACATATCTTAGGCTAAAAAAAGAAGTTATGGTAATGGTATGAGAAAGTTATTTCTTACATTGGAAACCTCTGCCTAGTGCGGGGTCCATCCTAACTAGGTGTTCACAGCTACCAAACACATTTAGAACGACTCTTTACCTCTATAGTGTATTTTTATCGAAAAATTCAACTCCTATCAAACTTCTACCGGTTCCGACCTCATAATTTTATTTATTAAACCAACAGTTGTAGTCTCTTCTGACACAAATCTTTTCTTGCGGAAGGCATAGAACATCATATTGGTCATAATCAAGAGCTTCAAGTGCATAATAACGTTTTTATGTTTCCCAACTGGATTTGAAAGCGATTGTGTGAAAACTTCACCTGACTTGTTTCCTCCAAAAAAGCTATGCTGAATACGTTCTTTTTCCTATTGATGTGTATCCCATTTGTCTACCACCTCCTCCAGAATGTAGATCTCTAGGGAATCCGTTTGTCTATCAGAGCTCGAACAGTTCGATTTACCCCTTTCCCTCAAACCGTTACTGTAATAGTTTGAATTAAGTACTTCAGAGCAAGAATTATTTTGCTAATGTATTCTTCCACAGGAACCCGTGTACTTTCAGTAGTCTTTCTTAAATTTCTCTTTAATCCCCAGATTTACGAACACTATTTTCTTTTTAGGCAAAGGTAGATTACTGTGTTTTACCCATCACAGATCAAACATTTAGTTTACATCTTTTGCAATGTGTCCACCTTTCTGACAAACAAAACAACAGCGACTCTGCATAATCATTTTAAGCTTCTCATCTTGGTCAATTTTCTGGCTTAAACAATCTACAGAACATGTGATGCGTTACAAAAATTTACACATTGAAGTGATTGATTTAGGCCTATTTCTTTTATCTACTAATAGGGTGCTGTAGCTACTTTTCTTTTCTCCATAGACGGGAATATCCTTTTTCTTATCTTCTACAATCCTTCCTCTCACCGCTGATAATTAAAACCTTTTACTGCATGCAAGATACACTCTTCTTGTTCAACTTCCTACGGAGATAGTCCATTAGCTCTTGCAACCGCCCTCACCTTAACCTGAAGAACACTTACGTTTCAAGCACGAAGTAGATCTTTCGTCAAACAGATTCAACCATCGGGTATAACATTGCCGACATAAAATAGAGGGATCCAAATCTCGAGTTTCTCTCAGCTGAGTTTCAAACGGTTATATATAGTCTCGATAACAGAATCCATCGACAAAACTCTTAAGAGTCAGCTTCAATAGTTCCCGCACATTAAACTTTGACCAATAAATGAAGGGTCCTCTATAAACGTTTCACTGACCAAAAATTAAGAAAGTGATGTTTCAGGGTAAAACGTTCCTTATTATTGGGTCTGTAAAGTGGTATCATCTGTAGGCTGATTTTCTTAAAACTATTTCTATTTATTTATAATGTTCAAATTGTCAGCTAGTGTAACCGTTCAAATGCAAGGAAGATGGCGGATCGTACTTCAAAATCACCAGAAATCACTCACTTGTAAATAAGCTAAATCGTGGTAAAAACGTAAAATAAAACTAAATTGAATGGGAAACAGGGTTAAAAATAAACATTAAAGGATAGTGGAATGCGTTATTTGGCTTGAAAGGCATTGCTAACTGCTTAAAAAGCTCCAGATGTTGGTGAGTGTAAAAACGTTACATCTATTTGATTAGGCTATGTAAGTTTTGTTGGATTCTATTATTTATGAAAGTCTCAAGTTCAAATAAATACAACATGTGCAATTATACTATATACATTAATATAAAGAAATAGTATAAAATAATTATACGAAATATGGTAATTATATATATTATATATTATACAGTCATCTACAATAAATAAAATAAACATTTATAACAAACATATTTTATCAAATTTTAAAACAGAGAAAATATAATATAAAAAAAGAAAAAATAATACAGACATCAAGCTAACAGCAAGCTTTATTGGGTGATACTTTTGTTTACTCATTGTGTTAGGCCTAGCTTCTTTGTAATTTTCTTTTAAAGCCTGTTTACTTTCAATCTTATTTTCAAGGATGCTGATGTTCGGGGAACTGCACATACAACGGCTGTTCATTGGCTTAACGGAACCTCACACGAAATGATGCTGTTTTAATATGTTTTATGGGTCCTTACAAACATGCCGCAGCAGAGTTTTCTGGCTGAATGTATCAACCTCCGAGAACCTCAGGGAAAGAAACTGTTTCGAAATTATATCTTATGCGCCATGCACAGGTTAAGTAACCTTACCACTTCGGGTGTAAACTTCAAACTACAGGTATGTCAAAAGCAAACTTATTAATACTTTTGATGTAACCAAAAGAAGACTACAACTTCTTATCGAAAAAGTAAAGTCTGGAAAAAGTGTTAATGATGACAGAGGCAAAACTCAAAAAATAGACCACGTAAACCTCTTGATGTGACAAAGCGTTGGTGGAGTAACACATTCTTTCTTTCCGAGTCAGAAAGTCATATTTCACGTCCTCCAACAAAGCAAGTATCTGAGTCCTTTGATATGAGCATCGTAAAATGTCAATCTCTTTAAGAGCAAATACCCGAATCAAAAAGTTTTGTTGCATACGTATAGGTTAAATTTCGGGGAAAAAAGTTTGATCTGAAATTTGGGTTCCAAGATATGATACATGTAAGACTTTGTGGGAAATAAGTACTTCATTCAGATGGCTGCAGCACATTCGGAGAGGAAACAGAAGAAATGCAGGTGGAATCAGAACTCCATCACCGAGAAAGCTGAGAAAGTTACATACATCGCTAATGACCGCAAGGATGCTCAAGAAAATCCTAATTTAATTGTACTATGTGTAGACCTTCAGCAGTTGATTTTCACACCAAACCTAGACATTCCGATGTTTATTGTCAGGGCAGTTTTCTAATTACAATTTGTGTATTCCACAATATGGGACAATGAAGGCAAACCATGTGTAATTTGGCATGAAGTGTTAAGGAAAAGAGGTGCATCAGAAATGTAGCGTGCATTATTCGTTATGTTAAAAAAAACTTTGAGAAACTCCTTCGTATGAATTACGTAAACTATTATTGAGTTCTGATCGATGTGTTGGCCAGATTAACAACTGGATGATGGTTTGCACTCTGTCATTACCTGGTTTCATTGGGTTTCTTCACAAGAAGTAACCAAAATTTTTGGTAACTGGACATAGCTTTTCCATATTGTGACCGGGATTTTGCCCCTCATTGAGAAGCACAAAAAGATACAACACTATACATACCAGATGGACATAGTCAACAGTTACGCTCTGTAAAAGAATAAACCCTTCATAGTTGAGGGAGGATGGAAAGGACACTTTTATCGAATTCTTTGCCCCTGTCGACAATCAATCTACAAGATCCCAACTTGGAATAAAGCAGCGTTGTGTAGATAGGATACAGTTTTCAAAGGACAGGTCCACTGAAATTTCGTACCGAAATGCCATAGATACTTGATGCTGGAGGGTTTCAATGTCCTCAAGAAGAAACAAGGGGAAAACAGCGAATGTCGACAACTAATGTACCGGTAAAGTTCAACTATCAGAACTTAATAACCTATACCCTGGACCAAAACTTGCCAATTAAATTCTGCAAGGAAAGCTGATTTGTATCAAGATATCTGAGTTCTATCACCAGAAACATAGAGCATTCTACCTTTTGTTGACATGTGCTGTCTGAAAATAATATTGCAAAACGATCTTTTAGTGAAAAGTAAGATTTAATTTTTCTATTTTTAATTAAAAGATATTAGAGTTTTAGAATTCTGTTTACAGACTTTTTTGTTTTGGTTTTCTTAGGGCTTTCTTTAATTTTATATCAAGAATGACATTCCTTAGCGGTGCTTTTTTTGTTTGGTTCATTTGTTTTAATAGAGGCCTACAGTTTCATAGTTTTTTAAAAACTAATTTTAAATTTAAAGATATTAACAAAATTACTGTTTTTATTTTAAAAATTCACCTAGGCCTACTTTGGTTTTCTCGAGGCCTTTAATTTTTTTTTCACGAAATACATTTTTTTACTACTTTTGATGTTAAAACTTATATTACATGTTTGTAGCAACTAAAGTACAAGAAGTGCAATTATTAAAAATATGCATTGTATTTATTTTAAAAAGGAATATTACAGATTGTATTCATTGTGTGTTTGTTATTTTTACACCCTTTGTCTTATCATTAGAGAAGTTTGACTTGGAGGCTATTTTAAAATGGAGGGGGTGGGGGTGCCTTCATTAAAAGTTGAAGGAACCACCATGTTGATAAGCCCTCAAATATCTTTAAAATGGGTTTATATTATGAAAACGAAAATGTAAACAAAATAAAAACGTTACCAAATGCCAATTTTGGTTAAAGCCTTTATGGTTGTAAATAGTTAAACGGTTGGCTCATGGAAACGTTTTTCACTCAACAAGTAAAAATTACTTTTATTAAAGGACAATTAGTAAATTTTAAAGAAGAAATAACATTAACCTTTTAAGGTGGCGTATTAATGATTATGAGCAAAAATGGTATTAGGAATATTTTACTAAAATTATGAGTATTGTGTTTTTCTACTTTCCTGAAAAATTTGTCAAAATGTCCTGTTGAAACTATTTTAGAGGGACCCTTCAAAAATCATCACGTCCGAAACGAGGATCTCAAACTTTTGTATAGCCTTAAGTAATTTTTCTGAGTCTGAGGGAAAACTTTCGACCATTCTCAGAGGCCTTGAACCAGTTTAAAGTGGCTAAATCAAATACTGGAATTTGTTCGGCTGCATTAAATCTTCATCTTCATCCAATTTTTATCGAATTGGCTTCAAAAACTCAACCATTCTGTTATGTCGGCCTCATATTTCTTAAATCCGTTCTTGGAGAGCTTGATTATTTTATTGACAAGTCTACCACTATAATAGTTTGAATACTGGCTGCGGACTCGAATAGGTATTCATTGTACCACCTTTAATATGCATAATGGAATACACATAGTTGCCCAATTAGCTTTGTATTCATCTGAATAGCTATTTCAGCACGGCACTTAATTTTGATGCATCACTTTCAAGCAGGTATTTCAATACTTGCTCATTAGGTTTGCAAGTTCAGTTGATTTTCCTTGCATCAGACTGGTGTGATTTGTTTCAATGACCACTAAGACCTTCTTCACCATCAACTGAAAAACAGGACCTGTGGCAAATCTCCCACAAGTAGTATTGTGATTTGTTTCAATGGCCTAAGTCCTTCTCACCATCAACTGAAAACAGACTGTTGTAGTCTTCACATAGTTCGGGATTTGTTTCAATGTTCACTAAGATCTTTCGCTTCAACTGAATTCAGATGTGTTGTAGTCTTCACAATCTTCGAGAAAAAGAAGTTCTAATGGCGGCTTTTCTTATTAAACACTGAAAACTCTTTTATTCCATTATACGTCCTGTCACGGGTCGCCATAATGTCATTCATCGTTACCCGGACCTAGATAAATTTTATTGTAATATTTAGTAAAGATAGAAGCGTTTAAATAAACACTATTTAATTTGTCCTTTATTCGGAGCCACAAAAATACCGAAAATTAACAAAACGAAGACGAAGAACATACAATTTAAAAACCTAAAACAAACTATGATTAGAGGCAAAGAGATATAAGCTATGTTTTGAAACTATACTAACAAGTCCATTATTGAAACAATATGACACTATTATGTTAACTGTTGCAAATAAAGTTTGGAGGATATACCAGAAAAATAATTGAAGGCACATAGTGTAGTGAAAAAGATGAGAGAAAATGTGAGGAAAAAGGGGCATGCACAACGGGACACAGAAAAGAAAGAGAGAAAGCAGAAAGTAAGTAGTTGAAATAAAAAAGAGGCTGCTAGGGGTATTAATATCAGATAAAAGCTGGGTTAATTCACCAAAGAGATAAAAGAATATGTACATGGCAGAAAAGATTAGGAATATATGAAATAGGAGATGAACTAGAAATAAGTATTATCGTAAAAATGTCTTTGACAAGCTGCTAAATGTGATAATTACCAGTAGGAGTTAAACAGGGCATTAGTGCACGCCCCCGTATCCTTTTACGAGGGTAGGCAGAACTATGCATATAACCTAAAAAAACAACTCGGTACTTAAATCTATCCTCACTAACACTCACTCACTCCACGCTTCCCTATCCCTTCGCTTCAATAAAAGCATACACTGAGACATGCAGCTCTTTTTTATTCTTAAACTCTTAATGTCCTTAGATCCCACTCATCCTCTAAACATGCCCAAATAAACGTAAACACCCTTCTTTCAATCATGGACCTATTGAATTCCTCTCGATTCGACTCCTTCAGCACCCTTCCTTAAAAGAATAAAACAGGAACATCCGTGAGATTGACCAAAAAGTTGTAGTAGGAGATGATTAAAGACAGTGGGAGCAGTGGGGTGCAATGGTTACAGGCTGATAAATGCAAATGAAATGAGTAGAATGTTCCCAGGTCTGGGGAATAGGGTAATATAATACTATCTTTATGAAAAGAGACTTAAGGAATTACCTTATGTCACAAGTAGTAAAGATATTGGAAATTGAATGTAAAAGAGAATCACCAAGAAGATGAAAAGAAAAACTGCAAAGGAACAGTTTGGTTTCAGAATGGGAAGATAAACCGAGGACCCCCTCTTTGTTATAAGACAAAATATAAAACAGTAGGATTATGGGAAATCATTGAGTTAATAATTACGTTCATCTCCATAGATTTGGAAAAGGCATACGAAAGTGTACCCAAAGGTAAAGTTTTGGGGGAATTATGAACAAATAACATTGCCATGAAGTTAAAAAAATGTAATGTGTAAGTTACTACACCCTATAACTTACATACACTTGGAGTGCCTTGGCACTGACAAAGAAGGACGAGAGTTAGAATTCAAATCAGATTGATATTAGATTACTAAAAATTTTTTTAACTTTAGGCCATCACAAAAGAGACAGAATGAGAAAATGAGGGAAGTAAGTTCAGAAATTGTGGGTGAAAAGCTGAATGAGATAATGAACAGGATTAAAAAACTGAGATGCTTGGACATTTTAAGAGGATGGAGATATGGAAAGACCCAGGGGAAGGCCAGATCTGACATGATTGGAAGTGGATTAAAAAACAGTGTGTGCAAAAGAAATTTGGACTGGAACAGATGGTGGATAGAGTAGAGGAGGTGTAGATATACCATTCAGGGTTCCAACCTCGTGGAAACACTAAAGTGATGTTGAGTTTATTCTTGAGGGATATATAATTTTCCAAATTGCACGCACACTGTTTGAACAACATTATTTGATATGTTTACGCACCATCTCTGAAGCGACAGGAAATATGGAGGTAGAGGCAAAATTGTGTTGCACAATGCAGATAATTATATAAATGTACTCAATATAATTAAAATACAATAAATAAGTTTGAGTATATTATATCCTATTTATTTAGATTTTATTTTTATTCTAAATCTAAAAATGAGGAATTTAATAGCAATGCGTAACCATAAGATGTGAAACCCTAATAAAATTTCACGGACGTAAAAATTTTAAAAATACGAAGTGTTGACCCTTGGGACCAAATATCAATATTTTTTGGTAAAAAATATCAAATAAAGACTTTAAAGGGTGCTTAAAATAAAATTAAAATTTTTTAACCGAATCAAAAAAAATTTTATTAACTATGCTAAATTTGTGTAGGGGTTTCTAGTATTTTTTTCCCTTTTCACTTTTTTAAATTATGAACTTGTTGGCGGGGTTAGAAAGGACTTGCTTTCAGTGAAAGGTGACTTGTTTAGACGTGAACATTTATTTGGTGAAAAAAAAAAACTATCAGCAATTATAATGGGGCCCCAAAAAAAATCACAACAATTTTAGTTTTTTTTTTTGAGTAAGAAAAAGAACGGGGAACAAAGAGTTAATTTGCCACGCTTGCACAAAACAATAACTCAAAACATAATAAACCAAATTTAACTTGAAAACGCTAACAGAACTATGGTAGATTCTCATTTTTTTAAACAGAGTGAGAAAGTCCTTGCGGAGTTCCGTTTTACTTAAAACGAATTTGTATTGGATTGAATCAAGGATTGGATTTTTTGACCAAAGGGTACCCTTAGCTATATTAAACTTTAAAAAATATATATAGAAAAAGTGCCCCCCCCAATATTTTGGTCACACTTTTACCTAGGGGGTTTATATCTAAAATTAGACCCCTCTTCACCCAAAAAATTTTTTTCTGATTTGATTTTGTTTTTTCACGTGTTATGTGTATATAATAAAAAGTACCCCAAAATATTGAAATTGTAGCCTTTGGACTTAAAAATACTTTTGGAAGTAAAAAATATTTGGTCAAATGGTTACTAAATATTGTCAGGCGAAATATTATAAAAGTAGTATGTTAAAATATTCGATTGTTTTTAAGAATGTGTCCATGAGAGCCAATAGACCCCAACTTACTTACCAAGCACCCGGCGTTGTAAAAATTACATACCCCGATATTCCCGCAGTTGAGCGTGAAGGTGAATATCACCATGCACACCAGGGACAGTCCATACAACACTAGAGTCGTCTCTCTGAAACACACACAAAAATTTTCCTTGAGAAATTTGAGCTAGAAAACTGTTGTTTTGTGATTATTATGTTTTTTTATTACTGTTTTCATGTCTGGGAGTAACACTGAATAATGGATTAAAGCTTTAGAAATCTTGTAATACACGATTCATAAACCTTTTCATTTATTATACGATCATATCCCTAGGTACTATTAACACAAAAAAATTACCTAAAAAAACTTTAAAAAATGGATTAGTAATTCAAAAAATAAATTAAGATGAAATAAATTAAAAATAGGTATTACTTTTTTAAATTAACAATAGATTTTATGGCGTGGAGATAGTTGAGAAGGTACAGGTGTTTTAAAATATCTTGTAAGTGGGATTGAGGGGAAGGTTGGAAGTAGAGAGGATTGTAATGAGGGAATGACAGCAGGGAGGGTTGTTATATAGGTGTGTAAGATACCTGCTATGGTGAGAGATGTGACCTTGGCGTTGTAAGAAGTGCTTTACAGGGGCGTACTTTGTACCCTTTGTTTAATATGCAGCAGAAACATGAAACATGAATGTAAGAGAACCTAGGAAAGTGGAGGACATGGGAATGAAGTTTGTGAGGAGTTTTGATAGCTGTCACGAGGAGAAACAAGATGAGGAATGAAGTTATCTAGTAAAGAGTTGGGGTACAGGTAGGGACATGAGATATATGGGCATGTAAGAGGATGAAGAAAGAGAAGATGGCAAGAAGTATGTTGAAAAAAATAACATAGGGGGGGTGCCAAGAAAGAGATGGGAGGGGCAATTACTAAAAAGGGTGCAAATGAGAGGAGAAAAATGGAAGAGATTAAAATGAGGATGAATGGAACAGCTTTGATGATGATGATGATGAGGACGATGACTTTTGTGTGAAACTTAAGCAAAAAATATATAACAAAACATTATAGTGTTTAGTCTTTTTTTTCTTAATATTTTAAATTTTTTTAAATATACATTTCATTATTGTTTTTCTTAAATAGTTCTTTTATTAAGTCATTTTATTTTATATAGTTTTACATTTTTTTTGTCTACACCCCTTTCATATAAACCTATTTTGCGAGGAGGGTAAATTTTGTTTATTGTGTTTTGTTCAGTACGTTTAAGTGTTTCTTTCAAGGCTGTATGTGCGTCACCACCACGGCTCACAACTTTCTTTCACTACCACTCACTATCACTCGTTATACATCTTTCTCCGACCCAACAACAAAATACATACGTGTGATTCCACCAACTAGTGAAGTCTATAATTTTATAACCCTAAGCTTTGGTTAATAGTCTAAAAAACACAGTATAAGTAGGCTAAACTTTTCATCTGTCATAGTTCTCATTTCAACTGGGTTATTGTTTTATCACTAACTAAAGTTTGACACAAACAAGATGATTGCATTCTTGTGGCAAACAAATGATAAAAGGGTTAAAGGACATACTTGAACTTATGTGTTTTGTCGAGGACAAAGCGCTGATGGCCGATCCGACCATTCCTGCCACACGATGGTAAGGCCTATTCGACCCGCGTCGCTTGTTCGCGTTCTACAACAAAGTAACAATAGATTTAAAAACAGCCATTGTAGCTCACAAGGATGGACGGAACAACCGAAACCTCACGCAAGATTATACAAATATTAACACAGAACAGATTTCATGTCCTAATGATAATATTACACATTCAATTAAATTAGTTAATGGTTGTGAGCTTTAAATATACCCTTCTTCTATAAAAGAGTAATATTTTAAAAACCCTCATGTTATACATATTGATTATGGGTTGTGTCAATTTGATAATATTTTCCCACTAGTAGAATTGCTGAACTTACTTGATGTGCGAGAGAATAACTTGATTGAGCAAGGAGTAGAGATAGCATAGAACACTCCTACGTTGATGCGTATGATACGAGCAGCAGAATGTAGCCAGGTTACCCATGAGTCTCCTCAGAGAGCTGACAAAGCTTGTCGTTTCAGCTGCTCGCTGTACAGCTTGAGCTGCGCTGGGAGGTAAGGGGGGTGACTCCTGGAAAACTGTACAAAGACAAGCTTATACTTTCCCTAACTATGGACTTGGTTTTTGGTTTTATGTGTCTATAGGAAAGATGCTGGAAAGTCACATTATGGACAGTAACATTAGTAATCTGAAATAACAGACTTTTTTTAAACTTAAATTTTAAAAATGACTAGAGACATTTTTCTAACTATATCTAGGAGTGCATTATAAATATTTAATGATAATTAACAATGGTTAGCGATAGCTCAGATTCGAGCACAGGGAGAAACTACAATTTTACATATACAAAAGTGAACATGGAAAATCTACCCACAATTAATCTGTAATATACATTTTATTTATTTTCTTCAAGCACATGATGTACGATTGATCCAAAACATAGATCTAATTTTAATATACCAGGAATGAATACAAAATTGATGGTGTGCGTCATACATGCATACAGGCAACTGCGTGTCTACGGCCATAAGCACGATATTTTCAAACTTTCAGTACAACTCTCTCACGGTATAGAAATTTTTGGGGGGACACAGTTATTGTTTCTCCACTACTGGCTTGTAGAATTCATTATTTAGGACCTAGGTAAGAAAGTAAAAAGTTAGTAAAAATGAAATAAAATATTCAGTTTTGTTACGCAATTGTTAGTATGACCACCCCAAACCAAACCGGCCGGGCCACCATTAAGGGCCTCCCCTCCCAAAACCAGTGATTCCAACACCCTCAACAGAACGCAGCTCTAGTGATTAAGGACTATAAATGTAAAAGGACTTAATAAAAACATATATAGTAATTAAGACAGCCAATATAAAAACTGCCCTCACACTTGTAATCATTAGGGTGCACTTGAATAAGTATGTAATAATAGAGTAGATCTAAGTGTAATATAAGATTTTACGGTGGAGTCAACATTTTAACTCTCGTCTAGCTAGAAACTGAACACGGAGATCACCAAAATAGGAATAAAGAATAATTTAGATAACAAAGTTAGCAAGTACAACATAATTAAGATGTTTCTTCCTCAATAATTTTGTCTTTTCTTACACATTTTCTTTAAGGGACTTGTGCAACATTTTAGGAATCTCTTGCCTTCAGACACTCGCAATTGATGATTCGTCTTTCCCTACCCCATCTTCAACGTAGCGATTCTCCATTCATTGCTCCCGGTCCCCAGACTTCTTATGAATTCCTCCGCCACCTCTCGACACGCACAAGAGAGCAAAAGGGAGACAAGAGAACCATTTTTCCCGGAACCAACCAATTCCCTCAGAAAGCCCTCTTTCCCAGCCTCACCTTGCAAACCTTATCAGATGAGACTATTTACCCCCCGAGTCCCGTCCTTACAAAGACTTAGATTGCACAGCCACTTCCTCATGAACCCGGCCCACATAGGAAAACTACTCTCGGTAGGGTTGGACCTACTCTTTCCCAGCCCCGGGCCTCAGATGGTTCGCGCAAGATCGAGCAAGCCAAAGCCAGACTCGCACGCTAAAAACAATCTCACTCGTTCCAGCCAATAATTAGACATGCTTTCAGCCACACCACCAGTACTCAAAACTCAAGACTCCAACACAACACCAAAGACAAGTTTTTATCCAAAATAATGTCACAAACATGGATTTCAGACCCAATCGAATCTGCTACATAAGATGGATTGATTCATCGAAAGGCCGCGATAGCCACTTCAGTCGCTCGCCTGACATGGGAAGCTTATTTAATCCTTAGTCTTAAATGGTATATTCTTTTGTCTTTATTTCATCTTTAAATGGGATTTATATATTATATAGTAACTATGTTTTAAAGGTTTAAGTTCTGTTTTTTTAATAACGTAGCTCTCTGTTCCGAGAGCAAGGAGCTTTGGAAAAGATTCGATGGTCTTGTAATTAATTTCCAATTCATTCATAGAAACTCGGCCACATAAAATGCATTGAGTTTGGTCAGTTTTGCTAGTAATTTTTGGGTTTATTTACGATCTTCTCTCGTTCTATAAATGTATAATTATTGTATTATTTTATATTTAAGATGTTTAAAGAACCTTTCGGACTATATAAATATAAATTTATATGGAGGCTAATTAGTATTGTTAAAAAAAGATTTGTTACATTTAAGAAAGGTCAAAGAACCCTTTAACCATTCAGATATGAATTTAAAGTTAGTATATTAAATTTTACCTATGACCAACCGGGTTAAGAAAGAAAATCCCAGAAGGCTGTTCGAGGACTCCAAAAAGAAAATGTATTTAAGAATGTCGTATTTACTGTTTGTTTAAAGTGAAAATTTAATTTTAATTGAGTAACTATTTAGTGTGGTGATATCATTATCTACTTTTAATGAATAATATCTTACAATTATAAAAGGTATTACAATAGTGAACCCACTGGGTAACAATACACCAACAATTCAGGTAAGCGGTTGCTGATTTATCATCTCCACTATTAGTGTAGAGCATATCAAAGGCTTATTCTTTTCAACCTGGCAGTTTTTGTGGAGCAAGAATCGCCAAGACCAAGGTACTCTATACCGTGTAAACTTATTCTTTATTGAAAGAACATTAATTCAAAAAGGCTATCCTGTAATTAACAAACTTTTAATAAGCTATCAAGGGAGTTCATGTTGCCTTATTACAAGCGTCACTTCTTCATCCATCTTTGAGACTATACACGATTTTGTTTAAAATAGCACCTTACGTGGTTTCGCAAGACTTTTAAATTACAATATTTGATCAATTATTTAATTAAGTATTGTACTTCAACCAGAAGCTAAAGTCTATTCAATTCACATATCTATATATATTTATTATTATCTAAACATCAATAGTCGTGTGGGAGACGACTTGTAAATTGAATGTATATTGTTTAGTCTTAAGAGGGTAAGTATTATTATGACATCTAACTCAATTAACACTGGTACAGCTCTCTACAATTCTGACCATTTATTTATCTAGCAATCTCCGATTGTGTTCCTGTACTACCTCCATTTTTAATCTTTAGCTCCTACGACACCTGGTGGTCCAGAGAGAGATCTGTGATCTGTCTGCTGGCAGCCACTGAGTAGGGAGAGGTCTTTGAATACGTCACATCATCTCTGTGAACCCTGGTATCGGGGATAGGGTGTAGGCAAGGGCTTTTACAATAATTAGCTTTTGATAAACTAGAATAAAAAGTTTAGTAACATAAACTCTTTTATGCTTACACAATTATTTATGATAAACAAGACCCAATAGAAAAATAACAAATCTTATTCACCAGATATTAAAATAGTTTCAAGGTGCTGAAGTGAACGAAGAAAAATATTGTGAGAAATGTAACTAAGAACTTTAAATGAAATATTTAGAATATATAATATTTTTGCGTGTTTTTCTTATTTTGGCATTCATATCAAACCTCAAGACCTATACTGAATCATCTAATGAAATTGGATAGTAATCATGAAAATATTGTTAATTCTTGTCAATCAATAATAAAGTTTATTAAAATGCAATACCATTTTTTTATTACATGACTAAATATTGTTAGTCTTCCAATGATACTAAAATGAGGGAGGCGTGAAATGATGATAGATCAATTATTTAATTGTATTATTAAGCACTACTGATAGACCTTAGCTTGTGTTAGCATCCAATCTTTAAGTATGTACTTACAAATGACAATGAGGACGAGAAGTAGAGTGGTGAATCCCGCGATGCCATAGAACATTACAGCTATATCAGAGCCAATGTCATCAACAGAGACATGGTCGAACACAAGCAGAGTAGGCAGCACGAACCCCACAGCAATACCAAGCTGATAACACACAAGAAAATACAATTATTGTCCATACAAACATCAATATTTGTCTGATAACAATGTATGTTAAAAACATTAGCTGCATTAACTTGTAACCTGTCAATGGCTGTCTTATAAGCAAGTCTGGCTTGTAACCTGTCAATAGTTGTCTGAAGAGCAAGCCTGACTTGTAACCTGTCAATAGTTGTGTGAAGAGCAAGCCTGACTTGTAACCTGTCAATAGTTGTCTGAAGAGCAAGCCTGACTTGTAACCTGTCAATATCTGTCTGAAGAGCAAGCCTGGCTTGTAACCTGTCAATATCTGTCTGAAGAGCAAGCCTGACTTGTAGCCTGTCAATAGTTGTCTGAAGAGCAAGCCTGACTTGTAACCTGTCAATAGTTGTCTGAAGAGCAAGCCTGGCTTGTAACCTGTCAATATCTGTCTGAAGAGCAAGTCTACTTGTAACCTGTCAATAGCTGTCTGAAGAGCAAGCCTGACTTGTAACCTGTCAATATCTGTCTGAAGAGCAAGCCTGGCTTGTAACCTGTCAATATCTGTCTGAAGAGCAAGCCTGGCTTGTAACCTGTCAATAGCTGTCTAAAGAGCAAGTCTACTTGTAACCTGTCAATATCTGTCTGAGTAGCAAGCCTGACTTGTAACCTGTCAATATCTGTCTGAAGAGCAAGTCTACTTGTAACCTGTCAATAGCTGTCTGAAGAGCAAGCCTGACTTGTAACCTGTCAATTTCTGTCTGATGAGCAAGTCTGGCTTGTAACTTGTCAATGGCTGTCTTATGAGCAAGTCTGGCTTGTAACCTGTCAATAGCTGTCTGAAGAGCAAGTTCCATAATTCAAACTTTAAGAAGAACTATAAATATTTACAGAGTATTATAACTTTCCTACACAGAGTCCAGATTTTTAGAAGTCGTCTACTGACGATATAAAATAATAACCACAGTCCATCCATCATGGCGTCGATTTCAAAAGTACATTATAAATAAATATTACAGATGTCCATCCTCGATGGTGCCGAATTCAATAGTCAGCTTATTTCTTCCACACTTTCATGATATATAGTGGTCTTACTGCGTAGTTATGATGGGGAGGAATGGTTCAAACTGTAGCATGTAAATCAGACAGATTGGACAGCTACAATTAAATATCAATATTTTAATAATTTACGAAAGGAAGAAACAGTATTAATATATTTAAAAAGTAATCTACCTCAAAGTTTAATCTCTCAGATTAGATGCAGTAATATAAAATTACGTATCTCCCGAAATTGAAACACGTGGTTGTTAAAAATATTGTCCTTTGATAAATACTGTAGCAGTTATCAAGAAAGAGGATTAATATTTTCATATTTCTGAATAAAATATGTTAACGCATACCCTTTGCCTTTGGATGATGTCGGATAAATTTACATACACTTGTCATGCTGTCTACAAGAAAATATAGTAAAGTACATCTATATCACAAATTCTCATAAAAATAATAACTGATCTTAAATAACATTACTAAAACAGATATATTTAAATATAAGATACTTTGGTGTCTACGCACCATTTCAAGATGTCCTTGGATTCGCTTGTTACACATGTGAAGCTCAAAATTATTCAATGATGGTGGCCTCACCTACTATCGTAAATACACCTGACAAACAAATGAAGTGGATATCGGGATCGACCCACTGATCTACATCGCGTCAGACAAGACTGGCGGCGATTCAAGGAAACATGCTCCCCCTTTTCCCTGCAAGCGTCACTCCTTTTTGCCTCTGCCTTCATCCGTATTTTTCCTTTCTATTTTCCTGTGCTCATCACCCTTTTTGCTTTGTTCCATTCGTATCATATTTGTAACTATATATTATTGTCCCCCAGCCAGGTTCACATTATACCCAATTTACTGCTACCAAGCGTAAAAGGAGGAACCTTTGCACTGTGCCGCATCAAAGAACACGACGACCATGAAGTTTGAGCCGTCGGATACACCACTGCCATGGACAAGATGACAGACTTCGGTGATGACCATAAAGTTTGAGCCGTTGGATCCACCGCCGCGACCACGGACTTCGATCAAATAAGTATCATTAAATGATCAACGAGTCCTTATGACTTGTTATCTAGTTTTTGTTGTAAAAAATAGGCAAAGTCTATTTGCACCCTTTTTTAGTATGATGTATGTAGTCGGAGACGATTTTCACTTATTTTGTCAGTATGCCGAGTTGACAGTTAATCAACTTTAAGTTTTGTTGACTCCCAAATTTAAAGGGTTAATTTATTGTTTAAATATTGTGTCCTCCAGAATGAGGGACAAGTCTTATAATTACTAGTTTCATATATTGTAAATCAGTCCTAGAGACTATGTTGCTCTGTATATATACCATACAGTCTTTACGTCACGAGCCTTGGGCTTGGAATGCAGTAATGTCTTAGGCTAAATTTCCACAAGTTCCATTAGTCTATTTTGACCCAATGTTTCTCATGACGCCGTGAACGTCATTTACACCCGTTTCATTTTTGGATGGCTACAACCAGGTTGTCTGTATTGTATTCCATATCTCAGTTGAGTTGATGGAATTCTTTATTTTGTGTTGGTTAAGCAGTCACGCTTCTCGTGCGGTTTAGCTACGGTGTGCAAACCAGAGAACTGCTATAGAGTCATAGTGGGGTTCGCGCATATAATACCTTTTTTTTTTGCCAGGTTTTTGCCCTCCTGTTGTGTTGGTGTTACTCTTAGTATAATTGCAATTAGATTTGTTTGTACTATTGAATACTTTGGCAGTACCGTAAGGGAAAGAGACCAGTCTTAGTTGGCACCTGTTTATTAGCTATCAACCACTGTAGTCAAGGAACTTTTTTATTGTTTATCATTATACAAAATGTTTCAAAGAGATTATCTTACAACCCAGTCTAGCATAACTGATTTATATATACATATATATATATATATATCTTGTTCTATATTTTGTTATTAACTATTTCATTATTTTCTTCTTTAGAAAAATGCATCCAGTAGTCCGGCTTATGCACAGGCCTAGTGGCTACAGCAGATTAATCAAAATCTCAAGGTCTAATTGTCTGCATCTAAACTTCAACGTATAACCCGTAATATTAATGTAAACCTTAATATTTTTATATCCTTTTTTTGTTTAATAAATCTACTTATTGTTTAAACTTATTCTTTTACAATTCAAATTGTGTAACCTATAGTCGCCGGTTCTTACAATCTGCGGTTATGCTACAAAACTAAGACAGTGACGTAACATTTTGGGAGGATCACGCTGTCTTTCTCACGTAGGCCATTGTGCTTGTTGGTCGCTGATTGGTCATTCCGCTCCATATAGACGATACTCGGGTTTGTTGTCAAAAATCATTTTAACTGTTTGGCTGCTGACGTCAGAGATCAGGTGATGGTTCCACAAACCATCCGAAAGAAGGCAACCATGTCCGCGTGCACTCCTCGCCACGTGTGCAGAAAATCGCCCAATAGATATGTCTAAACCGGGCTGGTCGGAACATCAAGTGCTGATACATCAAGGCAAAGTTGCCCCGCTCCTCGATTTAGGATGTTTTGAAATCAGCCAGGTGCAAGCAAGTTTTTACCAGACGGTACGTATATGAACAGTTTACATTGTAGGGACTTGATAGTGAAATATATTGAATGATATTGTTTCTAAATTGCTCGAGGTCACATGGAACTACAATAGTGGAGAGTAGTATTGTAGGCAATTTGAATAAATATCGACATTTCTTGGAGTGGGTAGTATGAATCAGAAGATAGTTTATGGAGCATCGGTTGGGGTGGGGCTTTGATTGTAAATAACATATCTTGTATTGTTACAGTAAGATCAGTGGAAGACCCTACACTGGTAGCAGTGTTGTTATAATACCACTAATTGCTCACATTACTGCTCAAACTACTCATACATTTTATCATGTAGATAACATTAAAGTCAACAATATTATGATATCAGATTTGCTATTGTTTATATTAATAAATATTATTTCCGTTTATCTCATTTCACATATCGTTTGTTTTCACGTTTCTCACAGGCAAGGTGGAGGCCGTTCAATTGTTTCTTTCTAGAGATAGATGTATTTAACTTCCTCAAATGTTCTAGAATATGGGTCTGAACACTGTATTGCGTCAAACTCCAACAACTATTCGAGACACCAACGCCCGGTTCAGTAGTTACACAGTCACACCACTGACCATTGACACCTGGTTCAGTAGTTACACAGTCACAACACTGACCATTGACACCTGCTTCAGTAGTTATACAGTCACACCACTGACCATTGACACCTTCTTCAGTAGTTACACAGTCACACCACTGACAATTGACACCTTCTTCAGTAGTTATCACAGTCACACCAACTGACCATGACACCTGGTTCAGTAGTTACACAGTCACACCACTGACCATTGACACATGGTTCAGTAGTTACACAGTCACACCACTGACAATTGACACCTGGTTCAGTAGTTACACAGTCACACCACTGACAATTGACACCTGGTTCAGTAGTTACACAGTCACACCACTGACCATTGACACCTTGGTATCATTTTAGTAGTTACACAGTCACAACACTGACCATTGACACCTGCTTAAGTAGTTACACAGTCACACCACTGACCATTGACACCTGGTTCAGTAGTTACACAGTCACAACACTGACCAATTGACACCTGCTTCAGTAGTTACACAGTCACACCACTGACAATTGACACCTGGTTCAGTAGTTACACAGTCACAACACACATGACCATTGACACCTGGTGTTCAGTAGTTACACAGTCCCAACACTGACCATTGACAGCCTGTCTTCACAGTAGTTTATACACAGTCACACCACTGACATGACCATTGACAACCTTCTTCAGTAGTTACACCAGCTACACCTAGTACACACCACCACTGACCATTGACACCTGGTTGAGTAGTTACACAGTCACACCACTGACCATTGACACCTTCTTCAGTAGTTACACAGTCACACCACTGACAATTGACACCTTCTTCAGTAGTTACACAGTCACAACACTGACCATTGACACCTGGTTCAGTAGTTACACAGTCACAACACTGACCATTGACACCTGCTTCAGTAGTTATACAGTCACACCACTGACCATTGACACCTTCTTCAGTAGTTACACAGTCACACCACTGACCATTGACACCAGGTTCAGTAGTTACACAGTCACACCACTGACCATTGACACCTTCTTCAGTAGTTACACAGTCACACCACTGACAATTGACACCTTCTTCAGTAGTTACACAGTCACACCACTGACCATTGACACATGGTTCAGTAGTGACACAGTCACACCACTGACAATTGACACCTGGTTCAGTAGTTACACAGTCACAACACTGACCATTGACACCTGCTACAGTAGTTATACAGTCACACCACTGACCATTGACACCTTCTTCAGTAGTTACACAGTCACACCACTGACAATTGACACCTTCTTCAGTAGTTACACAGTCACACCACTGATCCATTGACACCTAGTTCAGTAGTTCACAGTCACACCACTGACAATTGACACCTGGTTCAGTAGTTACACAGTCACACCACTGACAATTGACACCTGGTTCAGTAGTTACACAGTCACACCACTGACCATTGACACCTGGTTCAGTAGTTACACAGTCACAACACTGACCATTGACACCTGCTTCAGTAGTTATACAGTCACACCACTGACCATTGACACCTTCTTCAGTAGTTACACAGTCACACCACTGACCATTGACACCTGGTTCAGTAGTTACACAGTCACAACACTGACCATTGACACCTGGTTCAGTAGTTACACAGTCACACCACTGACCATTGACACCTGGTTCAGTAGTTACACAGTCACAACACTGACCATTGACACCTGCTTCAGTAGTTATACAGTCACACCACTGACCATTGACACCTTCTTCAGTAGTTACACAGTCACACCACTGGCCATTGACACCTGGTTCAGTAGTTACACAGTCACACCAATGACCATTGACACCTTCTTCAGTAGTTACACAGTCACACCACTGACAATTGACACCTTCTTCAGTAGTTACACAGTCACACCACTGACCATTGACACATGGTTCAGTAGTTACACAGTCACACCACTGACAATTGACACCTGGTTCAGTAGTTACACAGTCACACCACTGACAATTGACACCTGGTTCAGTAGTTACACAGTCACACCACATGACCATTGACACCTGGTTCAGTAGTTACACAGTCACAACACTGACCATTGACACCTGCTTCAGTAGTTATACAGTCACACCACTGACCATTGACACCTTCTTCAGTAGTTACACAGTCACACCACTGACCATTGACACCTGGTTCAGTAGTTACACAGTCACACCACTGACCATTGACACCTTCTTCAGTAGTTACACAGTCACACCACTGACCATTGACACCTGGCTCAGTAGTTACACAGTCACAACACTAACCATTTACACATGGTTCAGTAGTTACACAGTCACACCACTGACAATTGACACCTGGTTCAGTAGTTACACAGTCACAACACTGACTATTGACACCTCGTTCAGTAGTTACACAGTCACACCACTGACCATTGACACCTGGTTCAGTAGTTACACAGTCACACCACAGACCATTGACACCTGGTTCAGTAGTTACACAGTCACACCACTGACCATTGACACCGGCTTCAGTAGTTACACAGTCACAACACTGACCATTGACACCTGCTTCAGTAGTTACACAGTCAAACCACTGACCATTGACACCTGGCTCAGTAGTTACACAGTCATACCACTGACCATTGACACCTGGTTCAGTAGTTACACAGTCACACCACTGACCATTGACACCTGGTTCAGTAGTTACACAGACACAACACTGACCATTGACACCTGTTTCAGTAGTTACACAGTCATACCACAGACCATTGACACCTGGTTCAGTAGTTACACAGTCATACCACAGACCATTGACACCTGGTTCAGTAGTTACACAGTCACACCACTGACCATTGACACCTGGTTCAGTAGTTACACAGTCACAACACTGACCATTGACACCTGGTTCAGTAGTTACACAGTCACACCACTGACCATTGACACCTGGTTCAGTAGTTACACAGTCACCCCACTGACCATTGACACCTGGTTCAGTAGTTACACAGTCACACCACTGACCATTGACACCTGGTTCAGTAGTTACACAGTCACACCACAGACCATTGACACCTGGTTCAGTAGTTACATAGTCACACCACTGACCATTGACACCGGCTTCAGTAGTTACACAGTCACAACACTGACCATTGACACCTGCTTCAGTAGTTACACAGTCACACCACTGACCATTGACACCTGGCTCAGTAGTTACACAGTCATACCACTGACCATTGACACATGGTTCAGTAGTTACACAGTCACACCACTGACCATTGACACCTGGTTCAGTAGTTACACAGTCACACCACTGACCATTGACACCTGGTTCAGTAGTTACACAGTCACACCACTGACCATTGACACCTGCTTCAGTAGTTACACAGTCACACCACTGACCATTGACACCTGGCTCAGTAGTTACACAGTCATACCACTGACCTTTGACACCTGGTTCAGTAGTTACACAGTCACACCACTGACCATTGACACCTGGTTCATTAGTTACACAGACACAACACTGACCATTGACACCTGTTTCAGTAGTTACACAGTCATACCACAGACCATTGACACCTGGTTCAGTAGTTACACAGACACAACACTGACCATTGACACCTGGTTCAGTAGTTACACAGTACACCACTGACCATTGACACCTGGTTCAGTAGTTACACAGTCACAACACTGACCATTGACACCTGGTTCAGTAGTTACACAGTCACACCACTGACCATTGACACCTGGTTCAGTAGTTACACAGTCACACCACTGACCATTGACACCTGGTTCAGTAGTTACACAGTCACACCACTGACCATTGACACCTGGTTCAGTAGTTACACAGTCACAACCCTGACCATTGACACCTGGTTCAGTAGTTACACAGTCACACCACTGACCATTGACACCTGGTTCAGTAGTTACACAGTCACAACCCTGACCATTGACACCTGGTTCAGTAGTTATACAGTCACAACCCTGACCATTGACACAAGTAGTAAGATATGATATGCATCTTGTCCATGTCGTCTGAATGTGGAGATGAACGCTTGTTACTTTAATTAGTGTTAGTGTGTAACATCCCTTTCATCCTGCTTCCTGGATTGAATGAGTGCAATGATTAGCATTTAGTATCATTCACTAACTCCTCTATTGACATCACTTCCATTCCTTGTCAAGGTCATTTTACCCAAGAGCAGGCTTCAAGTGTGAGGCTGTGCCGGTACGAATTCATTGCCACTGCCACGATCATATGTTACTGTGAGAACATACATAGGACCATAACATTGCTATATTACTGAGAGAAGATATATAGGACCATAACATTGCTATATTACTGTGAAAAGATACAGAGGACCATAACATTGCTATATTACTGAGAGGAGATATATAGGACTATAACATTGCTATATTCCTGTGAGAAGATACAGAGGACCATAACATTGCTATATTACTGTGAGGAGATACATAGGACCATAACATTGCTATATTACTGTGAGGAGATACATAGGACCATAACATTGCTATATTACTGTGAGATGAGACAGAGGACCATAACATTGCTATGTTACTCTGAGAATATACATAGGACCATAACATTGCTATATTACTGTGAGATGAGACAGAGGACCATAACATTGCTATATTACTGTGAGAAGAGACAGAGGACCATAACATTGCTATATTACTGTGAGGAATACATAGGACCATAACATTGCTATATTACTGTGAGGAGATACATAGGACCATAACATTGCTATATTACTGTGAGATGAGACAGAGGACCATAACATTGCTATATTACTGTGAGAATAACATAGGACCATAACATTGCTATATTACTGTGAGGAGATACAAGGACCATAACATTGCTATATTACTGTGAGATGAGACAGAGGACCATAACATTTGCTATATTACTGTGAGAAGATACAGAGGACCATAACATTGCTATATTACTGTGAGAAGATACAGAGGACCATAACATTGCTATATTACTGTGAGAATATACAGGACCATAACATTCTATGTTACTGTGAGAATATACATAGGACCATAACATTGCTATGTACTGTGAGAAGATACATAGGACCATAACATTGACTATATTACTGTGAGATGAGACAGAGGACCATAACATTGCTATTTACTGTGAGAATATACATAGACCATAACATTGCTATGTTACTGTGAGAGATAATAGGACCATAACATTGCTATTTACTGTGAGAAATACAGAGGACCATAACATTGCTATATTACTGTTAGAACATACATAGTACCATAACATTGCTATATTACTGTGAGAAGAGACAGAGGACCATAACATTGCTATATTACTGTGAGAACATTCATAGGACCATAACATTGCTATATTACTGTGAGAAGATACAGAGGACCATAACATTGCTATATTACTGTGAGAAGAGACAGAGGAACATAACATTGCTATATTACTGTGAGAACATACAGAGGACCATAACATTGCTATATTACTGTGAGAAGACCAGAGGACCATAACATTGCTATATTACTGTGAGAACATACAGAGGACCATAACATTGCTATATTACTGTGAGAAGAGACAGATGACCA
Organism: Timema cristinae; assembly: GCA_039000515.1. NCBI lineage: Eukaryota > Metazoa > Arthropoda > Insecta > Phasmatodea > Timematidae > Timema > Timema cristinae. The sequence continues at coordinate 5,597,572 of JBCFYV010000024.1, forward strand.
TAACATTGCTATATTATTGTGAGAAGATACAGAGGACCAAAACATTGATATATTACTGTGAGAAGATATATAGGATCATAACATTGCTATATTACTGTGAGAAGAGACAGATGACCATAACATTGCTATATTACTGTGAGAAGACACAGAGGACCATAACATTGCTATATTACTGTGAGAAGAGACAGATGACCATAACATTGCTATATTATTGTGAGAAGATACAGAGGACCAAAACATTGATATATTACTGTGAGAAGATATATAGGATCATAACATTGCTATATTACTGTGAGAAGAGACAGAGGACCATAACATTGCTATATTACTGTGAGAAGAGACAGAGGTTTAGATGTACGGGAGTGTTCTAATTGTTTAAACTGCCCCAACTATCCCTAATCCAGTTGTATCATTATTTGTCATTACACTTCCTAACACGGCTATAAAGCTATGTTTTGTGAGAGAGCACTAGCTTTCTCCAATTTTTTGGGGGCATCTTTGCTATGTGCTTATTCAAAGGTAGTGGCTTTAAAACAGTTTATTTAACAAAAGTGAGTTCTATTTGTAGATTAATTTTCGCTAGGTTAATTAATTTTCTAATTAATAGGGGTCTAGTTACTAAGACAGATTAAACATATCTGACCACTTTGCTTGTCTTGATTTTATAGTGACGCTTCATTGTCTTAACTCGTCCCGGCATAAATAAAAGACATTCATCAGTAATCTTGCTGTCCTTATTTCAAAAAAAGAAAATAAGTTTTGCATCTTTTGGTTTGCCCATCAAAACTTGTCTAACTTCAATTATAGTTTAAAGAACGCTCCAGGATTATCAAAATAGACAGGTCAGAGGGTAACATTACTCGTCCCAATTAGGAGCTAGTAAAACTAGACAAGACCAGTCCTTTCATATCACTTCAGTAGACTTGATCACGTGTGAAATGAATGAAGTAGTTAGCCAACGTGACCAAACTAGTCTTCTTTTGAGGAATTTTTAAACTGATAAACCTCGCGATTTAGCGAGAGGTGAAGGTAAATGGAGCATATTTAATCACAATAGGTGAGTTTTGGTCTATCTCAGGGATTGTGATATTCTAGGCGAGTCTGATGGTAGGGTCACAACAGAGAGTAATGACCATTGACCCCCCCCCCCCCTCCCCATAATGGGACTTATGACTAGTGTGCATTAGAACTACAAAACTTGAGCTTCATAAAACATTAGCGACCACCCACTAAAAATCATAAGATCGTGTAGTGATGAAACCTTGGATCTACGGTTGAACAATGCAAAGAACATTAGAAAATGTATGCATGATGCGAGAAGGAAGGCTATCTCAAAACATTTGACTAACATCGACGAAATTCACAACACAGTTGCTCAAATGTATACGTTAACCAAGAGAGGTGAAAATATTGTTCTTGATTTTTGGCACTTTTTATAACCTTAAATTCCCAACGTGATTATAAACGGTTTATATTGGTGGAACATTTGAATACTATCCAAAGCATTTATACCAATTATTAACTTCTCATTGATATTTTAACGGAACGTAGGTACCCTTGATTTGTTTCTCTTGAAAAATAAAGAAGAAGCCAACATCACAAAATGTTTGAAGGTTAAGTAATTAGTGAACTTTGTTCCGAATTTCATTAGAATTTACAACTTCGTTAGATCGTCGTGGACTTTGAACAAGCCATTTTAATTTTTTTGCAAATCATTTGGCCCAACATTAAACTTTCACTTGACCCAAGATTGGGGTATGAACATCCAAATGTTGGGCTTGTTCACAGATTACAAGGCTACACACGATGCTGGCCAATGGGTGAAATGGTGTTGCGGTCTACTTTTCTTAGATCTGTCCAAAGTTGAAAAGTGTTTAGTCTTTGAGCTGGTATCTGTAGCACCTATTGACTACATTTCCTAAATTTGCCAAAATATTTGAAATATGTTAAAATATGTGCTTATAATTTGTTTTTGTAAGTTAATATAACTTAATACAAAGCAACATAAATCATGCAAAAATAGAATTTAATTTATATAATTCATACAAACACACTTTCCTTAATTATTGCTGGTAGTTTGACATTAAATTCCAACATTACCATGGACAACAAACCATACCATAAATGTTCCAAATTTAAAAGATTGTCTGTTATCCGCCATAACATTTTTATACTGAGAAAAGCTACACTCCACATCACATGAGGTTATAAGAGCATATTTAAAATCAGCGAAATCTGACAGTGAAAATTTGTCTTCGTTGGGCTCTAACTGTCTGTTGCTACTCAGAATTTCACTGACCTGTTTTCATGTATTGTAGCCAGGATTCTTACTAAGGACCAAGTTTAATTTATTTAATGTATCCTTTGCACGTTAATCAGGAGATTCTTCTAATATTAACAAAATATGTTCAATGTTTTGAATACTTCCATTTAACAATGCTTTCTTTGCCTCATAAATGGAATCGGCGTCCTCGTCGAGCATTGTGATAATTTCTTGAAGTTGTTGCAGAATCTATCAAAGTTTCTGCAACATGATGCACACCATGTGCCAAATGTGTTAAGTGAGTCATCTTTGTGCACAGTATTGTTAATCCCTTTCCCAACTTGATCATGTAGGTTGCTGCATTGGAAACAATTAGATGAAAACGGTCACATTGTATTCCATCAGGCCAAAGTAGCCTCATCGGGCATCCAACGTTTCTTTTAACACGGGAGTAAGATATAGTTTCATGTATGAGGGCAGTGAGGGGAAATTTGTGTGTGTGTGTGTGTGTGTGTGTGTGTGTGTGTGTGTGTGCCTGTAGGGGAAATGAGTAGTGGGGGAAGATGAGGTCACGCGCGCCCCCTCCCCTCCCTCGCTTTCCTTATACAGAGCAGGGTGAGGGAGTGAGGGGATGTTCCTGAGTCGCGAGAGTCGGTAGGGGGGAGGCAGTGCGCGAGAGGTTGTGGAAGGCTACGCGAGGGGTCCGGGCTTCGGTTCCCGGCGGAGAAGTATGTTGGGGGACGCGCGCGCCCCCCTCTCTCTCTCTCCTTATACATGCATACAAGCTACAGGGCAGAGGTAGGGTGGGGGGGTGGAGGATGGGGATGGTCCTGTGAGTCGACAGGGGAGGCGGTGCGCGGGGGGTGGGTTGTATGTTTGGCCCGGACTACGCGAGCTCTTCAGAGGGGGAGGGGGGAGCCTCTCGAGTACAATCTTGAAAAAAGGGGTAACCTTTAATCTCAACGTAACATTTTCAAGTTTTCCCCCTCGTAGTATGTGACACATGATGGATTTCTTCCTCAGTCTCGGCTCACCCCCCTCGAATACAAACTTGAAAAAAGGGCGACCTTTCATATCAGCGTGACATTTCCAAGTTTTCATCCCCTCGTTAGAAAAGTTTGAGGGAGTGGATATGTGACAGTCTCAGCTCTCACCCTCAAACTCACTAGCTGTGAGAGGTCTCGAACTTCAGATTTTCACATCTGTTTTGCTTTCATCCGTGAGGGGGAGCTTTAGAACTTGTCAGTGATTCATTTTAGAACGTGAGTGGACTGTGGGATTTTTAAAAAGAATATCTTCAAGAGAGAACTTAAGAAATAGTTTAATCATGTTGGTAAATGAGTCTAGAAATGAGTTTAGAACTCGGGGACGAGAAAAAAATCTTTTTCTGTGAACTATGAACTTTAGACTCCCACGCTCTGTAGTGGGCGTGGCTAAGAGTCCCTCCTTCTCTCCACTCATCCTGCAGCTTGGAATCCCTTGTCGCCCCGCCTCCTGTAGAGGGGGTGGTTTGCAATCCTCCCTTCTTCCTATATATTGAGTTAACCCTTTTAGATGAAATCATTAGCTACCATCTACATTCTAAAGATTAACAATGTCTAGTGAATATGCAGCGCTTCTTTTGAGTACTATCGGATAGAGTGAGATTGTAACAAGGAAGTTAACGGATTTAGAGATTGGTCGCGGATATCATGTAACGAGTATAAAAGCGTTAGCTACGTGGTACGGACATCGAGTTCTCACACTGCTGGAGGGCAAATATAACGTTTGGTTGCCTAATCGGTTCTCATTACTCAGCGACGAGCAGCTAGAAGACATTTCCAAAGCGGGCTTATTGCTTGTATACAAAGGCATCTCCAAGAATAGCAAAACAGCCATCTTAAGTTTTGAAGGTAAGTGCGCATTCAAATTTGTGTTGTATATCATTCTATCTGTCTTATATCGTTTACCGTCTATTATATTCAAAATTCTTATAAGAATAAATTATTTGGAAACTTCGGATAAAACTTTTTCTTTATTAATTCGAACATATTAATTTTCTCGTATTAATATTTATTGGAAGATGATGTGTTTGTTTTTGACTGCTGAGGACGTGGAGAACAAGGTTCAAATCTCGGTCAGGATGAACGGGGGTGGTTTTTCCACTCTCCCTCTAAGCAAATGTGGGTTCACTTCCTCTAATTCAACCTTCCCAATTCCTAATCCATTAGCGTAATTAGTACTTAAAGCGTATAACCCGAACGGGTAGTAAGACGTAGTGCTAAAAAATATTATTTAGTAGCGAGCAAGTTTAAATTTAAATCCTTTCGGATTCGAACATATTTTTCAGTACTTTGTTCACATAATCTATCAATTTAATATCTTGTCACAGAATGAGAGACCATACTTCACATTCGCGGGTAGAATAATAGTGTTGCATACTCTCCGTTTTTCATTCTTTCTGTCGAACTTTATAATTATTTTAAAGTGCATTAATCGAATATATGAAACTTTCAACTTCTTCAAAACACGTATGATGTTGTTGATCTCTATGAATCCAGTATCTTAAAAGAAAATGACCAAAAGTATTAACTAATTATGAGTATCTCATATTTGTTTGATTCTCTCGTAATTAATAAAATTTAAAAAAGCGGGATGGGAAAACATTTTTTACCTTTGACCTAGTAAATAATAAAGCCATATTTGGGATGGTAAGGGTATGAATACTGGTTAAGGGTACAGAGAGTATTTTTTCTGAATTATTTTACACTCTCGTCACGTGCAAATGATGGTACATTTGTTATGAATAGTACCCTACTCGCCCTTACCCTTTTAGCCTATTTAAATGCGTATATCCTGGATTAATAGTAAAAAAATAAACAATGAAGTAAAAAGGAATGTATATCTCGTATGGGATGGTATGGGCATGAATGCTGGTTAAGGGTACAGAGAGTATTATTTCTGAATGATTTTACACTCTCGTCACGCACAAATGATGGTACACTTGTTATGAATAATACCCTACTCACCCTTACCCTTTTAGCCTATTTAAATGCGTATATTCTGGATTAATAGTAAAACAATGTGGTAAAAAGGAATGTATATCTCGTAATTAATAAAATTTAAAATACAGGATGGTAAAACATTTTTATAAGAATAACAACTGATTTTTACCTTTGACCTAGTAAATAATAAAGCCATATTTGAAATGGTATGGGTACAGAGAGTATTTTTTCTGAATGATTTTACACTCTCGTCATGCACAAATGATTGTACATTTGTTATGAATAGTACCCTACTCACCCTTACCCTTTAGCCTATTTAAATGAGTATATCCTGGATTAATAGTAAAACAATGTGGTAAAAAGGAATTATATCTCGTAATTAATAAAATTTAAAATACAGGACGGGAAAACATTTTTATAACAATAACAACTGGTTTTACCTTTGACCTAGTAAATAATAAAGCCATATTTGGAATGGTACGGGTACAGAGAGTATTTACACTCTCGTCACGCACAAACGATGGTACATTTGTTATGAATAGTACCCTACTCTTCCTTACCCTTTTAGCCTATTTAAATGCGTATATACTGGATTAATAGTAAAACAATGTGGTAAAAAGGAATGTATATCTCGTAATTAATAAAATTTAAAATACAGGATGGGAAAACATTTTTATATTTGGGATTGTATGGGTATGAATACTGGTTAAGGGTACAGAGAGTATTTACACTCTCATCATGCACAAATGATGGTACATTTGTTATGAATAGTACCCTACTCGCCCTTACTCTTTTAGCCTATATATAAATAGTTTTATAGATGTAAAAAATACAAGAGAAAAAGTAATAATCGTTAATTCTTTTTATTTAAAAATGTTTGTTACATTCCTAAGAAAAGAATAAACTTATACAGTAATAATCGCTAAAATGTTTGCCTTATTATAAGACTTATACAAAGAAAAAAAGTATTGTAAAGAATACAAAAGAAAAAAATAATAATCGTTACATTATCAAACTTATACAAAGAATAAACTTATACAGTAATAATCGCTAAAAAGTTTACCTTATTATTAGACTTATACAAAGAAAAAAGTATTGACTAAAGAATAAATTAAATAATCTTTAATACATTGCAAGTAGCTGTGAAAAAGTTTTTTTAGATTAAAAAATTATTCCTATACTTAAAAGTGCCCACTCAACTCGTCTCGCAGCTTCTTCTACGTAGGCCCCTCGTTCGCTTCCTCAGAAGTTTTATTCTTCTTTCCAAGCGTACGTTTAGAAGCGTCAGTAGTTTTTTTCTTCCGTCTGACCGTGTCAACCTCGTCTTGACCGCAGAAACATAATAACTTATTGAAATCAATGTACTCTTTATAGTCGTTTATCAAGGCTATCATATGAAGCAATGTTGGAATAACAGAACTCGTATCGTTCCGCATCGCACTCTTGGTCAGATCGCAAAAGTTTTGTCCGATCAAACTTAAAATTCTTAAACCCTTCGCGGAGCAGTCGGACATTTTTTTTTCTGTGATGCAGGTACCGGAACACTCGTTTTAAGCTTACTCAGAGATTACCTAGTTCGTAATTGTCACTATCAGCGTTGATGATACTCTGTAGCCAACTCATCTTCCCAGTTCCTTTAATATAGATTGATACTCGTGATGTGTACTGAACTTCCCCCCTCCTCACCGTACCAATCTACATACCTCCTGTTCGACACGGGGAGGTTGTCGATCTTGAACAATGATGTCTTATTTATGATGTCATCTTGCTAACGTCACTGTTTGAAGGGTTATAGCGGACCACTCTATCGTGTATGATTAGACAAAAAGCCTTGGTATTTACTGGGATATTTTCCTCCGTCTCGAACATTATACGACACGTCACCATACCGTCCTTGAGAGTATCTTCCTGTCGGCTAGCATCGAACACGACGATGGGTGCGTGAGACTTGAAATGAGAATGGTCAAGTAAAAGTAAAGAGGTGCTCGTTCCGTAGTACGAAGTCTGGAAATTAGCGTAGTCTTCGTATAATTTCGAGAAGGAATCTTGTCTAAAGTCCAAGTTCATATCCTCATAAGGGTACATGATAGAATTTAATTATAGTTTAGCATTACGTATATTACAATGATCGAAAATACTTCTATCTGCAGCCGTCCTATTGTTCCGCCCGGTCTGAAGAGCGAAATCAACGTAACGAGGTTTTTCCAGCAAAGTTGACGTTTTCACGGTCCAACCATGCTGATTAGAGGTAGGTACGTTAGGGTACTCGTACAATTCCTAAGTACGAAATGGTAGCTCGATGATCCTCCCACTCTTGATAAAATTAAGCAGGTTGAGACGATTGATATCGTCAGTCTTTATATGCGGTACAAGCCAAGATATTTTACTTAACTCGATCCTAGAGGGTGTCTCCAACCCAGGAGGAGGTGCGGTTTGTAAAGCGTTGTTGTCGCCGGTCGAACGAACTAGCACCAGCTCTTGTTTCGCGTTGATAATTATTCCGGAATAGTCTTCAACGAATCCTAGTATGAGACGTAAAGGGATGCATACGTCAAAGATGCCTGTTTCTGCGTGCACGTGAACTCCTTCAAACCTCCAACCAGCGTTTGAAAGATGAGTCTGCCCGCCATTCCTTATAGATAGATAGTTTTTAAACCGAGTCAAAATGCCTACATCTCTCGATTGATCAATCTCTACCCCGTTGATCTCATAGGCGATTCTTGCGAATAGATGCAGTATTCCGTTATTAACAATCCTCGAAGTACTTCCAGGTTCTCCCGTATTCAAAAGTAGTCACCCTTTATATGTATTAGAGAACGGTGAGGTAACGTGCACAACCCTTCTTGCTGGATAGATATCCTAATCTCGTTCCCGTTAGCTAACGGACCGGGAATATACGAGGCGTAGGAATGATACTGGAAACTGGTCAAGGCCGTATCGAAAGCGGCAGACTCCCCAATGTTCAGAATATCCGCGGCGCCATCCATTATTTTCTTAACGAGTAACCTAGACGTCTTAAATAGAGTTTATTTGCAGGTGTTAACACTTTCACTGTCCTTCTCTCAATGTATCTAGGAAGACCTCGCCGTCTCGTTTTATCTAGTATGAGTCCCATCTCCACCGACTCGTTTCAGATGTAGACGTAGCGATATCGTCTCTTCTCTAAAGTTGATGATATCTCCTCATTCGTCGATAAGGCGTACCGCGATAGACTCTATCACTCGCTTAGTTACTGGAAGTTAAATGATATTGTTCGGCGCTTCCACTATCTTATATCCCGGTGGGACGGTCATGCTTAACTCGTGCAAGGTATGACTCGGTTCTCCGTTGACGTAAGCCCCGTTAGCGAGACTACATTCTACGCGGATCACATTCACGTGAAGAATATTCACGGTATTGGTAGATATGTGCGTCTTCCCTGCAAGAAGTATGACCGAGTCGAACCCTAGCAAGGATGCAAACGTGCTAGGTCGGGTAAAGTCAATAGGTTAATTGCAAGTGATATAGCTCTTTAAAGTGCTAGGGTCTCCGATAATCGAGAGCTTTACGTTACTCGGGACTTCTCTTCGCAAGAATCGATCAACGCCTCAAGTTCATAGGTGCCCGGAGGGACGGTATACTCTTTACCGTCGCAATAAAATTTATTATTACGGTCGTCGATGTTCGGTATGGAATTGAACGTGGCCAGATTGATCAGTCCGATGAACCATTGTTCTTCACGATTCTCTTCACCGAGCAGGATATGCGGGAAGTAGTTCTCTGTCAGATTCGAACTCTGACCTGTCAGTGTAAGCGTCATAGACATATTTACTAATATCGACCGTCAACGCGAGTATTTTAGGAAAGCTAAACAAAGATGACCGCATAAAACGGTCCTGTACCCTTGATACCGAGTATGATTATAAGTGATAGGTATTCCTCCGAGATATCGAACAAGTTCGAGCGGTGGTCTTAGATCACCGAAACTATCGAAGTAATCCGCCCACCTGACGTTTTTCTTATACGCCACCCAATGCGTACCCTTACCGCTATCATTATCAAGATTGATGATGGCGCTCTCTATCTTCCAACGAGGCCCGCTAGATATAGCATCTCTCGCAAATACTCCTCTAAAGAAGGAGATTTTTAACTCGCCAGCGTACTTGCGAAGATCCGTTTCAGTAAGGGCACGTTTAGGTAGACATTTTCTTTTCGGGTAAGGCTGTAGATACATCCCTTTCCCCATGGCGATAGCTTCGAGCGTACGATTATGTCTCTGAGCCTCGTTCCATTGTTTTGTATTCGCCTTTGCACTTTGTACAGCTTTCGTGATTCCCGCGGCCCCTCCGGCAACGGCCCCAAGCTCTGCGATCAAAGGTAGTATAGGTAGAATTCCACCCTTCTTCTTATGGCGTCTAGTAGTAGTAGTAGTAGTAGCTTCGAGTTGACGATGTTGAGTTTTCTTCTTTTTCTTTAGACCGGAACCCATCTTGACTTTAGCTTTCATCGCGTTGGTGACCGCCCACGCAGCGGCTTTATCGCCCAACTTCGAGTCAGGCGCGATTAATCTTTTCCACAATTTCTCGATAAGTTCTCGATCTGCGGTATGACGTCCTGCAAGATCTTTCACCTTGGAGTAGACGATATCGTGTTCTTTACAGTATCGATCTAATTCCTTTATTCCGGGATCACCTCGTTTCATCGTTTTTACAACTTTGTCCCCCGGGCCGCAGTGCTGGTATCCAGGTATATGCGCCTCAAACGGTAGATTATTGATTATCTTATCCAACAATCCTCCCCCTCTTCTTCGTATCATGACACGTACTGATTCGTATTTATTTAGGTGCGCACGTTATATAGATGAACTATTCAACATGCGGCTCGAGAAAGAGACAGACTTTTTAACTGTACACAACAACGATCACGATGAGGGTGGAGCTTTACCTCAGAGACACGGTAGGTTGTTACCTGATACTATCCGTTTTATCATCTACGGACCTTCGAATCGCGGTAAAACCAACGCCTTGATCAGTCTGTTGGAGGACCCTAACGGTCTACGCTTCAAGAACGTGTACGTTTACTCTAAATCGTTATACCAGCCCAAGTATCAATGTTTATCGAAGTTCCTCTCGCTCACCGAAGATATGGGTTATTTCCCGTATTACGACAACGTGGAAATTATCCCCCGTCCGAGGCCGAACCCGACTCTGTATTCATTTTCGACGACGTCGCTTGTGATAAACAGTTTAATATACAGGCTTATTTCAGTATGGGTAGACATAAGGCTATAGACTGTTTCTATCTCTGTCAGACGTACTCGCGCATCCCGAAACAGATGTTGAGAGATAACGCAAATCTTCTCATCCTATCCAGGATGGACGATACGAATCTGAGACACATCTACGACGATCACGTGAACACGGATATGACATTCCAAAAATTCAAGGAGGTGTGCTCACTGTGTTGGAAAAACACAAGTACGATTTTCTGGAGTTGAGCAAAGATCATGAGATTGATAAAGGACGATATCGCTACGGGTTCGATACCTTTATATTGCATGATTGACATGAACGTATATTCAGTACACGATAAGACATCATGTCGTCCATATCTAAATTCTGTCATAGTCTCCACAAATATAGATCTCTCGTCGAGACGGAAGGAAATCAGACTCTAAACTCTCAAGGCTATTACGACGCTAGATCGAAGAGGATCGTCAACGTCGAGATGCCCATCGCATCTAAGGATGTCTGTAACAAGTCTTACGTCGATAGGATGGATGCGAGACATAGTAATGAACAGATAGTCGCCCTCAACACCGCCAAGGACGTCATCAAAGGACAGATGGAATCGTTGATCGAGGATTTTTAGAACGATCGAATAAAATACGCTGACTTTGAGAAGAGTAACCGTCAAGAGATGGAGGAGGTGCGGAAGCTGTCTCATCATCATGAAGATCGTCTACACGAAAATAAAACGACGCTTGACGGTTTAGGTTCAAAGCTGCTAAGCCTAGAGTAAACTTTCGTGATACAACGAACCATTTACAACGATTTGATAGCGAGAGGTATACTATACGTAAAGGGGACAGATACCAAACGGCTTTACGATGCAGGTGCCTTAGTTTTGCGAAACATAGGTATGCCCTCATTACCTTCAGACGCCGTGCCAAAGCTTATGTAGACTCTACGTTTAATCGTAGTTTCATCTATATCTACTTGGATTCGAAACCTATTAGGAAGGATGGGAGACATTTCGAATTGACTTTAACGGGTGAACGCGGTTATAAGTTCAAGAGGACGGGCATCGTTTCAACGATGGTCATGAATTTTAAAGATATTTTTTGCTTGTTTAATCTTAAAATTATCGATGATCCACCTTTCGAGGTGTCCAAAGATGACTCTATATCTTTCATAATAGAAAAACGCTCGACGAAGTCTCAGATTTTACACGTCGAATTAGGTTTTACTTACGTTTAGATATAATGAACCGTTTCTTCATCGTAAGAGACATTCGCAATTTACATCATGTCGACGAAGGTCACGGAGGATATCATAAAAGCGAGTAAGATTATTAAACGAAAGTATAAGCAACTACGTGATGCCCGACACGAGTCCGAGCACGTCACGAATGAAACGTTCAAACCTATCATGGAACCTCTAAACGAGATGGTGAAGGTTCTCGCCGAACCCGAACCTGAGGAGGCGGAAGCCTCGCCTGAGAGATTGCAAAATAATCATCTATTGGATACTTATCTTTATTCATCTCACGCGCATTCAGATAAGACCTACGGAGTCCGTCATGAAGGTGACTCTACCAAGCTTTGAGATACCCGTATCGTTTTCAACGGAGAGAACGGTACAATACTTCTTAACAATAAGACGATACCGTATACTCGAGGACTATTAGAATTACTCTTCAGAAGAGCACCCGCTCATTATGCTAAGGACGATCTGAAAGTATACAAGTCTCTGCTCGAATAAATGAACGCGCATCGGTTGAGAAACGGGCCGTACGCTCGTATCAAGATGCGTGCGGGATCAAAGTATTCGTTAATCATCAAACCTATGTTTGAGGAGGAACTTGAGGGAGAGGGTTTATACAAGATGGAGACAGGGAGAGGGGTCGATTATACCTATTGGGACGCTCCTAACGAATTGGTCGATCGATTACGACTCTTGCACGCATCTACCAAGTCCGGTCATTCCGCTCACGAGAACGAGATCGTTTCTATCATTGAGGAATTACGCGAGGCCGCAATCATCGTATAAAGACATTCATCTCTTCGGTATTTTATCACAATCATGTCCATCGTCAAGTGGGAGATTGCGCGTGAACTTCATCGTCCTGCAAGATGGCGATTTCCTCGAAGACATGTTATTGTACGAGGATTGAACGGGCTCCTTCAAGCCGATCTGGTGGAGATGATACCCTACTCAGGATCGAATAAGGGGTTCAAGTACCTTCTCACCGGAATCGACGTGTATTCCAAGAGGGCTTGGGCTGCACCTGTCAAGACTAAGACGGGTAAGAATGTCAGCGCCGCAATGGCTCTCCTCCTCGACAAGGTGACCGGGAAAGGTTTACTTCCCGTACGTCATCTCCAAACGGATAATGGGACAGAGTTTTACAACGCGGAATTCAAAACGCTCATGAAGAGAAAGAGGATCAATCATTATTCTACATACAGCAACGTCAAGGCTAGCGTCTTGGAACGATTAAATCGTACTCTCAAGAACATGATGCGGAGGAGGTTCACGGCTAAAGGATCCTATCGATGGATCGATATGATCGATTCCTTACTGAACGAATACAACCGTACAGTACACTCGACCATAAAGATGAGGCCTATAGACTTCAAGGACGATAGACTTTTACATACCGTCTATAAACGTCTCAATATCTCGGATTCCACGCCGAACATATTTAAAGTGGGTGATATAGTTCGTATCAGCAAGTATAAGGACGTTTTCGAAAACGGTTATACCGCGAACTGGTCAACCGAACTGTTTAAAATACGTAACGTCGTCGAGACTAATTCCAGGACCCTTCTACTCGAAGATGAAAGGTAATCCTATCACAGGAGGTTTCTACGGTAAGGAGCTTGGAAAGACTTCGTATCCGGATGTTTACCTTGTAGAGAAGATAGTCAGACGTTCCGGAAATAGAGTATACGTTAAATGATTAGGGTTTGACTCGTCACACAATTCGTTGATCTTTGCGAAGGATATAGTGTAGAAGGAGGGGGAGGGAGGGTGCGTTCCCCTCCATCCCGAGCATATAAAGCGGCCGCGAGGTATGGAGACGTATCTCATTCGATATGTTTAGGCAGTTGGGTTACCGTCTGGAGGACATGAGTGGTATTAAGATCTCGAACGGCGGCTTAGAATACTACATCGCGGCGGCTGACAAGGACTACAGTGAGTTCTGCGATTCTTCCGTACACTGGCTCGGGTGTCATAATCCTGGAATGTGGGAATCGAGTCAGTCCGTCGAACGCTGTTCTACATCATGTCCCGTCTACAACCTCAAGGAAGGGGACGAGCCACAAATTCTCCAGGAGGAAAACGCTTTGTGCGCCGAGTTGGATCGAATCGAGCACGAGGAGCTCGATCGGGTCAATTGCATCTCCGAACTTGAAAAGTATCGAACGTACAACATCCGTCGTCTAGAAGGAGATGAAGAGGTCAGCGAGGAGGAAGACGAACCGAATATCATAACGCTAGACTATGTGGGCAGAGTCCATCTTCCGGGTAAATACTTTGGTGCGAGGTACAGGAGTCACTTTAACGCTTCACAGAGAGGACTGATATATCTAGGTGAAGACAAGTACGAACTATTCAAGTGGTGAAGTGCTCGCGTGTGCGGGTGCACGCGCGCGTGTTCTATGACGTATGTACGTGTTTACCCAAGACTGAAAAAACTATATGTAAGACTTTAGAGAAATAAATTTTTGTATCGTACGTTCTATGACGTATGTACGTGTTTACTCAAGACTGAAAAAACTATGTGTAAGACCTTAGAGAAAGAGATTTTTTGTATGCATCGAGTGAAATACTTTTTTTTCGAGAGAGAAAGAATTTAATCTTTGTACCGAATATATATGTGTGTGTATGTATCATCATAATCTTAAGAATATACTTGCTAAATAAAAAGCTGTACTATTTATTTAAGTCCATGATCCTATTAAGAGAGAGAGAGAGAGACATTACATAGAAATAAAAGAGTATCCATTTAAGGATATATTCTGAGAGGTAACAATACGAATCTTCTTTAAGACTATGTTCTGAGTAAAAAAGGTATTTTATAATAGGGAAGATATGTATGTTTCATTCAGAGCAAAAAGATCATTTATAATAAGGAAGATATGTATGTTTCCAGGAGCTTATAAAATGCCTTTGCAGGAACCAAGGATTGAAGTTCGGACCTAGAGGGGAGGAACTCACACGCCTCCGTACCTCGAGCGGCTCTCCCACCCGCTCTGGAGATCTCGTGTTGTCCGGGCCAATTATACAACCCACCCCCCGCGCACCGCCTCCCCTGTCGACTCACAGGACCATCCCCATCCTCCACCCCCCACCCTACCTCTGCCCTGTAGCTTGTATGCATGTATAAGGGGAGAGAAGAGAGAGAGGGGGGGGCGCGCGTCCTCCAACATACTTCCCCGCCGGGAACCGAAGCCCAGACCCCTCGCGTAGTCTTCCACAACCTCTCGCGCACTGCCTCCCCCCTACCGACTCTCGCGACTCAGGAACATCCCCTCAACCCCTCACCCTGCTCTGTATAAGGAGAGCGAGGGAGGGGAGGGGCGCGCGCGACCACATCTTCACCCCACCACTCATTTCCCCTACAGGCACACACACAAATTTCCCCTCACTGCCCTCATACATGAAACTATATCTTACTCACGGGATTTTGCTATTTATTAAGTGGAATATCTGCTGCTACAAAAGTATGGCAAATGTCTTTGAAAAATACTGATCAAGGCGATCCTACAGGTTCCGACTCACAAATGTTCAAAAGTTGCTGTTTTGATGATATTTTCATCGATGCATTCTCTACATGCTTAGCTGTCACTATTATGTTGAGTGACTTGAGAGCTCATATCGGCAGGGACTCTTTTTTTCATAAATGTTACAGAATAAAATAGTACCATCTGTCTTAAACACACCACCATATTCTTGCACGTATGTATTTAAAGTAACATACTTGGAAGTTTTTGGACACATCCTAACTTCACAACTGCTATCTTGTTACTGAATTATTGATGCGAATAAAATATATTATTAGTGAACGGTTCAATTAGCACCTCACAATAATTTTGTGAAAAGAACGTCTAAGCACCTTACTTTGTATTTGTGAAGCAGCTTGCACCCCAAGCCACCCCCTCCCCGCTGACCACCCCCCATCCACTTCTCCAATAAGCAACAACCCACCAGCTTAGGTAACTGATGAGCAGGGAGGCTATTCCAGCTTATTACAATTATTGTGGTTCCTTCGAGTAAACAAAGCTCAACCTTTCTTCTAAGAATAAGAACAGCATAGAAAGTAGAAACAATATTTTATTAGAATACCTGTTGTTTGTTGTTAAAAGGTTAAATTGTGTTTATATTTTGCACTAAAAACTAACAAGACATAACAAAGAAATATGTATTTATTAACTAAAAATACAAAAATAGGACTATTCAAAAATATTTGTTTAAAAAAATTAGATCAAAGCAATGAAAATCACACAATTCGTTAATATATATTATTCATGGGCATACATTTGATAAATATTTTTAAAATATGTAACCCAGTATAAATCAGAGCCTTAAGAATCCCCAATGCATACTAAGCCTTCTACTCATACTCAAACGAATAATTTTATTGTTTTCTCCCTTCGAGTGTAATTTTTACTAAAGACTAGGTCAATCTTCGGATCAACACACATATTAAGTGAAAAAGCATAAATTTTAGTCTACCCTACCGGTCCAGTAAATGTAGGGAAAAAAATTGCGTTTCTTGAAAATAGGTTGTGTGAATATAAGAACGGAAAATATTCCCGCATGCAATTTATTATGGCTGTGTCAGCTACTACAGTGACGTGAAGATGAAGTATTATGGCTGTGTCAGCTACTACAGTGACGTGAAGATGAAGTGAGTTCTGCTTTTAACTGGTCATTCTTGTTGGGGATCGGTAAGGTAGTGTCTTGGTTCGAAAACATGCTGAGATCAGCTTAATCCCTATCTCTGAAACGAGATTAAATTAGGACGAGCTGTTTGGCACATATTGTACAAAATGGTGTCTTAAGGGCCCAATACATTTTTTAACTTTCAAAAAAAATTAAAGGGGTCTCCTCTTGATTTGAAGAATTAATGCTCTTTTTGAAACTGTCAGTATCATGTCAGTTCTAGCGGTCTTGTGTTTACCAGTTTAGCAGCGCTAATTTGTTTTTGCAAAAATTTGGTGCCAGAACAGCCCCTTTCCCCTGCTGTTTTTTAAATGGTTTTAAGGCATTTTTAAAGTATAAATATTATTAAAATACAAGCGCATGGATTTTGGGAAAATTTAGCCGAGAATGCCTTTCTTACATGGCATTTTTTTATAAAAAAAATACACGGCATCTGAAGTTATATGGATATAATAGAACATGAAAAATATATAAATAAACAATGGAGGAAATAAATTTGGCCCCTTTCTGTGACGGGGTTTGCACCGTTTTGCCCCCAAAAGTATGGTGCTTTGCCCCTTTAAATAGATTAGTAAGAAAAAGATTAAATGAGAAAAAAATTTCTTGTTGGCCCCTCACCCCAGCCCTTGAAACCTTTACTTTCAAAATTAAAAATATGCCTTTTTTTTTTTTTTACATATTTTTAAAAAAATGTTGGGGGGTTAAATTTAAGGGTGTAGACCCCCCAATTTAGAAAAAAATTTTTTTGTAAATTCTACTTAAGCTTTCCTCGGAAAACAAAAAATTTGGGTTAAACCAAAAAAAAAACCTTTTCATAAAAAAACCAAACAATATTGCCCAAACTTTTTTTTTAATATTTCAAATTTTCAAAAAGTATTTTTTCTAACTACCTTCAAATTATTTATATTTTTTAAAAAATAAATGTATTTTTTTAATTTATCTTTGGAAAACAATTAAAAGATCCCCTTTTTAAATAAATTTTAAAGACAATTTTTGAAAGATTTCGAATTTTCTAAAATTTACCAAAAGGGTAAACTCCCCTTTTAAATTAAAAATTTTTATAAAATGAACACCCCATAATTTTTCCCAAACGTTTTAAAATGTCCTAAATTGGCAAAATTTTAAAATCTCTTTTTAAAAAAAAAACCCTTCAGGGGCCCAGAAATTGTCGGGAGGTATCAATTTCATGTTAGACTGGCCTGTGGAGATGGGAGGATCGGTGCTCGAATCTCAGTTGTGTTACCTCGATATCTTTCGGGGGGGTTTAAAAACGGCCATAAAAAGGAAAAGGGGTTTCCTTCCCGTGGTTGAGTGCCCCCTGCTTTTTGGAGAGTGAAAAATTGGGCCCGAAAAAAAAAAAAGGGTTTTTTTCGGTTAAATTTTGGTTGATCAGATTTTCCATTTGTTTATAATTTTTTAGGTGGAATGTGGTTGCGGTAAAAATCCAAAGCATGCCCCAACTGGCACATTCTTGAGAATGAAGTTTCGCAATAAACAACACCTAGTCTTTTTTATGACAGTAAGTACACACTACGGGGGTTTTCGGTGGCCACGTGGTCTAGTGCGCTAGTTTCAAAATTAAGCCTCATACAAAACCGGGGCGGGTTTTTTACGATAACAATATTTTATATAAAATTTTTAACCCCAATTTTATTAATAATCTACACAAAGCTTATATTATATAGTTTGGGCCCCCCTTACACGGGGGTAATTGAGAGGTTTGAATTCTTTAGTGCGTTTTACCCTGGGTGATTTACCGCCCCTCCCCCACAGGTTAGTCTCTGTGGTTTAGTGATCAGAGTTACTGGCTAAAAAGAGAGAGAAGGAGAGCTAACAGGTTAGTCTCTGTTGTCTAGTTTGGGCAGAGTTTCCGGCTACAGTTAGCTCAAAGGTTAGTCTCTGTGGTCAAAAGGTCAGAGTTCCTAGCTAAGATAGAGAGCTCACAGGTTAGTCTCTTTTGGTTATAGGTTTACCCGTTTTCCCAGAAGGGTAAAAAGCTCACAGGTTTTGTCTCTATGGTCTATAGGGTCAGAGTTCCTAGCTACAGATAGAGAGCTCACAGGTTAGTCCCCTGTGGTTAGTGGTCAGGTTCCCCGGCTACAGATATCTAAGGGTTGGTCTCTGTGGGGCTAGTGGTCAGAGTTCCTGCTAAAATTAGAG
Organism: Timema cristinae; assembly: GCA_039000515.1. Classification (NCBI taxonomy): domain Eukaryota; kingdom Metazoa; phylum Arthropoda; class Insecta; order Phasmatodea; family Timematidae; genus Timema; species Timema cristinae. The sequence goes on from JBCFYV010000024.1 coordinate 5,616,132, forward strand.
GCCCCCGGTTAGTCTCTTGGGTCAAGGTCAAGTTCTAGCTAAGATAGAGAGCTCACGGGTTGTTCTGTGGCTTTTTGGTCAGATTTTGGGGCTCATTGTCAAGGGTTTGGCTCTGTTCTAGTGGTCAGAGTTCCTGGCAAAATACTAAGGGTTTGCCTGTGGCTAGTGGCCCCGAGTTTCCGTGTCAATACTAGAGGTTTAGTCTTCATGGTGTATAGGCAATTCCTGCTACGTGAGAGCTCACAGGTTAGTCTCGTGGCTATGGTAGAGTTTCCGGGCTACATTTACTAAATGCTTTGTGGTCTGTGGTCAAGTTCCCTGTCTACAGGTCGGGTTGTTCTGTGGTCTAGTGGGTCAGATTTCCTGGCTACAGTCTAAATTGTCTCTGGGTCTGGGGTCAAAGTTACTTCTACGGGGGGCAAAAGGGAGTCTCTGGGGTCTAGTGGTGGGTTTCCCGGCTACATTTCTACTTTCTCTTGGTTATGTCAGAGTTCCCTGCTACAGTCTAAAATTGTCTCTGTGGCTGTGGTCAGAGTTCCTGGTACAAAGTCTTATCCAGGGTTTAGTTTTAAAAGACTGGCTACAGTCTAAATTGTCTCTGTGGTCTAGTGGTCAGAGTTCCCCTGGCTAAGAGCTCCAGGGTTATTCTTTTGTTAGTGTAAAGAGTTTGCTACAGTCTATTTTTGTCTTTGTGGTCTAGTGGTCAGATTTCCGGGCAAACTTTTTCTAAAGTCTCTTTGGTTAGTGGTCAGACCCCGGGCTACGGGTCAAACTTGCTCTTGGTTAGTGGTCAGATTTCCTTGCTACGGGTCTAAAATTTTATTTTGTGGTTAGTGGTCGGAGTTGGGGTTTCGGGTTCAAATTGTCTCTTTGGTCTAGTGGTCGGAGCCCGGGCTACGGGTCTAATTGTCTCAGGTTAGTTTTCAGAGTTTCTGTCAAAAAGGGTTTAAAGTCTCTGGGGTCTAGTGGCCCAAATTTCCGGGTCTACAGTTCTAATTGTCTCTGGGTCAAATGGTCGAGTTTTTTCAAAAGGGTCTAATTGTCTCTTGGTTTTTGGGGGTCAGATTTCCTTGTACTTAGGTCCTTTTGTCTCTGTGGTCTATGGCAGATTTCCCGGGCTACGGGGTTCAAAAGGATGTCTCTGTGGTCAAAGGGTCAGATTTCCTTGTCTACGGGTTTAAATTCTCTGTGGTTAGTGGTCAGATTTCCTTTAAAAACAGTTCCTGGGGTTTTTCCTTTGGCTAATTTTCAGATTTCCTGTTACAGGTCTAAATTGCCCTTTTGGGGTTTCTGGGGGTCAGATTTCCTTTGGCTAAAATCCCAAAAGGGGTTTTCTCTGTGGCCTAGTGGTCGGGTTTCCCTTGGCTACGATACCTAGAGGTTCTCTGGGGCCTAGGGGTTTAAAAGTTCTTCTAGGGGGGCTAAATTTTTCTCTTTTGGTTAGGGGTTCAGATTTCCTTTTTCTACAGGTTAGTTTCTGTGGTTAGTGGTCAGAGTTCCGGGCTACGGGTATAATTGTCTCTGTGGTCTATGGTCAAAATTTCCCTGCTACGGGTAAAAAAAATTGTCTCTGTGGTCTATGGTCATTTTCCCTTTTTTCTACAGGTTAGTCTTGTGGTTTTAGGGGTCAGGTTCCCGGGTTACGGGTCTAATTGTCTCTTGGTCAGTGGTCAGTTTTCCCAAAAAGGCCTTGTTTTGGTTAAAAAAAGTTTTTGGGGGTTTTATGGGTTTGGGTCAGAGTTCCCGCTACAGGGTCAATTAGTCTCTGGGCCAAGTTTAAAGAAAGGTTTTTGGGTTTTACAAGTATTATGTCTTGGGTCAATTTTGGTCAAAAGTCCTTTCTCAGGTTCCTTAAATGTCTTTCTGTGGCCATTGGTCAGACCCTTTGTTAATTTAGAGGTCTTGGGGTTAGTGGTCAGAGTTCCCGGGTCTAAAGTCTATTGTCTCGGGTTTGGGTCAGGTTTCCTGCTAAAAGGTTTAGCCCGGGGCTGGGGGTCTCGGGAGTCCTTGTCCGGGGTCAAATTGTCTGGTGGTTGGGGTCGGGTTTCCTTTTTCTAAGGGTCTAGTTCTCGGGTGGCCCAGGGCAGAGTCCTTTTTAAAGGGTTAATTTTGTCTCGGGTTTCTGGTTGGGGCCCTTTTGGTTAAGGGTCCATATTTTCTGTTCCATGGTCAAGGCCCTTGTCCCCATAAAGGGTTTATTTTGTGGCTAGGGTCAGGTTCTAGTTAGTTAAATGGTATTTGTCATTGTTCTTTAGTGTAGCTTCACAGTTATCCTGTGTCCTGTGGTCGATCTTGTATGCGGGTTCGTTCTGTGGTCTAGTTGTTCAGAGTCTGGTACAGATAAGCTGGGCTAGACTGAGGCTGTTACAGGTCAAGTTCCTGGTCAGTGAGTCAAGTTCCTGGTCGTAGTCAGAGTCTCTGGTAAGTGTCAAGGTTTCCTTATTACAGTTGAGTTCTCTTAGCTAGGTAGTGTCCTTGTCTAGTGTCAGAGTACTGCTGAAGAAGGTAGTCTCTGCTGGTCAGAGTTCCTGGCTAATCTCTAGGTAGTCTCTGTGTCTGTGGTCAGAATTATGGAAGGGAGAGCTACGGTTATATCTTCTTTGGTCTGTGGTCTGCAGGTCAGTCAGTTAAGTCTTGTGGTCTTAGTGGTCTAGTTCAGGTCATGTACAGGTTAGTCTTCTCATGGTCTAGTGGTAGAGTTCCTGTTAGAGATCAAGGTTGTCTCTGTGGTCTATTGGTCAGAGTTCCTCTACAGATGAGAGAGGGTTCAGTGGTCAGTTTATTTTTAAAGGAAGAGCTAAGGTTAGTCTTGGGTTAGTGTAAAGGGGTTCCGGAAAATTCAGGTTATGGTTGTAGAGTTCTTGTAAATGTAGTCTCTTGGTTTTGGGGTAGAGTTCCTGGTTAAAGAAAATTACGGTTTTGGGCATTTTTTTTTAAGGTTGGCTTTTGTACAGTGTTCTGGCCTATTAGGGGTTTGTAAGAGTCAAGGTTATCCTTTTAAATGTCGTTGTTCTTGAAAGTGGTCTTGTGGTTATTGAAAGTTCCGAAAGTAGAAACAGGTTTTTGGTTAGTGGTCAAGTTTTTGATAAAAGTCCTTAGTTTTTGGTTTGGTCATTCCAGCCAGAAAAGCTACAGGTTAGTCTGTGGTTCTTTAAGTTGCTTCCGGACTGGGGTTTTCTGGGTCTGTGGTCAAATTCTATTAAAAGGGTTTGAAAAAGGTTTCTTTGTCATGTCGGGATTCCTCCCCAAGTGGGGAGGTTCTTTGAGTGTAGTCCAGTCTTTTGGGTTCACGTTAGCCCCGTGGTATGGGTTCCTTGGTACAGCCCAAAGGTTAGTCTCTTTTTGGTCAAGTTCCTGTAAGAAGCTAACAGGTTTCTCTGTGGTTAGGGTCAGAGCCCGGTCAGATAGAACCGGGTTATCTCGGTCTTGGTGAAGTTTCCTGGTTGTTTAAAGCTACAGGTTAGTTTGTGGTGGGTTCATTTTGGTCAGATTGGCAACAGAGGAAGTCAATTTTTGGTAGGGCCAGATTTCCAAAAAGGTTAGTCTCTTTGTCTATTGGTCAGATTCTGGCTAACAAAAAGAAGTTAGTTTGCTGGTCAATTTTTTCAGAAAGAGCTAACAGGGTTTTTGTGCCTTTGGTTTCCCTGGCAAGATAGCTCACAGGTTAGTTTTGTTTGGTCGAGTTCCTGGCTACATAGCTCAAAGGTTAGTCTCTTGTTAGGTCAAGTTTTAACTACAGAAAGAGCTACAGGTTATTTGTTAGGGGAAGTTCTGGCTAAGAGCTCACGGTTATTTTGGGTTTAATTGGTAGAGTTCCTGGCTATGTCAAAGGTTAGTCTCTGTGGTTAGTGGTTTAAGTTCAAAAAAGCTCAAAGTTATCTCTTGGTTTAGGTCAGATTCCTGCTACAGATTCAGGTTATTTGTTTTTAGGAGTATTATACTACAAAAGGGGAAAGGTTAGTCTCTTGGTCTAGTGGTCAGTTGTAATAGCTAGGTTAGCTTTTGGGGCTATGGTTTCCTGGGATACCAGGTTAGTTCCGTGGTCTATGTCAGATTCCTGGAAAGTGCACAGGTTAGTCTTGTGGTCTTTTGGTCGAGTTCCTGGCTATTAGCTCACAGGTTTTTTGGTTAAGTGATTTCCCTCATAAGAGTAAGTAGTTTTGTTCTGGTTGGTTCCGGTTTGGTGTAGTAGTTTTGTTTTGTGGTATTTTCCCAAATTACCCCGATTTGGGGGTAAAGTTTTCTCGGGGTATGGTCCGTTTGGCAAGATCCGGTTTAGTTTTTGGTTAGGGGTAGGAGTTCGGGAAATTCTCAAGGAGTCCAGGTTATGCCTTGTTCATTTCAGGTTAGGTTAGTTAGTAGTATTTCCCAGCTAGTAGGGGCTAAGGTTAAGCCCTGTTTGGGGTCTAATGGTAGAGTTCCTTCAAAAAAGGTTAGTTAGGTTAAGGGTAAAGTTTACTACAGATAGAGGCTAACAGTTGTTCTTGGTCTATTGGTCAGAGTTCCGGTCGATGCCTCAAGGTTAAGTCGGGGGTTAGGGTCAAATTACTAAAGAAAGAGTAACAGTTAGTCTCTTGGTTTTCAGGTTCCTGGTACAAAGCTCACGGTTTTTTGGGTAGGGTTTCAGTTCTCTTTAGAAAAGGTTTTGGTCTTTATAGTGGTTCCTAGGTCAGATAAGGCTAAAAAAGGGTTGTCTCAGGTTTTGGAGAGTTGTACAGTAAACTAAGGTTAGTTTGTTGGTAAATGGTATTTTGGCTCTTTTAAGCTCGGTTAGTGTGGTCTCTAAAGATAGCTCACGGGGTTTCTGGGTATGGTGAGTTCCTGGCAGTAGGGGTTTTTGGTTAGTTCAGAGTTCCTAGAAAAAGTTCGTTTCCCGTGGTTAAGGTTTCCTGGCAATTTAAGGTTAGTCCTGTGGTCAGGTCGGGTTTTCAAAGCAAGGTTTCTTTTTAGGGTGGGTTTCCGGCTACAGTTAAAAAGGGTTTCGGTTAGGGGGAAGTTTCTCAGTCAATTAGTTGTTTTGGGTGGTCCGGGAGTTTTTTAAAGTCTTTCCTTGGTCTATGGAAGGGTTCTGGAAAGGTATCCAGGTTTTCATGTCAAGGTATCCTTGCTACAGTGTCGGGTTTTGCTCTGTGGTCAAGGTCAGATCCGGTCAGTAGTAAAGGTTTCTCTGGTTGGTAAGTTCCTGTCAAAGCCCCGGTTGTCCTTTGGTCTATGGTCGGGTTCCGGCTCCAGATTCGGTTAGTGTCTTCGGTGTTTAAGAAGTTCCTATGGGGTGGTCACAGTTAGTCTCTGTAGGTCAGGTTCCTGGTAATTAGCTAACTTTTTTGTGGTCTATGGTTGGTTTGCTAAAGTCCGGTTAGGTCGTGCTTTGTGGTTACGGTAAGGGAGTCTTTGGTCTAAGGTCGTTAATTTGGAGGATAGTTCCGGTTGTTCGTGGTTAGGTCCAGGTCCGTAGTAGTACTTGGGCTGGGCAAGAGTTCAGTTCCTGAGTACAGGTTAGCTCTGTGGTCTAGGGTTTCTGTAAATAAGGTTGTTCAGGGTTTAGGTCAAGTTTTGGCTACAGAAAAGTAAGATAGTTCTTGGTCCTAGGTCGATTTAGTAATAGAGACTAACAGGTTAGTCCTGTGGTCTATGGTAAATCCTGAAATTTATTCAAGGTAGTTTTCCCATTTTGTGGTAGGTTCCCTGGTCGTAGAAACAGGTTTCTTTGGAGTGTCAGAGTTCTGCTAATAGAAAGGTTCCGGTTATAGTGGAGTTCCTTTAGTAACTTAGTTTTGGGTCTAGTGGCGGCCGGCCCAAAAGGTTAGCTCTGGTTGGTAGGGGTTTCCTGTACAGATAGCTAAAGGTTTCTCTGTGTTGGGTAATTGGACAGTAGCTAACAGGTTATTTCCCTTGGTCTTTTCAGAGTTCCTTGTACAGATTGCTCACAGGTTATTCTCTGTGGTCTATGGTCAGAGTTCCTGGATACAGTAGAGAGCTAACAGGTTAGTCTCGTGGTCTAGTGGTCAGAGTTCCTGGTACGATAGAGAGCTAACAGGTTAGTCTCTGTGGTCATAGGTCAATTTCCTGGATACAGTTGCTCCAGGTTAGTCTCTATGGTCTAGTGGCCAGAGTTTCTTGCTACAGTTAGCTCACAGGTTAGTCTCTGTGGTCTAGTGGTCAGAGTTCTGGCTACAGTTAGCTCACAGGTTAGTCTCTGTGGTCTATTTGTCAGAGTTCCTGGCTACAGATAGCTCACAGGTTAGTCTCTGTGGTCTATTGGTCAGAGTTCTGGCTACAGATAGCTCACATGTTAGTCTCTGTGGTCTAGTGGTCAGAGTTCCTGGATACAGATAGCTCACAGGTTAGTCTCTGTGGTCTATAGGTCAGAGTTCCTGGCTACAGATAGCTCACAGGTTAATCTCTATGGTCTATTGGTCAGAGTTCCTGGCTACAGATAGAGAGCTAACAGGTTAGTCTCTGTGGTCTAGTGGTCAGAGTTCCTGGATACAAATAGAGAGCTAACAGGTTAGTCTCTGTGGTCTATAGGTCAGAGTTCCTGGCTACTGAGAGCTCACAGGTTAGTCTCTGTGGTCTATTGGTCAGAGTTCCTGGCTACAGATAGCTCACAGGTTAGTCTCTCGTGGTCTAGTGGTCAGAGTTCCTGTCTACAGATAGCTCACAGGTTAGTCTCTATGGTGTAGTATTCAGAGTTCCTAGCTACAGATAGAGAGCTCACAGGTTAATCTCTGTGGTCAATTGGTCAGAGTTCCTGGCTACAGATAGCTCACAGGTTAGTCTCTATGGTCTATTGGTCAGAGTTCCTGGCTACAGATAGCTAACAGGTTTGTCTCTGTGGTCTAGTGGTCAGAGTTCTGGCTACAGATAGCTAACAGGTTAGTCTCTGTAGTCTATAGGTCAGAGTTCCTGGCTACAGATAGAGAGCTCACAGGTTAGTCTCTGTGGTCTAGTGGTCAGAGTTCCTGGCTACAGTTAGCTCACAGGTTAGTCTCTGTGGTCTAGTGGTCAGAGTTCCTGGCTACAGATAGCTCACAGGTTAGTCTTTATGGTCTAGTGGTCAGAGTTCCTGGCTACAGATAGCTCACAGGTTAGTCTCTATGGTCTATTGGTCAGAGTTCCTGGCTACAGATAGCTAACAGGTTAGTCTCTGTGGTCTAGTGGTAAGAGTTCCTGGCTACAGATAGCCAACAGGTTAGTCTCTGTGGTCTATAGGTCAGAGTTCCTAGCTACAGATAGAGAGCTCACAGGTTAGTCTCTGTGGTCTATTGGTCAGAGTTCTGGCTACAGATAGCTAACAGGTTAGTCTCTGTGGTCTATTGGTTAGAGTTTCTAGCTACAGATAGAGAGCTCACAGGTTAGTCTCTATGGTCTATTGTTCAGAGTTCCTGGCTACAGATAGAGAGCTCAAAGGTAAGCTAACCTTTGGGGTCAGGAGCGTGCTGTTCACTGTGCTCACTAGTGCACCATATGTCTGGTTAATATGTAACCCGATTTGAGTGCTGCAGTATTTCTTCCCTAGTTGGGGGAAGTTTTTTACATTGTCTTACATCCTGGTAAAAAAAATCTCCTTTCTAGCTAAATTAAAATGTTCTACGTTACTGGCCTTATCATAAAAGATAACGGATTATTCATTCTAGCACTTTGAAATTGTCATAGTCAATCTAACTTTTGTGTGTGTTGAATTCCATGTTTGTTAAGGCATGTGTCACATCAGGATAGCAATTCTATGTTTCCTAAGCAGACTTCCGAAAAATGTAGATATATAACATCCCATAAAACTGTGGAAGACAGGGAGGCCCTGGGATTTCTCTCTACCCAGCTTCTCGTAGATATCATTGATGATAAGTGATGATTTACCTGTGCCAAATAACCCAAACCTTCACATCTTGACACAAGGTCATAAGTTGATGGTATTTGCCAAGGAGGATCACCACTACATCCATGTTAACAGTAAGACCATACAGTTACTGATGATCTGCCTGGTGTCTACTGGCTCGTGATCTTCGTCTTGACAACCCAAAAAGAAAATCTACCATTGAAGTGTAGCTTGCAATTTGTTTGCGTATTTACCTGGCAGTCTTATCCAAACAAAAAGGCACCATCTTTGTAAAACATGCCATAGCCTGTTACAACATTCCCCAAATGCCTTGTTCAAACACCAAACCATATTTTTTACATCACTTTGTTCTTGTGCTTGTGGAAAATACGCTAGCACTTTTCTTCAATCTCCTTCTCAACCTGAAGGAGTCGTAGCTGGTTCTCAAAAAGCTGATTCAACGCTGACAATTTGAAGTAGAAGTTCTATCTTCTACACAGTTTCGATGTAAGAATACTGCTCCACAAGTGCTCTAGTCTTTATCTGACTTTCCTTGGAAGATCCCCACCAATTCCAGCTCTTGTTGCCAAAGGTAGCGATTTCGCAGTGCTGTATAACACTACAGGTGATACTTGGCGTTGTGGGCGATGATGTCACCACCTTCTAATGATGCCATCAACTGTGTTTCGTGCAGTTCTGCAGCCATTTTTCTTATGCTCGTATCAGCTAGAAAAAAAAAGTTCGAAAACTATGATTACTAATGATACTAATGATAATAATGAAAATTTATCATTTCTATGACAAAAACTAACATTTTGGCAATAGACCCACGCCGAGGTTGTTTATTTCCCGATGTGCGGCTTCCTAAAATATCTCCTCTCTCTTTAGTCCCCTCCAAATTCAATTTTCTGAATTTGACGTAACAAGATTTGTGCCATCAAACCGATTGTGACCATCATCTTTCCCCTCCAGGGTTAAGTTTCACTGGTAATCATTCCATGATTCTGAATCAGTGACATTGTTTAAGAAGGGAATGATATGGTTCTGTTTTGTCCCAGATTCCTTGTGCATTGAGTGGGGTATTTAAATGTTAGGTTAAGCTCAAGCACTTGTTACAAATCCATCTTGTATTACAATTTACCCTGAAACAAAATGGATAAACATTTTAGAATGTTTTTGTAAAGGGTACACCCGTTGCAGAAGTAGCATTAATTAAGTATCGTTTGTAATATGTATATTGTGAATGAATAAACCCTCTGACGCATAAAGAATTTGTCTATTTGTATTCCTTGACACCAAAAATATATATTTACATACAAGATTTTGATCATAAGGGTTTTAGAAGCCGAATTTGATAATACACTTATATTTAAAGATGGCCGCTAAATAATTCGATGGCTGCCCGAGGGGGGTCCTATCAAAAA